>ML977139.1:747388-854380 GCA_010015705.1 Aulographum hederae CBS 113979 | reverse complement strand
AACAACAACAACAACAACAACAACAACAACAACAACAACAACAACAACAACAACAACAACAACAACAACAACAACAACAACAACAACAACAACAAGAACAACAACAACCTCCTCAAAGGAAGCTGGGCAACAGCAACATTGTTTTCATGATCTCAGCTGCGGGGTTGGCACGATGGGTGCTGTAGCTCTGTTAGAAAATAGGTAGCTAGAAGGTCTACTCTTAACTTACCTGGCCCATTCTATCCCGCCACCCGGCAAAGTCCCTCCACTCCTCGGAAGCGACTTCTTTCCATTTCCTTGCCATAACGATACCCGTGAAGTTCATGTTGGTGTCCCTCTTTTTGGAGAGGAGAAGATTCTCACCAACTACGAAGAGTAGCTGGTAGAACCTCCCAGCTCTGTCAACAGCAAACAAGGCCGCATCATTTCCTCGCTGCATCGCAGCGAGGAACACGTTAACTTCATTATGTTTGGTGACGTCCAAGTCTTGTTCGCGTATTGAGTAGAATCTCCAATTCGCCAAGCGTGTGCGTGACGGCGTAGTTCTCACACGCTGTGGCATAGCCCAGATTTTGCAGACCATGCAGGATCGCGCAGTTTCTGAATGAGGTTCGTTGCAGAACTTGCAACGACAGTTGTTGCGAAAGCTGGTGTTCGGTCGCGTGTTGATGGACCTGGAATCCGCCATTGTGAACAAGACTGGTGGATTAGAGGGGTTGTAGAGGATGCGAGGAGACCTAACGAAGCAAAGACGTTCAGGCATATATACCATAGATCTTGAACAACTGAACTTTCAATAAAGAGAAATAGTTTGTACCTGAGCCAGCCACAGAATCTCATGACAAAGCCAGCCACAATAGCCTAAGACAATCATTGCTTGCTCCAGACTTACTATAACATGTCCTCAGCAATCATCCGTCATGATCGGGAAGGTTTCTTTCAAAAGATGTTTATTGTAGCTGAACGAACCTTTGCCATGCGACAGGCAGAGTGACATCTGTTTTGATACGTGCGCATGGACGCGTCTTGTGCTCGACCCTTCAAACTGGTTGAAAGAAAGACTCAATTGCCGTCTAAAACACTCGGCTGCGGACGGGTTGCAAAGCATAGCCCACACTCTCACTTGGCGGGATTCTTGTCCGAGTGGTTCTGGAACCTGAGAAGTGTTCACTGGCTTCTGGAAATGTTTTTGGGTTTTGCATTGTTATGAAAGGCGGCTCAGCTTGACATCATTGAGCCTTGTATTCGTTGGGGGATCTCGTCTGCTGTCTGCCTTCTTGTCTCACTCGCATGTAACTACCCACTCGAGCTCGTCCAGATCTCCCAGATACAGCGAAAAAAAAAGGGCCATTAGCAGTAAAGCCAGGACTTGCAGCAGCAGGGGAGACGAGGAAGCTACTTTGGTGGTTAGAGGTAGCGTGTAGAAGGCTTTTGACGGTGCAACTATGAGGGAGAGAAATTCCTGGGCGTCCATATCTCCGTACTACGGAGATGAAAGAGGTTATAGATCTATCTCGAAGAAGAACCTGTCACCAACCACTGGACATGGTAGAATGCTGTAGGTCCAGTGAAGTTTGCCGCGCCGCCTTTGGAGGTAGACGCGTCCGACTCAGATCGGGAGGACGGAACAACGTGCACCCGCCTTTGTGGCGGTGCACGTTGTTCTGCTCGCCGAGAACAGGCGTGCTGTCTGCTAACTAAAATACGATGTTCGCGATGACACTCCTTTCCTACGCCTCTACCTTACTAAGTACCTACCTAGATACAAACCTTGTATACGCAGTGTCATTACAGTATTGGTCCGTGAAGGCCTAGTTCGGAAGTCGACGTCCTAGATCCCATCCTTAAGCCCTCACCGTCCATGGCAAGGTGCTTCATGTACCTACATGGGTACGCCTAACGTGCCCTCAAGCGCCTGGGGAGGGACCTTACTTTCAGCCTGCAGTGGGTATCAAAGACATGTCTACGAAATGTGAGGTAAGTACTTAAAGCGAACTTCGGAATGAAACCATTTCTAAGCAGCAGAAACTAGATGTGATTATCGAATGTAGAATGATGGAAACCCTTATAGCGTCCTAAAAAGTCCTCCTTTTTCTCTCGCATGTGCCGATACTCTCTTTATACGAGCAGATATCTTCGGTTTCCGATCGGCCCCTATTGAGGTGTGGGTGCCTCGTTAAAAGCTGCTCTATCTACCAAGTAAATGTAAACGAAAGCTGTGTTTCTATAATCGATCAGCAGACATGTACCTTAGCTTAAGAGCACTATCTGTTACCATGATCGCCATCAAGTCAGGAGATCTAGCAGATAGAAAAAGTAACCTGCTGACAACGGATATCAGCAATTTATCATTTTTACCTCTCTAAGTCTACTAGGTAATCGCCTGCTTCTGGAAGTGCCCCACAATAACGCGAGCGTTGGACTAGGAGCACTCCTTTCGGTCCTGGACAGACGGCACTCTAACACCCTTCTGACGCTCTTCCAGACTCCAGACATCTTTCACGAGGCTTCACCATGTATCGGGCCCTAGGGGTCTTTCACTCAGGAATCTTGCGACGGGTACTAAGCTCGGGATTGTCGATCCTATTGCAGCATCTCAAAACAACCGAGTAAACAATGAGGCGCTATTATGCAGCCCCAGGACAGGTGCCTTGTCCTCCTCCTCCTCCTCCTTCTCCGACTCTTGTTTGTACCACGGCCATCAAACTAGCCGGACTCTCCTATGGAGCTGGCCGATATGACTTCCCGGCACCCAACAGATGACTTCACAATCTGATAAAGGCACGAACAAGGGTAATTCAAGCTTATTCGTCCTACTATTATAGAATGCCGCCCGACTAGCCCCCCTGCTTTACCATAGTAGATACCTACGTTCGTTGGTCAGACTTGACTGCGAAGACAACTAATACAGCAAATCTCAGCTTGACAACACATCTGCCGCCCTTCTCAGATTGAGACCACCGCGAGGGTTGGTAAAGACTCGAGAATATACATAGAACGCTAGACAGACTAGTGCTTCTGCAGAGCATTATCGCGTCTAATCGACTCGAAAGGTACCTACTTTTTTGTACTTCTCCAAACATCAACACCTCGCGCTTCAGCAGCACCTTCGAGACCAAATGGCAGACCCGGGCAACTCGACTTCGAACAACGATTCCAAGGAGGCGGCCACCTAATCGGAGAATCCACCTCCTGAAGGCTTGACGGACAGCACAAGCCTTTCTCAGGTATGCTTCTAAGCTCGCAAGACTCCCCGGAGGAAACCTCTTCAGCATCTCATCACCACCAGAACACGATCTCGCAACCCACCACCGACTTAGCATCAGCATCAGAAATGTCCCAAGAACCTCCGCCATCGCCGCAGCTGGCGCGATGGCTGCAGCAATCCTCAGATGAAGATCCATGGTGTTTCAGCCGCTATTCTTAGAGCCTCTTCCCATCGACACCCTCCGCCACGGGTATGCGCTGTCAACTCGTGATTCTGAGTTTGCGCCGCAGAACTCGAACTTGTGACCGGCAAGGCGGGCGTGCGTCTCGCAAGGCCTGAGGCCTGAGCCGTACAGCAGTTCGCGCGAGGGATCCGGAGTTGTATTCCTGTGGCGTTTTGGACAGCCTTCCCTATTTTCTGTTCCTCCCACACCCACACACCCACCATCTCTCTCCCGAGCTCGGCAGCTGGCCTGTCGACGTGTCTTCGTTTGGTTAGCAGATGAATTCTTAACTTCGGTTTAGCGTTATCATGTCTTCGCCGCTTTCGGAGACCTGGGGTGGGCAACTTGGAGAAAAGAAGGCAAGAAGGCTTGGAGGAGTTCAAGTTGCCTCGCGCGGCTGGATCCTTCGGCCTTTTCGAACACTTGTCCAGTTCCTCCCTGAGTTCGAATTCAATGTATCCTAATCTCTTCAATTTCATGCTTTCAAACATCTTCGCGTTCATGTCACGTCTTCCATTGAACCAGTCGTTCATGCAATCACACCACAGCCGCGCAGGCTGAACACCGCCCCCAAAGTCTTGGAGTATTGGAGGCGCCTGCAGGTCTTTTCAGCCCTTTCCAGGCGACTGCGAAACAACGACGTTACTTCGTGCATTCGCGGCAAAATGACGATAGTTGTACAGAATGACAGCGCATGCAGGGGCGCATCGCTGTTCGGCCATGTGATGTTGGGGAGTTGGGAGAGGAGAGGGGGACTGCTCGTGCATATGCAGGATGGCTTCAGCGGTCACAGCCAGTGCAGAGAGGGTGGCTCTGGGTGTACGTTGGTTGGTGTGAGATCCATTGATATGTTTTTTGATTTCTTTGATACGTAACTACCTGGTAAGACAGCCTTCTCCTCCAGCCTCCAAGAACCCCGAATGATGACAAAAATACAGACCTTCAAACAGCACAACAAGAATAAAATTGAACCAAGGAATCGCATGATTGAATCGTTAAGCTCGTTGGCCTAAAGATAATGAACAGGTTCTCGAAAGATCTGAAATCCGATATCTGTCATGCCTGATGGAGCTCCTTTACGATACTCATAGGCTGTAAGGCTGCTATCTCTGGACGGAGGAAAGATCTTGCCGTGAATGCCTTCCAGCTGAGCTTTGCTGATGTCTTTGGGTTAATCCAGCAGCCTCCGGATACTTTTTACTGCCATACCGAGCATGAATCAGATGGATTTCAAATTTGTTCTGCACGTCGTGTAAGAAAAGGATTTCAGCAAGGCTCTTGAGGTGACCTTCAGACACTTCCGCTTGCTCTAAATTGTCTTTCGAGCTTTTGGATTACAGGTTGCGGTCCCGATGGTCACGTGTGCGGCGATCACTTTGCATGAGAGTAATGCGAGTGACGGTGCAGCAACCTGCGCCACAGGACGCAACAGCTGCAAAATAGGTACATTAAAGTTTGGAGTTCTGATTCATTCCGAATGAAGTTCATCTGATATCGTTATGTTGTAACAGCAACCAAATCACTTCCACGCCCTGCCACTCATTTAAAATGGCCGCTGCTCAGGCACCCACAAAACTTGCGGTGTACTCCATAGACAATACAATCGCGGATTTATTCGCTTCAAACACTGATACAACGCGGCAGCAGTGTGATGGGCTAGCGATATCTCTTCTTGAAGATGCCACCATCATACTAGTACCGATCCAAGGCGCTTTCAGCTATACAATCATTGGAGGTTGTCCGCCCAGAATTGTCCAATTCCGAATTCAGACTTTAGACTTGGATGTCGAGCTCCTTCGAATTGCTCGCTCCGTTCATGGCAGTGTGGTTGCCAGCATCGCTAGATAAGGGTCTATTGGGACGTCTCCCCCTTTGTATAGAAAAGCTACCGGGCGTTACGTACATCGAAGCTTGTCTTTGAAATAAGGTGCATGAAGCCTTCTCCCCAGAGCAATATCCGTGACAAAGCAACACGGTGACAGATTTTGCAAAGTATGAGAGTCTGACTTCTTTAGTCATGACCGACCTATCGCTAACCGACTCACTGTAGGTTTTTAGCCGCGTCCTGAAAGTCACCATAAAACATAGACACTGAGTCCACCAAGGCCAAGTTCACAGAAAAACTCAACATGCTAGCCCGGCAGCTTCCCTCTCGTTTCACTCCTCGTATCCACGAAACCGAGAAAAGTCTCGAGATCATATTCACCGCCGACTCTCCCTCAATTCTAACACACGGCGACCTATGCGAGATGAACTTCCTAGTCGACCCAGCAAAGCGGCCATCTCACAGGCGTCATCGACTGGGCCGAAGCCGAAATGCTGCCTTTCGGGTGTGCACTGTGGGGTCTGAAGAACCTGCTTGGGTTCATGGATGGAGCTGGGTGGCATTATTTCCCCGGCTACGAGCAGCGCGAGGCCTTGTTTTGGGAAACGTTTGACAAATTCGTTGACGGGCGGTTGGAGGGTTATCGGAAGGCGATTAAACTTGCGGAGGAGATCGGCGTGTTGTTCAGGTATGGGTTTTGTTGGGTTGAGGGAACGGAGCTGAAGGTTATAGTTGAGACGGACTCGAGTGTGAAATATCTGGATGCTTTTATGATAGATCTATAGAAGAAAACCCAGGATCGTTTCTAGAGCAATGGAAAGTTAGAATGGCAAAGTAGAAATGCGTGTACTCATGCAGAACGGACCGTAAGCATGCTCGCAGTCAGTGCAGAGGAAGAACACGGAGCAGAGGTTCAGATATGTACTGACGAGCATGTCAATGTGTCGAAGCGCGCCTGTAATCTGCCGTCTCGGACAACACTCGAATCTAGGCTCGAAAACAAGTGGCACAGGTTGTTCCTCCTTCATCTCGAAGCCGAGCGCCTTTGCAGCCATGTTTGCCGGTCGCGGACAATCACGTGCATTTCTTTGTTGGTCACGACCGCAAGCGGCCGATACAATTATTGTACAGTGGCATTAATGGAACAAGCGGCTGGTAAAAATATGTCTTGTTCCAGTCTGAAATCCTCCAGCTCGAGTTTCCACCTTCCGACTCTCAGACCCGTTTCCCAGGTTGAGATAACGCCAGAAGTTCTCTTTCGCAATGCTCCGCCAAACCATCCTCATTGCGCTGCTCGCCAGTCTCGTTGCTGCCGAAGCGGCACCAAATCCATGGGCCAGCCCAGAAGCATGGGCGGAAGCTCAGCCAGAGCTTGAAGGTGATGGAAGCAATCCACCATGGGCCACTCACTCCAATTGGGTATCCAAAGCCTCTGAATGGGCCTCCAACAAAGCTTCTTCCTATGTCAAGCCCACAAAGTCCAACAAATGGGACGGATCCGTCAAACCTTCCGACTGGCCTGCTCAAGACGGCTATCAAGGAGGCAGATGGCCAAACTCCAAGCGAGGCGTTGCTCCTGGTCAGAACGTACCTGGCTGGGATGCTAGCCGCGGCAGTCCCGGTAAGGGCTTTCCTACTGTCAAGAATCCGAACGGAAACTCAGCCAGTGGGTGGCCTACGGGTACAGCAGGAGCAGCGTGGCCATCGGCTTCCGGTTCTTCATGGCCTTCTTCGAGATCCAAGTCTACTGGAATGTGGCCTCTAGCGTCCGGTTCTTCATGGCCTTCTTCGGGCTCCAAGTCGACTGGAGCGTGGCCATCAGCTTCCGGTTCCTCATGGCCTTCCTCAGGTTCCAAACCCACCAACACTAACAACGCATGGAATTCCAAGCGCGGCTATCCAGGCGCCACAGGACCCTACCAAACCAAGGTATGGGGAACAGGCGCCAAACCCACCGACTTCCCCGCCTCCCAAAGCTGGAATGGTGAAGCACCCCCTATTCTCACATCCAGCGGCGGCTGGGGCTGGCTTCCAAACGTCAAGGGCTCCTCGGACAACACCGGCAAAGACCACAAGAACTGGCACGCCCGCCGCGCCGACATCGACGTTAACGCTCCCTGCGCGCCGCAGCCGTCCGCATACGGACCAGCCGTCAAGCCCGACACCGACGCCGCTTTCGTCAAAAGCGCGACGCTGCAGAAGAACTCGATCAACAATGTGCCTCCCCCGGGCTGGGCCAAGATCTTCTCCAATGCCACTGCTTCGATCAATGGAGATGATCAGACCAAGTATCTCGGATACTTTGAACTGAAGGGGTATAACGCGTCCGAGTGCGCTGATTACTGCGACGATGTCGACGGGTGTATTGCGTTCAACATGTTCTACGAGCGTGATCCGGTCCTGAATCCCGCGGATAGCTGTCCCAACCCCGCGGGGTCGACGCATATCAAGTGCTCGATCTGGGGAAGTCCGGTGACGATTGATAAGGCGACGAATTCCGGGCAGTGGAGGCATCAGTTCCATGTTGTGATTGCTGGGTCGAATGGTATGTATTATTCGAGATGGTGAATGGAAGGAGAAGTATGCTAACTGTCTGCGATTAGGTTATTTGAGACTTCCTGCTCAGGCTTGCTCGGCCATCTCCAAGGCGTGGGCTGGGAAAAGCTATACAATGAGTACGTACCCAACTGCTGCTGCCTCTGGATTCAAATGGTAATGGAAAAAAATTAGGGTAGAACGCGACGTGGTGATTTGACGCTCCGGTTTGGCGTTTAGGAGAATTTATTGAGGTATTCCACAGTTCGTAGAACTAAATAATGTAGTAATAATGCATTATACCCATCCGCGCTATAGTACAGTGGATATGGTCCAGGTCTATATCTTATTTCTATTTGCTTGCTCCAGCAGTCTCGACAACATCAACCATGAAAGCGCCACCCAGTAAAATCGCCGGCTCGTCAATACTGTGGTGTTCATAACTGCATCACATTTGTTAGTCAATCATCCGAAAGCCACTCCGTACCACTCACCTCAAAGTCCCAACACCCCCCGCCTCCAATATCAAACTCGGATTATCTGCAATATTCTTCTTTACCCACCTGCCCGCAAAACTCCTCAAAATATGCCCATGCGCCACAATCAACACATCACAAGCTTCCCCCTCCCCAACCTTCTTCCCGATTGCCTGGTTATGAAACCGTTCCCTAATCTCCTTAATCAACTCATCGCACCTCCTCGTCACATCCTCAGGGCTTTCGCCCCCAGGACACCCATCCCGCCAGATATCCCAAGACCCTTCCCCGCGCTCAGCGCGCTGTTCGCGGATCGTCGAGCTGGTCAGCCCTTCGTAGTCGCCGTAGTCCCATTCGCGGATTAGAGGTGTTACTTCGACGTGCGCGTTTGTGCGGATGTCGGTGGCGCTGCGCGAAGATTGCCAGGGGAGCTTTTCTTTGCAGCCGAGGTTGAGGAGCTCGAGGGTTTTTTGGGCGCGGGTTCGGGGGGAGACGTAGCTGGTGGGGGAGGTTGGTGAGGATGCATTCTTTGAATTAAATTGAATCGGATAGAGGGAATGGGAGAGGAGAGGATAAGATTTTGAGATCCGAAGTATAGACGTACATGTGTGCGAGATTGCTGGGTACAATCAACCTGTCATTTCCCACCAACGCATTTCCAGTCGCTACGATACGTTTCTCTCCGTTGGCGGTTAGAGGGATATCGCTGGTTCCTGTGTGTCGGCCGTTGAGAGACCACTCCGTCTCGCCATGGCGGATGATGAAGACGCGGGGAGTTGTCATGATGGGGCGCTGATACCGGATCTCCTGGATCGATGGTGAAAAAAAGGGATGTCTACAGCAGTCTGAGAGAACTTGTGAGTCCTGGAAACAACCTCGAGCTAGAGGCTCGGAGAAGGGTAGAGTTACGACATGGTCATGGGTTTGTGGACAAGAATGATGTGGTGGATGGCGGACATGGCCCCGCGATACTTTGGAGCTTGGGCCAGGGGCTTTTCAGTGGTAGTTTGATGACGAAGGCTTCCTCATCTCTAACCCCCTGGATTGTCTTCGCATTTCCTTCTACAACATCCATCAGCAGCATCATTTTAGGGTGACATGTCGGTAGCTGATTGTTTCAGCCTGTAGGAAACAAAAATAAGAATGATCTACCATCATGAACTCTGCAGGTCTGATCATTTTGATCGCATACCAACATGGGACTGTGTTTGAGCATAGGGAAAAAACCTGGATTTTACTTTCAGGAGAAAACCCCGTCTTCTCAAAAGGAGAATCGCCAGATACTGAACAAGTTTCTTTGGTCTCATATCTATCTAGATAGGTATACAATATCAAGTCAAATAGAACATGTTCAGAAGAGTTTAAGTTAGAAATCGGCTAAGTTTGCCTTATTGCCTCTTTCTCCAGTCCTATCGGAGCCGGCCAAACAAAAATCCGAGCATTAGCCCACACTCCAAGCTAAGCGAGCACTCGACGTTTTTGGGATTTGTCAATATAAACCGCATAATCTCAATTTAGCAAATAATTGCCCGGTTGGCACAATTGGTCAGCGCGTGAGACTTTTATACTTAGAGATCTCAAGGTTGTGAGTTCGAGCCTCACATCGGGCGGTTTTTTGTCACTTTTTTTGCTTTCCATTTGTTAGAAGCGAGGAGAGATCTTTTTGAGCGAATTTTAGTTGTGTTTCGGCTTTGTTGCAGTGTTTGTGTTGGTAACTACTCAACCAAAGTCACGTGTATTGGTTATCACAGTACCAAGCAGTGTGGCGCGAGCTAGCTCGCGCCACATCACTCTCCGTCTCCTTTGTATATACACTTCGATAGCCCCCTTGAATGAACAATCAAGACAACCAACACGAATCCAAAGACACACAGAGGCTCCACTGTCCACCATCGACAGCGGCGAGCTTTGTGTCAAGTGATTCGCGTGTGTCTAGCCGCTATATCTACTTCTATGCATAGAAAGGTTTCCCGACAGTTTGTTTTGTCATTTTGTTGCTTGGAAGAAGGGAGAGATCTGCACGTATTGCCATACACAAACTTGAAAAATTCGCCCAAACTGATCCAACTACGATTGATAATTTGATCCTTTTTGAATAGTTGAACGAACAATGAAGACATTCGAGCGCCTTCCCCTCGGAACGGACAAGCTGGTTGCTGAAGATAATCCTGTGTTTCCTCCCGCTCCGCTAGGCATCATCATGCAAGCAATACTTTTGCGAGCACATTCAAGGGTAATAACTGCGCGACAACTTAGATGCAAAGGACTCAGATGCAGCTTGCTATGTTTTCTCAGCCTGTCTACCCAAGCTTCCCGCCTGAGTATTCATGTCAGAATCGAAGTAGGACTTGTCCGAGGTGCCCCCTATGCGCGACGAGCAAGCGGAAGTATTGGAGAAGAGACCTGAGCATGGAAAAGCCTATGAGAAAATGCCGGAATAGACTCAAGACGTGCCCTTCTGCATTGATATCCTGATCGTTCCAACGGAGCATGGAGCTGTGCTTGTGTAGGGACGACGAAAGAGCAGATTAGGGCGAAGAACATTTTGCTATGGATGCCACATATCCACTTCACCTGACGAGTACTTGAGATCAACGTTAATAAATGCTCAAGAAACCTGCTGTCGTGGATATGGAAGCCCCATGCACTCGAGGCTAAGACTCTCCATCTGCTCCAGTACCGTCTCATCGGTGTTGTAATCCATATCCAAATCAACAACACCACCCTCCTGGACACCCCTAGGCAAAACAGCAAATGCCCTGCCATTCATCTTCTCATCACAAGCACACATCAGAACCGCTCTCGCCGCGTCATCAGGCTCCGCAAACCACAACCCCTTCTTCTTCAGCACTTCGCTGATATACTGGGTCTGCCCATCACCCAAGATCGGCGTATTGATAAACCAAGGCGCGATCAGGTTGATGCGGAAGTCGCCCGACCAGCGCAGAGCCCGGAAAAGGCCCCTGGCTCCCCACTTGGAGGAGACATATTGCGGAGCTGGGATATCCGGGCTGTAGCCTGCAATGCTGGATTTGAGGATGAAGCACTTGGAGGACTCAGGGAACCGCCGGAAGTAGTGGATGGCAAGATGGGCTGTGTAGGTCATGGCAATGAGATTGATGTTGAGCACCTTGAGGTTTGGGGCGACCGGGTCATCGGTGTCTTGTGGTTTCCAGACATCGTCTTCTGCGACGGCGATCCCGGCATTGGCGACGACGATGTCGATTCTCTTGTTTGGGGCTTTTTCTAGAGTTGCTTTGAACACGGAGAGTTGCGCATCGAAAGAAGTCGTGTCACATTTTACGTAGAGGTAACTGGGGTATTTTAGTCGTAGGTCTTGCTGGTTGCTTGCTTTGCCGCGCGCAACGCATTGTACTGATGCTTACTTTGAAGATGCTTCAGCTTCAGCGGGCAGTTGGATATCTGCATTTGTGACGAATGCACCAGCGGCCAAAAAGGCTTTGCAGTAAGCTGCGCCTAGACCAGAGCTTCCTGTGTTTTTGATCAGCATGGCAGGACCCAGTCACTTAGTCAAAAAGTGCATACCTCCCGTGACAATGACGGTCTTTCCCTGGAGATTGCTGGTGTCAGGCTCGGCGTTGCTCTCCACCTTAGCAGAGACAGGGAATGACATTGCTTGCAGCTTTGTATACTAAATGCGAACAGCGAGATTGCAATCTGCTGAATTGCTAGATGCTCAACTGAGAGAAGAGCGCGGTCTGGTGCGATATCGCGAAATGATGAAGTTCTAGGAAGGTGGTGCTTCCTATGAATTTGCGCTGATATGTTCTGTACCACATACCTTAGGTCAGCTACCTACCTTAAATAACCTACCGAGAAAGATCCTTGCCTGAACATCCAAACATCCTCATTCGGTGTTATTTGTGATTCCGTGCCGAAATCTGTCATTGAGGAGTTGGCTGCGTGACCACGTACATATAGTACGCGTATCGGAACACTGCCGATGCCTGGCGGGGAACATTCGAAGGGGATTTGGGTGCCAGGATCGCCAGACATGTTCAGAGAGTATATTGAGGCAGATCCAATCAATCAAGGGTTCTCTTGCTACGGAAATTTGGGATTTGGAATAGTGCAAACATTTGGCTTCTTGAGCATAAGAGAGCGCAGCTCCTCCTACTTGAAGTTGTCGACGAGGAAGGACAGAAAATAGACACTGTTGTCAACCGAGATGGAGATCCCCCGGGCTGACGCTTGGAATATCCTTGGCTAAGAAGCTTCCAGGGAGCATGATAAAGGACCTTGGTCAACCCCTCGTAAATGTGGACGTTGCTCTCCTCCCAACACAGTCTTCGGAGTCGGTGCTGGCATCGGAGGCCGCGTCGAAGTGTAGGACGGAACATAATGCAGAGATTCGGAATTGATGATGTAGATGGGAAGTGACTGAAGGACTTGAGCTTGGCTTGGGAGGTGAAAATAGCGCAATTTGGCGTCGGAAAATCTGTTGTTGCGAGGTGATGATTTGGCCCCTGTGACATCACATCGTCTTGCTCGGGTGTCCTCGGCCGAGTTTTTGGTAGACTGCACCTGCGCCTGACCGCACCCCGGAGTTGTCCCCCTCTGTGCCTGTCCATCATTTTGAACTCTTCGGGCTTGTACGGCTTTGTACGGCTCCCTACTTCGCCACCAATTCGCCTTTCGCTCTGGTTGCTGAGTATCTATACTGGCCATGACGTTGCTCCAGACTCCCACCAAAATCCACTTTTCCCTCTCCTAGTGAATCCTTAGCCTACAACCGCAACTTTTAGACCGCATAGCGAGCTATTCTCTTGAAGTAACCATTACTCCACATATACTGAGCTTATTCTACTCCTTGAGCTTCCTACATCTCGGGCTCGAATGCCGAACTCTGCACCCCTGAGCAAGTCCCTCGGACGAGCTCGCGAACATGAATACTGGGAACCAAAGGAGGCGCCTCGCGTGCATTGCTTGTACGCGGCGCAAAGTCAAATGTGATAAGGAAATACCTTGCAAGAATTGCATCCGCAGGTAAGTAGTGCTTGAGCGAAGCAGCCTCTGTTCGCAATCTGGTTATCTCGTTGTGTCGTACCGCATCGCAAAAGCTATTTTGATGCCAAATATAAAGGCGAAGCGTCCGAGCTTGTCCGGACAGCCTTATGGCTCGGACGAGGTAGTCAAGTGTGTGCTTAGTACGTAGTCTCGAGTCTCGAATGAGTAAGAGGAAGAGGAAGAGGAAGAGCGTGGAGCTTCAGGGATGTATTTCTACTCGGTCTCAATATTGGCTTCATGCGTTCTTAAAATGCAATCACAATCTTGCTTTCACGAGGCTAATGCCAATTCATCAGAGGTGTGCAGCACTTATGTAGCCGCAATGAGAAGCCTGGCGATACTTCTCAGGGGCCAGCAAGAGAGAGTACCATTCTAAGCTCCTCTGCACCTACTGAAGTCCGCGAATCAAGAGACGAACAAGCTTCAATGGATGAAGGAGCTCCCTCTCGAGACTCGTCGGCTCCACCAGCTGTTGTTGAAGACTGCGCAAGCATACTTGAATTCTTGGCCTGGGGAAGACGAAAGGTAAGTCAGAGAGGCCCTTCGTAAACCCCTCTTCTATTGGATTTGAGCTCACATTTTATAGAATCCTGACTACAAGACCGTCGCATCTCCTGAGCTACATGGAGCTCGTCGACGAGGGAGTTGTGTTGGCGACATATCGCAAGCCCCTGCCGCTCCAGGCCCTTGGTATGAGGGCGTGATTTCTCCCATACCCTATCTACAAATCCTCCTTCCGGAAAGGACCCAGCTCTACGAGCTTGCTGCCTACCACGAGAACTGTATTCTATGGTACACTGGTTCTTACGATGCACCCTTGTTCCGTGAGCAGCTCGATAATTTCTACTCGAAAGGCCGTGGCGTAATCGAGAACGACAATGTAAAGCTGCAATGGACAGCACTTTTATTTGCAGTCATTGCTACCTCTTTGAGCTGTGCCCCACGGAACATAGCTATCCGATGGGGTTTCCAATCGAGGGAGCAGGACACTCTCTCCAAAGAATGGTATAAAGCTGTCATGACCTGCCTCAACACCGCTGAGTATATGGCCAACCACTCAATATACGCTGTCGAGGCGATAGCTACTCTGACTCTGCCTGGCCAGCTGTTGGGATTTAGCAACAACCAGAATGTCTTACTATCCTCTGCTGTGCGAATAGGCCAGAGTCTGGGCTTGCATCGTCTTGGAAAGGACATTACCGTGTCTGAAGCGGACGTCTCCAATGTTGAGCGCGGTCGAAGAGTATGGTGCCAGCTCTGCCAGCAGGACTGGTACAACATACCGTTCTCGGAGAGCTACAGTATCAATCCGCTTTACACGAGCACCAGCAAACCCATCAACTGCCACGATTCAGATATGAAGCCACAGCCAGACACCGTTCCAACTCGGATCAGTCTTCCTCGGTTCAAATATGAAATTGCACGCTTGATGCCCGGGCTACAAGATGGAATTCGGACCTCGAATACCTCGTACACGAAATTCGAACAAGTCATGAAGTACGATCGACTCATGCGTAATTTATCCACCGAGAAGAGGCCGTCATTTCTATCCAGCAGTGAGCCGTTAGATGAGTCTTGGCCCGCATTCGTCCCGTGGGCAAGACGAGCTGCCACCATTTCAACAGCACACAAGATGATCATGATACACCGGGCTTTCCTGGGCCAAAGTTTCTTGAATCCTGCATTCGCGGTCACAAGAAAAACATGTATTGCGGCTGCCAAGACGATATTGAAAGAGGAGCGATGTGCGGCCAAACAGTCGAGAGAACATGAGGACGAAGGTCCTGTTCTGTGGATCTATCATGCTTTCGCGGTTGCAGCATCGGTAAGTCCGTTTGTATTCGAACTTTTGTTGGAGCCTTCATCTGAGTTTGTCATAGATTGTTCTAAGCCTCGACCTCCTCCACCGCAAAAGGAGCGATCCTGAGTACAGTGAACACAGGCAGATGGTTCAAGATGGCATCGAGATCCTTCGAAATTACGACAACAGCGCAATTGCCATAAGAGGTGTGCGCCTACTGTCTGCATTGTTGGTAAGGTCAATTTCAACTGTGTCGGTCTCGGTCGTTTGCTAAAACCATCAGAACGAGGAAGCCCGAATTACCCAGCGCAAAGCTCTTGAAGCACAGAAGCGAAGGATATCAGACCCGGAAGACAATCCTACACGCAAACGCAAGAAGCTTCTGGATGTCCCAGCCTTCGTGAAGTCCTTCGTAGAAGGACCGCCAGAGAGTGAAAGAACTGGAGGACACCAGGCGGAAGCGTCCATCCAAACAAATACACAACAAGCAATTGCAGGGTCAATGTATCACACTGGAGGAAACAGTATGCCCATTGCCGGCCAACACAACACGAACCAGGCTTATCAAGGCCAGCCTGGTCTAAACCTCCCGTACCCAGAAACTCCAGATGTTGCCGCTGGGGATCCTCTGGTGAATACCTGGCAGCAGCAGCAGCAGCAGCAAAACTTCGACACCAACCCCAGCGATGATATTTTCTCCAATTTTATGCCGGCGCAAAATGAAGGCGACGGGCAATATACCTTTGAGAATCTCTTGTTTCTTGCAAATAGCATTGAATTTTGAAGGGAAGCGATATCATAAATGAGAAAGCGACTGTTTTGTACGATTACTTCGAACTCGATAGGAATCCCACGTAGCAACTGGAAAGCGGGAGAAAGCAGAATTCACGGCGCATAGGCATCTCCTGGCAAACGTCAGCAGTCCGGCCGGACATGTGGATATTTCGGTGTAGTTGATGCTCTTCGGTGTGAAATGCCCCGAATGCTGGGATGCATTAGAGTTTCATTGGTGCCCGGATTATCCGCACCTACGACTTGTGGAGTAATCTGGGGCAATCACCAAGGATTCTCCCTACACGCGCCTTGAATTAATCGGGGTATAGATGCGTCGAACGTTGGTGTGGATTGATTACGCGTGATCTTTGGGGCGAGGTATAAGTCGTTTGTGTTGGTGCTGGAGATGAGACTTCCCAACTTTTCGTTTGGTGTGTGATATCATCGATTCCGAGAAATGTTTACTCAAGGGACTTCGAAGTTGAGTGGGCGGTGGCTGAATTGGGCAATTACTGGTATGTTCTCAAGCAAAGCTGCTCTGTAGATGAGAACCTGAACACTGACAGACATCTACTAGCCGCATCATGCCAGTATGTTCCACAAAGTATTTGTTCATCGACTGTCACAGCATCTAAACAGACTGTAGAGGCTTCCTACTCCTCGGCTACGACCAGGGCGTCATGTCCGGTATCATCGGCGCAGATAACCAATTCGGTCGCGACTTCAACTCCCCAGATGCCAACCTCCAAGGCTTGATAGTCTCAATCTACGATGTAAAAGAGAACCTATATCCCGATCTCCCTAGTACATGTATACTGAGCAAGGTGCAGATAGGATGTGCCGTCGGATCCCTCATCTCGCTATTTGTGGCTGAATATGCTGGCCACAAGAATATGATCATGATGGGCGCGCTCACCATGATTGTCGGGACGGCTATTCTGGCTTCGTCGACTACGGTTGCGCAACTGTTGGTTGGCAGGATCGTAACAGGAATTGTGAGTACACAGTTTGTATGACTTGGGTTTAGCGATTGACCAATCTGTAGGGCAACGGATTCAACAGCTCGAATATCCCAGCCTATCAATCGGAACATAGTGGAGCGAGGAACCGTGGACGACTCTTGAGTGGACAAGGCGTCACCACCATCGTCGGGCTTTGCATCGCATAGTAAGTTCCTCGCACCGATTCAAAAGCTGCCATCATACTGACCACTACAGCTGGATGGATTTTGGCCTATCCTTCGTAGATGGTCCGGTTCAATGGCGTCTCCCAATAGCTTTCCAAGCCTTCTTCGCCATATCTCTCTTCTTGCAAATGCTCCCCCTCCCCGAAACCCCTCGCTTCCTCGTCGAAAAAGGCCGTGTCGAAGAAGCATCAGACGTGCTGGCAAAGCTCCAAGGCGGAGGCGCAACACGCGAGAGCCCCGAAGTCATCATCCTATTGCAACAGATCGAAGAGTCCATCGAGCGCGAGACCAAGAACGGCCCGTTCAGGTACAGCGAGTTGTTTAGGGGAGGCCAAACGGGAAATTTTCGACGGATCGTCCTTTGTTGTGCCGTCAACATTATGCAGCAGTTCACCGGGTCCAACTTCATAAACTACTACGCGCCCAACGTCTACCAGCAGACTATGGGTCTCGGGAGGACCATGTCATTGATCCTGGGGGGATGTACAAGCCTAACATATCTCCTCGGAAGTTTGATACCCCTATGGACGGTCGACCGTTTCGGGCGACGCGCCCTTTTGATGTTCTCAGCGACAGGTCTTTGCGCCTGCTTCTCTCTCGCAGCTATCTTACTTTCCACAGTCTCGACGACGGACCCGAATCCGTACGATAAGTCTCGCGCCGCCGGTGCCACGGCCATGGTCTTCCTCTTCCAGATCTTCCTTGGGATAGGATGGCTCCCCATTCCCTGGTTCTACCCCTCCGAAGTCACCACCACCCGCATCCGCAGCAAGGGACAAGCCATCGGAAGCTTCGTGAACTGGATGTGCGTCTTTTGCGTGGTGCAGATCACGCCAACAGCAATCGAAAATATCGCATGGCGAACTTTCATCATTTTTGCGGCGTTTTGTGGGCTATGGGTTCCCATCGTTTATTGCTTCTTCCCCGAGACTATGGGGTTGGAACTCGAAGATATAGATTATCTGTTTAAAGCCGGGGGGATCACGGGCGGTGTCGTTAAGGCGAAGGGAGGCAAGACTGTGCAGCCGGGGCAGGGGAAGTGGGAGAGGGAACAGGAGGCGAGAGAGAAGGCTGGGGATGCGGTTCTTCCCAGTGAGATCAAGGAAAACGGCGTCGAAGTGAAGGAGTAATTCCGAACTAGTTTGTACACCCCACGCACGTACATACCAATTCAATTCAA
This sequence comes from Aulographum hederae CBS 113979, assembly GCA_010015705.1. NCBI lineage: Eukaryota > Fungi > Ascomycota > Dothideomycetes > Aulographales > Aulographaceae > Aulographum > Aulographum hederae. Next base: position 836,144 of record ML977139.1, on the reverse strand, counting down.
CAGGTCTTGTAAGCCCAGTACTCTCGTCACCGCCGTGACCATCGCTCCATAGGAGTTCACTTGGCCATAGTCCGAGGATATAGGTCGGTGGCATTTTCCGGGGATGGGCAACTCTTATGTATCCTGCCCAGTCAGCGATATCTGAAGTTTACCTACAAATGCACTGGGGCGCAACCAATTTCTGATGTTTTTGAAGCTAGAGGTTTGAGGATTGTGGCCCGGTTGTTGGATATGATGCAGACTCCTAATGACGTGAAAAATGCAGGTGCGGATGGAGGAGCGAACCCTTGGTAAGGGTCGACATAACACAATGTGATGGGAGCCACAGATAACTGCAGAGTGCCGGAATATATGACCTGAATGGGGAGATAGACGGCTGGAAAGTGTGCAGAGCCGGATATCCAAGGGAAATAGCCGCGATGGAAGACAAGTGAAATGAACAAAACCAGGAATCCAGAGAAAAGACCTGTCCTTGGACGCTCGGAATCGATAGAAAGACCAGTGGTCAGGAGACAGAGGGTAATGGAAATGGCACGATATTTTAGAAGCCTTACTACTTCTCGTGGTTGGAAAAGGTAGAAAGTACAAGTGATTGTAGGTGCTCTCTGTCATTTGAAATGACTTTGGCCATTTCTCTGGGGGAAACGATGTCCGCATATCTGTTCAACTTTGTATCTACCACGATGCCCTTCATGCCCTAATTTTTGCCCTAATTTTTGCCCTAATTTATAACACGAAAGAGGATGGTTGTTGGACGATCAAAACTCCAAGAGGCTGACAGTTGAGTTTTTGGTTTGTTTTCGGAGCCGCAGGCGGAACATTGGGTTACCTTACATGACCTTCCGAAACTGATAGAAGTGATTTTAAACAGTCTTCTTCATTTGTGGGGAAAGCTACTGGACTTGGAATAGAGCACTGACCTTTTAGGAGAAATGAACACTAGCTTTTGCTCTACCAGATTGCGAGATCAAATATTGCGGAACCGTTGCTTGAGGGAAGATGTCCTCTGAGTGAACTGCGCCAGGTAAAAGGTGGGAGACTTGTTGATGAGTAGCAGCTTTTCCTCCCTCAGCGACTTTTCCTGGCCTCCACAAATTTCAATCCTCCTCCATTCCAGCCAAAGCATCCCCTGAGTTACCTGCCGAAATGCCATCCCTCAATTTCATCATCGCTCTGGCCCTGCTCGCCACCACAGCACCAGCACATGCCGCCTCCGAGGCGAACGTCTATTGTTTCGTTTCGGCCACCAGCGAGCCCCTCGCCGCTCCCACCTCCCTGGCCACGATCGCTCCCCGCAGCCAACTCGAGCGGGATACTGTCATCGAGGTTATCAACAAGACCAACACCAAATGGATCCACAAGACCATCGACCTCACTGTCACCGCCGATGCTGAGGCGACGATTTTGCCGGATCTCGACGCCGACATCAACAATGCCATCATGGATGCCATCAACGATATCGATACCGATACCGATACTAGACGGCCATAGGTGGTGTCTCGACTGGAGGGTCCCACTGCAAAGTTTGATTGTTGGATATTTGGATGTCCTGTTGTGATGAATCTTTTTGCAGGGCGGGGGAGATGAAATACGAAAGTGGTTTTAGATGTGGATCCAAACTTCGATTCATTGTGGGAAAAGGAGATATTTGGAGGGAAAGAGATTTGCACACCAATGTGAGGAGATGATGAAATTGAGTTGCAGAATGAGCTTTGCGAAATGGCATCCAAGAGAATATTGGCTTTGTGGGAGAAATAACGCTGAAGAATTGTCGCAAACTTTACTGTTGTCGTGATCTACGAACCACCTGCATCTTCTTGCGCTTGGAAGCGAGTGCCTCCTCAAGCGCTTTCCGACGCACTTCATTCACGCCCAGAATCGTAATCTTCGTAGCCTGGATATACACTCCCCGAAATAGCGTTTCCATCTGTTTGAAGTAGTGCGAGCTCTTGTCTAAGATGAAGTCAAGGGAAACGTTGTTGAGCCTAAAGTCTATCGTCAGACTCTTCAGATTGGTGAAGCCCCAAATCTCCAAGTATTTCAGTGGCCGTAGCCAGTCCGCAAACTTTGAGCTGGGGGTTCGCTTCTGGAGAACAAGATGAAGGTTGTGGATTTGAGGTCGCCACAGAATGGGTGGGCCGAATGGCAGATGGCGCTGGGCGGGCTTGTAGGGTTTGAAGAGGGTCAAGTGCCACGGAGTATCGCGAAATAGGACTTCTTTTGCGATGGCCCTGAATCTGTTGCTGACACCGAGAATCCTCATGACGTCCTTTGCCCATTTGTCGTTGACGTCGACATTGATGAAAGGCCCAAAGAACTCTTTGAGGATCTCGAGCAAGAGTTCATCCGGGAGACCTCTGTAACCATCGGTAGCTTTCGAGGCTTGTAAGTTGCTGTCGTACATTTGAACGTCCATGGCGTGATTACTTTCGGATGTTTCCACAACAAAACTCTTTATCTCTTCACTTTATATTCCCTATGTGATGAGTATGACTCCCCCTTACAAACGTGATCTCGAGCATCGACTAGCCAGCGCTGGCGCATCATGTCCCAGAGGAAGAGCAAACCATTGTCTAAGTCTGAGTCGCTTTCCCCCAAACGGGTTCGGAAGACGTGAAAGTGGAAAATCTGAAGTCGCAGGTTGTCTCTTCCAGTGTGATTGTTCTACAAGCCGAATCGGCCATGGCGCGGATTCCCATGAGATTTCTTGGAGTAGGCTACCAAATACTGAAGCGCATGCCAGACTCACGCATTCTCGAGCTGGAGGAGGGAATACTGGGTAGCTCCTTATTATCGCTGACTTGATCTGTGGATTTCAATGTCTGATTCATCGACCCTCTTCTTCATCTTCAACCTCCTCGAGTTCAACCCCTCTGAGCTCCCGTTCAAAGCCATCCTGCCGACTTTCTTCATTTCTTAGCTCCACATTCATCATCCTGTACTCTGCCTCTTTTTCCATCTCATCTGCCACGGCGGAGGCGTCCCCCTTCATACTCTGCACTTTGCTCCCCTTGGCCAGACTCTCATCCCGACGCTGCTCGGCTTCAATCTGCCTCAACTGCCGTTCAAACTCGTCGAGTTCCTCCTCTGGGTCATCTTCGACTGCGGCATTCATCGCCTTGTGTGTGGAGCCTTCCTCCATATTCTCTGCGACAGCTTTGGTATCCTTCGATGCATCACTTTTCTTGCGCCGGTATCCTGCTTCCTCCAGCTTGTCCATCTCTTCTGGTTCAAGTAATCTCCCTACTTCGCCCTTCATCCTCTTGAGGTTCCGTGCTACGGACGTAGGGACGAACTGGATCGCTTCTTTCTTCAAGTCTCTCATCACCGGCGCGCTCTCGTAGACAATCTTGGGAGCAGCAGGCTTTTCGGGTAGGGCGTGAGGCATTCTCGATTCTCCCATTGGTGTGTCATTTGGGTTGAACGGTCGTTGTTTTCGTGGGACTGGCGGCATGTTCTCGACATCCTTCGGCATTGGGATGTTCTTGACATCATCGTCGGTGTTACTGCTTGCAGACGCATCGTCGTGCCCTCGTCTTCTCTTCCCTAAGATCCCTCCTCCGAAGCCACCGCGTCCCTGCCCTCCTTCACGATCTCCTCCACTGCGTCTGCCGAATTGTGGTGCCTTGTCGCCGAGTGCCTCTCTTGCTTTTTGTACAGACTTGAGCTGCCGTTCCAATTGCTCGAGCTTTTGCTTGTCTCTTGGTCTAAATCCACCTGCTGAGTCGAGAGACTTCAACTCATCGATTTCTTGTTGAAGCCGGTTTGGATTTCGGTTGGCCAGGCGCTCGTTGCGCTGTGTTTGTACGGCTGCTTTGCCTTTCTTGAGAGTTTTCGCTTTGTCAGCTTTACGCTGGGCCACTGCAGGGTTGACAGCGCGATCTTTGTCCTTTGCCATAGCTGCGGTGATGCTGTCGTAGAAGATGTGGAAATTGAGCTGGCGGATACATGTTGGAGAGGGAATTCTCAGAGTGACGTTGAAACGCGATCGGCAAAAAGCCGGGAAATCTCTGGAGTATTGCCGAAGTTCTACCGAAGTATTACCGAAGTATTACCGAAATATCTTCTACACCGGATCGTCACCTCACCTCACCTCGTCCTGTTTTCATCAGCAAGAAACATCAAGACTTGGAAATGCGAAATACTTCTAATCAGAACCGCTGTCAGATCAATGTAAAAAATCGGACGAGCCTATTCTTTCAAAGTCTGACGTCTGCCTGGAGCCTTCTTGCGGATGGACGCCAGAAATTCAAGAGTGTCCACGTCTGGGCGGTAGCTGACAGGGTGGGTGGGTGGGTCCGTACCTGAGGGATCGTCAAGATGATGGATGGGTGGCTTGAAATTCGCTTAGACGCCAGAAATTCAAGGGAGTATCAACGTCCGACCGAACCTCTTTTACGGATGTACGCTAGAAATCCAACGGAGTGCCTACGTCCGGACGGTAGTTAACAGCGTAGGTCCGCACCTAAGGGATCGTCAAGATGATAGATGGGTGGCTTAAAGTCCGCTTAGACGCTAGAAATTCAAGGGGATATCAACGTCCGAGCGAGCCTCTTTTACGGATATACGCTAGAAATCTAAGGGAGTACCTACGTCCGGACGGTAGTTGACAGCGCAGGTCCGCACCTGAGGGTTCGTCAAGATGATGGATAGGCGGCTTGAAGTTCGCTTAGACGCCAGAAATTCAAGGGAGTGTTAACGTACGACCGGACTTCTTTTGCGGATATACGCTAGAAATCCACAGGAGTACCCACGTCCGGCCAGACTTTTTTTCGCGGATATACGCCAGAAATTTAACGGAGTGTCCCCGTCCAGCTGAACTTTTGCGGATATACGCCAGAAATCTAAAGGAGTATCTACGTCCGGCCGGTAGTTAACAGGGTGCGTCCGCACCTAAGGGTTCGTCAAGATAATGGAGGGCAGCTTGAAGTTCGCTTAGACGTGGGAGAATCTCCCAACCCGAGTCGTCACCTGGCTCAAATTTGAGGATGGATTAGGTGTTTCTTGAAAGCGTGTGGACTCATTTCTTGTAACAAGATGTATGGAGATTAGAGCTTTCAATTACATGTTCAATCAAAAGTCATCCCAAGTCAAACACCTCGGCTTTCCTATCACATCAATCATTCCACAAGGTCTCCTTCTCCCGCTGTGGTTCATGTTCCCGCTGCTTCTCAGACTCTAAACTCCTGCAACATTTTCAAAGCCGCTCTTGAGTCCCAATCTGTGCCTGTTCATATCGTCGACAAACCATCTGCCGGCCCTGCAGAACGTCGATGTTGTCATGCAATCATACGATGATATTCCAGGCTCTGCAGCTTTGGAGGGCCTCGGAATAGACCATCGCAAGAGCGAGGCAAAGGAAAAAGGAATATTTAGGCTAATTTATTCTGCATCTTTTGCTCTGGGAGAAGGAGAGAGCCTCCCGGGCGCAAAGAATCTCGAGATACTGAAACCATTCGCCACTGTTGGCGAGAAAGTAAGTGTATTTACTTTACCTGGCTCATACCTGATACTGATTTGGTGCAATTTCAGGAGCAAACATTCATGATGCCCGCTCAGGCTGCAACATATGCCATATTCCATGATCTAGATGCCAATACACGGGCCCCCAAGGTACAACCACAGAACACCGCAGCAATGTGGAGCAAGCACACTATGTTGCGTACAAGGACATCCCGTCGTCGTATGTACTCCGTGAGACGGACCGTACCTTGCCGATCGAGGCGCAGAAGAAGATGATCGAGAGCGCGGGAGAACTTCAGTCGACTGTTTTTGAGGATGGGAAATGCTTCAATATGGCCGCGAGCCATTCTTGAGTAACATGGAAGATATGGTGAGGACTGTGGAAGACGCCTGCAAGAAGGTGTAGTTGAAGGGAAGAATCGTATACACGCGGAGTGGCAGAACGCGTTGCTATTCGACACTACCCAGTCTCTCTCGGGCTGCTTGACCTCACCAGTAATGGCTGATGCCAGACCAGGTGAGAGTGGTAGTTGCCTATACATCTCATTTGAAAGATCAATATATAAGCATCGTAGAACTGACAACTTCCACTTCAAAGCAGGCGCTGTGGTCTATTGGCTAGAGCGGACTCTTCCATAGGCTTCAGTCAGGTCAAACTTTGAAGTGCCCAGGACGCCCTCTCCCCGAATCCGACCGCCCGAAGTTCGAGCATCCCACCGACCACCGACTGAATTTAATTTGCGATATTTACTGGAGAACGGGTGATGGAGGTACAACCCCCGGAGGATAATGGTCGTTGAAAAACAGGCGTTGGAGTCTGTTCTGATAGTTCCTGGCGAGGGGATTCAGTTTTGCCGAATTTTTGCATAGGCGGTTAAACCTCAGTGAGGTGGTGTTGGCGCGCGCTCCTCCTTTTAATATCACCAACATGTGGAGAAGCCGGCAATCTTCAACTTCTAAAAGCAGAACCGATTTTTTCGAGAACGCAGAGACTTAGAACACTGAGGATTTTACTTGACTTGGAAGTGGTTGTGATAAAAGTATACAACTGGGAAGATTTCTTTGAGACTGCAAGAGAGGAAGCTGTATGGGCAGGCATATACTCCGTGCCTAGGTACCTCCTGTGCTACCTTCTATTCAAGTATCCAACTTCAAGAGACTAACGAAACTCCTCGGCGTAAATCATCAAACAACAATATCCATCCTCTCCAGCACTCACACGCGACACTCTCCTCCATTCTGTCATCCACGCCACCAGACGCCTGCATCCACATCCCCATCCCCATCCCAACCCATCCAACTCCCCTCCCTCAACGCCGATCTCGGGTCGGGTCTCAAATCCAGCGCCGTGGTCACGGAACGGCTTCCTCGCCGAAGATCGCGGAATTCCCGCAGGCAAGCGGAGCCCCGGCGCGCGCGCGCGAGTCATTCGAGACGCGGCGGCCGGCCGGTTGTGGGACCCGGGTCACGCCGAACCCGACCCGAGAAACGTCCTTGTTTTCCACGTTTTTTTGTTTGGCCTGCTTCCACCCGTTGGAACGTGGAAAATGGGAGTGGGTGGGAACCGTTACCCACGATCTCGTCGGTGTGCAACGGCTCAACGGTTGTCCAATGGGAGTGGAACTGAGGTATCCGGCTCGTTGGCTCAACGGCTTTTTCCTTTCGTTGGTTTCTTCGTTGGATGACGTCGCGTCTTGAGAACGATTGCTTGGTACCTAGGTAGGTCGGGGTCGTCTCTGTATACGCGCTTGCAACGATACCTTGGGCTAGTACCCACCCTCACTATCCATCCACCAACCTGCGGTGCAGCGACTCTGGTTGGCAGCGAGGCAAGGAAGCTGGTCGGCTGCTAAAAAGGTCATCTGCGAGCTACACCTGCATCCCTCATCCATGCGGCGGCTCTCTGCCTGCCACTGGAAAGGAAGAAGCCGGTACGTATGTGGCCGGGCCGGGGGGGGGGCTGTTTTGCTCGTAGAACAGTGAGGATGATGATGATGCTTGGCCTTGATGGGAGGGAGGGATTTGCATTAAGGTCGCCGGTCTGCTGCATACATGCGAAAAGGGAGGCCCGCTTCAAGCCTCCCCACGCTGATCTTCTCGCTTACCCTGTCCTGAGTCCTGTGCTGAGAGAAAAAGATTGTCGGTCAAGGGTGAGGAACAAGGCAAACAACAAATGCTGATACCAAGTCCTCTGAGTGACACGATCGAGCAGTCGAATTGTGTTGTGTTCACCGCCGCCGCCATCGGTGGAGCATGAGGTACTACTATGTAACTCCTCACTGACCATGACCGCGACCGCAAAGCCGAAAAGACATATGCTGCATGAGGGCATACATCCGCAGAGAGCAAATACATATGTGCATACTCGGTACTTCTGCTGCCTGCACATGTGAGGCTTTTGGGACATTGGGATAAAAGGCCATGAGCTGCCACCTGTCGTGCATGAAATGTACATTTACAGGAATTCCCGACTCTTGAAGGTACCTCCCCTTCTCTGCCCCAACCACATATGCAAAGTGATAGGACAGAAGAGCAAGAAGAAGATGCGCCCTGTATCCACGTCCCCTGCACATGGGTCCGCCTTCAAGCAAATAACAGAAACAAATGCACGAGGACATTGCCCCTCAAAAGTCCAACCTCCCCTCCTCTCCCCCACCTACCTGCGTACATGATGGCCTCTGCCACCCTTGTCCTCGCAGACGGCACTGTCACCACAAATATTGAAATGCCCACTTCCCAGCTGTGATTGCTCCAAAGGCACAGACGCCGGTGGCGTCAGAAGCATCATCCAACACCACCCAGAAAAGCTGTTCGCTCCTCACTCGCAGTGCCCTCTAGTGGAGAACAACCGTCGCCGTCAAGAGCCCAAGCGAAAATGCTTTGGGCGGCTTGCATCGTCCATGCATCTCTTCTGCAGGCCTTCCGCCGCTTCGCCCGCGGACGTCGGCGTTCTGCTTCCTGGTCCTTTCTATTCGGCAGCCGGATAGGCGGCCACCCACGTACGCTGGGGCAAACGTACTTGTCTCCCCAGCAGAATCGCTAAGGGTTGGGGGATGCGCCTACGCCACATGGCAAAGCCGCCGAAAAGGAAAGAGGCAGTATCCGATGTTCTAACGGGTGAGTGTTTTTGTTTTCGGATCAGGGGTTGGGACCAATGACCTAATTAACATGACTGGTAATATCAAATCTTCTGTCTGTCAAAGAGCCTCGAGATGGCCGGTGCTGATTCTGCTGAGTCGCTGAAATGATACTCATGACTGCAGCCAGGGCGAAGATCGCTTGAAACCATAAAAAATCCTGTCTGGCCAGCAACAATGTGCAGAGCAAATAAATCATGTCATAGCAAGCCGTGCCCATATATACTAGTTGCCATGAACCTAACCGCAGCCCCTTTTCGGAATACCGCTCCATGCAAATGCCATGACGAAAAGTAAGCAAAACAAATCCTCTCGAACTGAGCCGTTCCAGTCCGGATATGATACGCGCAACTCTCTTTCCTTACAGAAAGACAGACATATGGCTAAATAGCTGCGATAGAAGTGATGTTCCGGGGATGCACCATGACCAGTTGAAATCCGGACTCGTTAACTCCTGAAATCATGGAAAGAAAGGGTATCCGTAAAACCCTAGAGACCGTAGGCATGAGCCAAGAATGAGAAAACGTTGCGAGACGAGATCCTTGAGGAATATTCCTCCATTTGGAATTGAAATGTGCTGTCCGCTAACGCTTCTTGCGTCACGTGATGTGGCTAGAAAAGACGTGTTTGGATGCGGACGCATTGGGTTGAGTTCACTCAACCAGCAGTTGTAGTGCCCGTGTAGTATTGTCCCGGATACGGCTGGTGTATTGTGTGGTCCTCGTCCACTCTCCCCAGCGAAGCTGGATCTGGATACCAAGGTCCGCTGAAGCCCTCATGCCCATGGCTTGTTGCCCCTGGAGGCCCTGGGGGTTGATACGCCGCCCATTGTGGCGCATACGAATATGCTTGCTGGCTCGAATTGACCATTGAACTTGGGGTAGAACTTGATGGCCCGCTTGCTATTGAGGGTGCTGTAGTCACCGCCTGCAACGGTGAAGAGTATTGGTAGGATTGATAATATTGTTGGGGTGTCAAATGCTGAGAGTTGAAGTGCTGAGTCAAGCCTTCAATATTGCCCAGAGACATCGAGCGCACTGGGTTCCCAAATTGATGTCCTCTGGATGCATCGTAGGGAAAATTGGGACTGTGTGTGACGGGTCCAACCGCAGACATGGGAACCTCAGGATGGTCCATCTCGGCTGGGAATTGGGAGGGAGGATATTGAGGCTGTCTCCAGTACGCAGGACTGGAATTCGCTTGACCGCCTTCGGTGGCTGCAGGATGCGAATATACGGACTGCTGCCACTGGCTTGGAGTTTGCCCAGGAAACGTAAATGATGGGGTATGCGGAGTAGCAACACCTGGAAAAGGAGTTAGCGCTGCTACACCAGATTCGCCACCCGAGTGCAAAGTTACCTTGACTGGGATGGGCTATAGCGTATTCCCCTTCCATGGCAGGCGATTCGGCCGACTCTGGCAAGCCTGACGCTCGAGGAGAGGGTGGATTGGACGCAGTTGGCACGCTTGATTCAATCTCTCTCCGAGACGCACTTCCAGCCTTTGGCTCTGTGTTGCCAGGCTGTTCGACAGGGAAGAAGTTGCACTCTTTCTTCAAGCGTATACAATTTTCACAGCGGCCTGATGGATCCTCGGACGATACCAAGCATCTGATCTTTCTCCGGCGGCAATGACCTGGTGGCGCGTGTCAGGGTTGTTTTCACCTTTCAGAACGAAGCTATTTTCCGCGTATAGACCGAGCTAAGAGACTTACCACACGCAACGGAGGTTCGATGATAGCTCAACTTGTTGCGCCCTTTCGCCGCGGACGTGGGAGATAACTGGGACGGCTCCGACATTGTCAGATTGTGCAGATGCGGGCTTGACGCTGGTCGTCGGATGTTGGCCAGGTCCTTCCGTTTGGCAAACTTCCGTTTCTTACTGTTTGCGAGGGATTCAAGAGAAGGTTCCATGTGATAGAGATGTCCTGGAGAGCTGGCGTATTGCGGCGATGCAAGAAAACCCTCGGCGCTTGCTGAGATGGGTGGAGTGAAGATGTGCCGTGGCATTGCCTTCTTCGAAAGGCCAGCAGGAGGAGTGTTACTGGCCAGCGCGTGAGAGGGAGGCTCCCCAAGCGCGTACTCAGCAGAGTTGATGCGCAAGGGCCCGACAGCCATATGTTGTAGTTGTGGTATTGAGCCCGGCTTCGGCGACAAGATTGGAGGCGAGGAAGGAGCAACGCATCGATTCGAGACTCCCAGCGCTGGACGCCCCGGTGACACACCCTGGGGGAGTCAACAATATAACACAGGTGAGGTCGAGAAAGCCTTACGGTTTAAAACACAATCTGAGATCAGCGGCTTGACCACGAGAGATTGGCGCACTATTACCCTTGGACACCCGAAACCAAGGCTGCGGGGGTCAAGTAGCGATCGGCCAGTATAGGAATGAGAACCTCCTTCTGCTGCGCTGATGGAACGTGACTGGGAGCCAGCTGTTTATCGGGAGATAGCGAAGTCTATAGGCACAGACGCCGCGCTAATGACGACGCAAAGGAGAGAATATTGGAAGGCTGACCGGTATTCGACCACACGTGGGATTAGGAGAAAGTACCGAGTACGGAGTAGAGCATGAAGAGATGGCACTCTGCGAGAAGCAGCTGGAGGCTGGAGCACTCGGTGATCGGACAGGAGAGTATCGAAGTGGCAACCGCAGCAGCAAAGTCTGGGTAGTCAACGAAGGGTCCAAGATGTGCTTGACGTGCCCAACGGACGTCCACAAGCGCACTCTGCTTGGCCTTAAACGCAGATCACTGTCGAAAGGGGTGTGGATAGGCCCGCTGGCTCCCTGTTGATATGGCTGCGCTAAAGTCATGATGTGCCTGTGCGTGCTCAAAGCACTGTCCAACAAAAGGCTGACAGCTTCAACGATACAGCAAAGGCGTCGCAGTTTCCCCTTAGGTTGAAAAGAACTTCCTCTCTTCCACCGTAATTCCTTTCAAGCTGGAGTATAAGTGCGTGCTGCAATCGAGCAGAGGAATGGGACCCGAGACGAGTCTGCGAACCGGCCATACAGCTGGCTTGTTGCCACTCAGCGGGGAGCTTGAATCTCGAGGGTCTGGCAAAGGGAAGGATTTGGACTCGTGTCTTGCCGAAAGCTTATCACTTTGGAGCACTGCGCCTCACGTTCCACAGCCCATCCAAGGCCATGAGCATGAAAGACATTTTGATGCTTTAATCCTCAACTTGTTGGCCTACATACGGAATACGTAGGCTCAGGATCAATGCGACCGGGGAAGCCTTTGCCGTGGTTTGCAGAACTTCCTCATCATCCATCAACCGGACGAAACTCGGTGGCTGCTCCACTGGCCCATTATTGGTCAACAGAGATTTGTAGGGAGCATTGGCTGATTCCTTTTGAATGGCCCCAAAATGTTCGTCAATGAATGTGAACATGACGCAGGAAACGCTCGAGCTCGACCGGGACCCCCTCGCCGTTGTCGATGACGCTGTAAGGACGTTTTGAACGGCGTGCATAGAATACGCGATAGTCTAGTGAAATTCAGCATGGCGAGCGGGTCCTGTTCAGGCTGTCCTCGAGCCTCGCCGCCGGTCGCAGAGACTTCGTCGTCGTCGAAACGCACCGAGACCCGACGTCAATCCTGCGCTTCCCATGGCGCTCCAAGACGTCTGCAAGTCGTTCCAGCGGATAGATGGCGCGATGAGGAGGAGCGGCTATTTGGCCCCCAGGACAGCTGTGGATTAGCTGCCGCGTGTAGGTTTTGGCACTTGACCCGGAGCAGTTACGGTGGACGATGAGACGGCGAAGACCGCGAAGCCACCAGCGCCAAATGTGCAATGCACGGACGCGATTGGCTTCGCGGGGGGAACACCCTGATGTGGAGAAGAACAGCCGTTGGCCCAGCCTTGTGCGTCAGCGCCTGGATCAGCGTGATTTTCCTGGCCACGAGTTGACCCTCGCAAAGCAGCAGCCGTGATGTTCATCAGACCCATCATCGCGAAGCTGGCCTGCGGAGATGTGCGCTCCTTCGTCGTGCCTTGCAGATCGACCGCAGCTGGCCCTCACTCCAGCCTCCCGCACGTCTCCAAGAGCCCAAAACTGTGCACCAGTGCAGTGGTTGAGGGTTGTGCTTGGGAGTTGGGACGGGGATGGAGTCCTGGGGTCCTGGCTGGTCACCGTTGCTGTCTTTTTGCTAGCTGGTTTGACGGGTATCTGCCATATCTTGCATTGTAGAACCGACAACTGGGATCTCTGAAACGGATACCGGTTTGTGGACCCAGCGCTCCTGGGATGAATTGCGATACTCGCCGGAAACGGTAACTTGTCGTCTATTATCTTTACTTCTCTTCGAACGGCAGACAACCTCGTCTTTCCAAATGGAGTCCAGTTGAAGGTTTCTGAGCTTGGCCGCAACCCGAATCGCAAGAACAGAAGCTCCAGAACGAGTCCGCGATAAGGCTGTGTAATAAAGACAGGGATATTGATCCTGTCAAAAGCCCAGTAGTCAACTCATGAGGGGTTCGGAAAGTCCAGAGCGTGGCGTTCAGAAGCTGGAATAGACCGCCTGATCAACTGCGCCAGGATATCCCTCGGGGCCTCGAGGCTGGAGCATGATACAGTACCTATTCGTTGCTGAAAGTTAGACTTGTCGAGGAGATACCTAGACGATGTTCCAACATCCAACTCGCACATGGCATTGGTTTGATAGAGCCATGTCTATAACGGCCCGACTGATCGCCGCTAAGATAGTGTCGACGGAAGTTTGCGATACGGAGTTTGCCAGACGCAGGCTGCTTTCGGCTGCTTTCATGCTTCTATTGTCCGCGGCGGGAAGTACAGTACGTACCTTCATAATCATCAATCATCAGCTTCGATGCGACCGATTTGCGCAAGGATGACTTCGAAACTTGAAGATTGCTGGAACTTTGAGAGAGGACGAGGACGAGGCACTGCGGTACTCCATGCTTGCCGAATGGTTAGGTATGTTTCGAGTCGGAGTGTGATTATTCAACAGAAAAGGTGACCGAAGGTACTGTAACACCACTGGTCCAACAAAACTCTTACGGGCAACCGAATCTGGCGTAGCAGGACTCAAGAAGTGCGTTCTGCTTCGTGCGGAGATGGCTAAGTACTATGTACCCTGTGCATTAACCTTCTTTTCTTGGGGTTGTAAGCCGCAGAGATGCTGTTGTACTAGCCACGACTGACCTTGAGTGTCAAACATCGGCTCAGTGGCAGCCCATTGTACAGCAAAGAACTCGAAAAAATTGCGGGACGTCTCGTATAAGGAAAATCTGGACTGTATGGGAAGTTGGATAGCATTGGAAGAGCTCAGGAGCAAGGGGGATGGGGATGGGGATGTGTGTGTTGGTGTTGGTGTCGGTGTGCATGAAGAAGAACATGTCTTGGCATTGATTTCTCTGCCCAAGGCGGTCTCAACTCTCAAGATCTTGAAGCCGTAGCTGAAGCACTCTCCGGGAGTTCACCAATGTCAAAGACGACATTGGGGTGTTTTTCGCAGTCGTGCTGCTGTACCGATAGCTCTGTTGTTTGCTCCTTTCATGCCTCCGTTTGGGGTATCTCCACTCTTCCTCAAAGAGCATGATATTCTTTCAGTTCATGAAGAGTACATGTTGCAGCTGCTGTTATTTTCTCATTAATTCCTAGACTCATCTTGTCAAGTCTTTCTCAGTCATTTGAGCACACTCCCCTATACTCAGTCTCTTCCTGATGATATGGATGCTGAAACTTCTTTTCGCTTTCCATTCATTGCTGGTCGCCAACGACTCTGCTCAATTTGCTATGCAAGGACTGTTTTTCCCCGCCATATCTTTCTTTAGTCTCTTTCGTTGGGAAGATTGATGAAAGGAATTGTGACATTCGAAAATGGAAGAACTTGACAGTAGTGACACGATATCAACATAGCTACTTAGTAGTCGTAGTTACGCTGAGAGGGTTCAAGATGAAAGCGAGGAAGTCTCACCATGGTACGATATCCAATGTCCTGTCTAATGTATCAATTTTCCTGTTATGCTCCTACCATTCCAGTAGCAGAGTAGAACGAATAATTAAACCATCACCCACCCAAGGTCTCGTGGTTATCTAAACGTTTACAAAGCCTTCAGCCAAATTCTTGGTTTTCAACCACGCTGCTCCTTCACCTATCACTCTTCACAACCATACCTCTTCTTTCCCACTCGATCAATCACACCCTTGAAATCTATAAGTGGCTCAAGAACACTCTTGACTACGCTCTCTACAACCATATCCATCCACTTCCCACATCCACGTCTTCCCTCTTGTTCAGTCCATATACAGCTACCCTTTCTTTCTCCACCGTCACACTCTCACACCAATCCTCGACAAACCAACTCTTTCAGCTCAAAGCCAAAGCTCAGAGTAAGTTCGTCCCATCTAGTGCTGGTGTGAGCATCTCGTCTCATCCCATCCCATCCTACGAAGCCTCAGTTCTTGCAACGTCAACTTGGACCTGACCAGTCCACTCCAGACTTCAGGACTCTTCTCTCAACCTTCAACTTGCTTCCCAATCCCGTATTCAAATCAATTGACACAACCTGCACTCAACCACCCTAGTAAGTTTCCCCGCTGCTCATCCCCACTACCCTGCGCAATCACTTTTCATTGCGGTCTTTGCTTGACTATCGCCTCAACCGTCTGACTTTACACATCGCATCCACTGACCACTGGCTCTCCCCTCAATCAATCTTCAATTCATCTTTCTCTCCACTGTCACTTGATCTTTTTGCTTTCTTCTAATCAGCTTCTTCATCCCATCCTTCATTTTTTGACTTACCCTTCCTCTGAGCAGCTCATACCGTCATTGCTCCGACTCAGCCTTCAACTCATTTTCCTCTTCCACTCAACCTTCAACTCTTCTTTCACCAATTCACCTCCTCTCAGTCCTCAACTCATCCAGTCTTCTTCTACGACAACTTCAACCACAACCTTGGTTGACATCAACGACCGACCTGTCTTGTCAGCGGCAGCTTATTGACGATCACTTGTTACCATCTGATCTCGCTTCACGGATCTCAAACAACCTGATCTGTACGTGCGCTGTGGCTACTCTCGGGTCTATCAACGACTGACAGAATTCAGTCATATACAGCCACAGATCAACATGTCTCCTATCAAGCCCGAAACTCCTCGCAAGAAGAAGTGCGTCAAGGCTCCCAAGTCCGAAGATGCCGTGAAGAGCGGAGGGATCACCAAGGAAAAGGACCCAAAGCTGCTCGGCAAGCGGCTCAGCAGTTGGCGCGTTGCTGAACTACAGCGTATGATGTCGGTGTACGGCGGCAAGATCCTTACGAAGGACTTCAAGCGTGATATGTTTGAGCGCCTCCAGAAGATCGCGCTGGAGCAGTGTCTCACGGAGCAGGACGTTAAGGAAGTCAGTGCTCTTGGTCTCGACAAGGACTTCTCCGTCCGCCCACAGCTCGTTATTGATAATGGTCGCTTCCACGCTGCGGCTCATCCTGGCGGTTACTCTCCCACTGATTCGCGCAACCCCGAGTTCAAGTTCATCGCTCGCGATGTCCTTGCCTTCCTGAACGATGCTGTTAGGGAGACCGATCCAGAGGCCAAGGAGTGTACAAAATGCCGGAAAACCCAGAATGTCATGTGTTTCCCGCAGGCTATTTCGGCACAGTGCCAGCATGAGGTTTCGGTCTGCAACAGCTGCATGTCGAAGACGATCCGGGCAGAGATTCTGCATGCTGGTGAAGGCGAGTTGGACTTGGTCAGCTGCCCGCAGTGTGGCCACCACCTGGACATCGAGGAGGTCAAGCCTCTTGTCTCCAAGACCACTTTTGAACAGTCGGTATACCTTTGAAGTCTAGAAATCTTCTACTAACGCGGATTCAGGTACCAGGAGAAGGTCTCCCAATTCACCAAGAACTAAGCGTCCGCCGTCAGAGGCCAGGGACAGGCTACCTACTCCACCTCTTTGATTCTGCAAAATTGTTCCCTACAAAAAGTTTGACTCTATGGATATTGTTCACTCCAACCTCTCTCTGTTTTTACCCTCGGCTTTGATTTAACATCTGCTAATTGCATGCACCTACGGAACCACAATCCCCCCAAGAAAACGATTTCTACCACACGGCGACGGAAGAATGGAAGGTCAAGCTTCCACTCTTGAAGCAATCCAGAATGCTATGTCGAGAAGAAAAAGTTTACAGGCTGATGTGGGCCTTGCGGAATGGCAAAAAGTGATGGATTTGATCCTTACATCTTTTGCTGCATTATTGATATCCCCTATTGGGTTTTGACGATGAAAATGGTGGACACAAATTGATTGGATTTGCACAGTGTTTCTGGTGGTTATGATGCTTCTGATGATATTTTCCCCCTCTTCATCTCCTTCTCTCAAAAAAGGCTTTTTTGCCCCTGGCCTATCGACAGGCAAAATCACGAGATCGGCTACCGAGATAGCTCAGATAGCATCTCAATCAACTACCCCCTTGAAAAAATTCTCTAGCATCAAACCAGAAAACGTGACGTGCATCGAGCCCCCCCTGTCCCACACACAGTAGGTGCTAGTATTCATCACATCGGGGAGAGGAGAGACTCTCGAGTTACTCCCGGAGTCCTCTAACTTAAGATATACGTGTGTGTTTTCCAGAATTTCCCTTATTGAACTGGTTGGAGTGTCCGAAAAGATTTGTGGCACACCGGCCCCCTGTGCACGCATATTCCAAGCGCAAATCCCCGAGTCCAGAACTTCTTGAAGCGAGAAGCTACAGCAGCTGTGACGCGTTTTCCTCGTCTCATCCTGTGCATCGAGAAATGACCTCTGATGAGCTCGTGACAAATGCGATCATACTCCACAGAATCTGGAGCGGAAACCTTGCACCGCCGCATGACGCTTCAGATTCTGTTACAGCCTATGACGACGTAGGTGGCTGAACTGGGATAGGGGAGTTGATCAAGCGAGTACGACCACTATGGAATCTGAGAAGCTGCGATGAAGCTGTCGAGTCTCCCAGCAAAGAGGTAGACTTCGTTTTCATTGGAGTTTCAAGCGCTCAAATGCTTTGAAAACCGTACCAAGATCCTGTGAAAGCGGTTCGTGGTACCCCAGAGATACAGCCACAGCAAACAATTCGATGGCGACAAGATCGGCAAATTTCAGATTGCCATCAAGCTGCGTCATGGCAATTCCACCCCTGTACC
Source organism: Aulographum hederae CBS 113979 (assembly GCA_010015705.1). Lineage (NCBI taxonomy): Eukaryota > Fungi > Ascomycota > Dothideomycetes > Aulographales > Aulographaceae > Aulographum > Aulographum hederae. Next base: position 818,388 of record ML977139.1, on the reverse strand, counting down.
CCCACTAGCCCTGCGAAACTTGACCCTCAGGCGCGCCTTCCCCGTGCTTCTACTACCGTACGTCATCTCTTGGCGGCTCAGAAGGGGCTTTGGGAACGACTACAAAATCACCACTAATTCCCCTCCATTACAACTATCATCCATCACACAAGTTCAATCTCAATCTCCAAACTATTCTCACACTCAACCAAACTTCAACCCTCCAACAACTAATCAACATGTCTGACTCCATGCGCAAGGGACTCGGTGACCAGGTCAGTTCAAACGACTATCCATTGCCCGTCTCTTTGTACTAACATTCCTCAAGGCCGCCGAGAAGATAACCCCCGACTCCCAGAAGTCCACCCTTGACAAGGCATCTGAGACCGCCACTGGTCTTGGTGACAAGGCTGCCGGCGCTGTCCAGCCAGGTTCGTCTTCACCCCTCCAGATGTTGTCCAATAACCGCTGACATACTCTGTCTAGACTCTGAGAAATCAACCTCCCAGAAGGCCGGCGACTCCGTTCGCTCCGGCACCGACGACGCCTCCAGCGAGGGCAAGAGCATGCTCGGGTCCGCTCAGGACACCCTCGGCAACGCTGCAAACTCCGCCTCTGATGCTCTTGGCTTGAATAAAAAGTAGAGAGGTTTCCCTCCTCGATTCTCGGTCACTTGAATGGCCATTGTCACATTGACATTCGTCTGAGGATAGTTTTTGTGGCTCGAGATGGAATGGCTGGGATCTCATGAGAGATGAATATGTGGAAGAATGCTGTATTATACCCTATAATGAATGAATCTGGTTAAAACCTCAGTTCAGCCTTGCCGCATTGTTTGACTACAGACGTACCTTTGTCTTGCTCCAAGCTTTACGTGTTTGCTCGTGGTACATTTTTCGCTGGATCCTTTAATGTTTGCTTCATCAGCTCCCTTCCAAGTTTTTCCCAACCATACTGGGCATTATGACACTATATAAAGTCAGATATTTCGCGTAAGTTGACGATAACATAAGCCTGTTTAATTGGCGAAGTTGATCCATCCCCACTGGCAGTGGTGCAGAATTGGCCCAGCCAATTATTCCCGCAAGCCCAGTTTACTATAGTTCGACTAAGTCACATGATACGAAAACAGATCATGTGAGATTTCGAATACAAGCGTAAGTCTGCCTACTTTTCGCATGGTAGGTAGGCAGATGGGGGTAGGATTTCAAACACCGATGGCCTTAAATCTTGCTTCCCCAATAGACCCGGGCCGCCATTAACCATTTCCCCTTCGAACGCCAGTACGCCCAAGTGAGTGTGCGCAGAACATTACCAATATCCAGACAATTGCAGCAACAAAGTTCCCCCATCTCTTCCCACAGGGTGACTGCAATTGTGACTAGCATGTCTGAGGCAGGCTGCCAGAAGGGTTATCTGAAGGTGGGAAGATGGGGGACCAAGACGAAGAAAAGTTTGCCAAAGAGCAAATGGAGGTGCCGATTGAAAGGGAAACATTTGCCCCACGAAAATTTCTAAGGAGCGGTCTGTGCCTGAACATAAGAAAGTTAGCCATGTTGTCCCAACGAGCAGATGTGATTGCACGAGGACGTTTGATGAAGAAGATTGCAACTCCTTTCATTCGGCGCACCGATATGATCTAAGATGTTCTTGCTTTCTTGTGACTTACAGGCTTGCCGTCACGCAGCTCATCCGCCATATTGGCAGTATCCCTCCTCTTGACCTCACTGTCTGAGACCTCAGCCTCTGCTCGACGTGCCTCCATCTCCTCAGCTTCCAAACGGCGCGACTCCGTCTGCTCGGCCTTAGCCCGACGGGACTCCATATCCCCTCCTTGAAGACGGGCCTCCCTTTCCTGGATTATCAAACGTCGTGCCTCCGCCTTCTCTTCCAGATGACGGGCCTCCATCTCCTCTTCCAGACGACATGCCTCCAGCTCCTCCGCTTCCCGACGGCGGGCTTCCTTCTCCTTCGCTTCCTGACGGAGGGCATCATAATATTTCCTTTCCTCGATAAGCTCGTGCCTCAACTCAAGGTACACGTCTTCCGCATTGGGATCCTGGGCGTAATGGTGCAGAAATCCCAACCACAAGTCAGGAGGATTGATACAATAGAGCAGGTTCCGCACATATTCAAGACCCCAGAGACGCGGGTCATTCTCCTTGATCCAATCCCCAACATGCACCATCTTCTGCATCTGTTTGTAGAGCTCGAAACGGTGATTGTGCGGTCTCTCGCGGACGCGGACGTTCTTGCGCGGTCGGACGAAGACCTCAGCCATCAGCGGAATGAGTGTATCAATGACGCGAATAGCCTTGTTCTGACGCGTCGGACACTGACACCAGATCTTGCTCAGTTTGACGCTGCCGCGCATCTCGAGGATGGTGCGAATGTTCCACTCGAGGGTGCAGTCGTCGCAGTAGGGGTCCCACCAGTGGCCCTCGTGCTTTCGGAGCAGGATGCACGGCTTTTCGAGGAAGGCGTCGAAGTCTTCGTGGTTGATGCCGTAGATGGCGCGGAAGGCTTCGACGAAGTGGTTGGGCGGGCGCATGTAGCAGACAAACCAGTCGCTCGAGATGTTGCCAAGCGCCAGGTCGTCGGTTGGAGGCGGCGAGGTGGAGGCCCTTGAGGTATGGCTGAAGGTGAGATAACGGTTGAGGAGGTCCTCGCGAGTGGGTAGAGGGCGTCGTGGCTCTTGTGGGTCCTCCATCTCAACATCGGGGTCCATGGCAGTCTCTGAGCTATCGCGAGATGAGGGCGTGGTAGCGCTCTGGGACTCGTCGTCGCTGTCACTGTCGTGGACAGGCCGTTTGCCGCGCTGGATGATGGAGAGAGACATTGGAACGGTGGTGGAGTTGTGTTGGTTGGTGGACAAGTAACGGGGACGGAAGGTGCAACCGGCGAGATGGAGAAGGATTTCGTGGAGATGGAGGGGATTATTTGCTGTGTGCAGCAGTCGACAGGCGCTTTGTGCCGGCTGAGACGCAAACACGGGGTCTTTGCAATCACAGTGAGCGGCCTTGTCTTGCTGCGGAAGTTGCCTGATGCTGTCAAGCTGATGCCTTTGTCTTGGAGTGACAGAGGAAGGTGAGCCGGTAGGAAGTCGTTACCAGAACACTCCAGCGCCCTGGCAGTGAGGTGCGCAGGTCTGCTGGTGTACTCGGAATTTTGGGCGAGAGAGGGAATATCAATGTGTCTAGAAGCTGTGGTGCGGATGCAACGTCAGCAACACGTTGAGTTGGATGAGTAGAAGTACAACGGTTTCGTTGTGGCAGGTCCTAATGTGGAAGATTGAGAGTGACCTACGGGGCTCCAGCTATCCATGATCCAGGTTTGTCCAGATGGCTAGATGCCTCGATGCCCTTGGATGTCTGGGATTTCAACCTGAAGCGGCGTTCAACCACCATGCAAGTGGTTGAATGCTATCTAATTCCATGAATCGAAGCCATCCAATCCATGTCCCACAACTGGACGTCAGAATCGGCAGTGATGTCTGCCGTCTATCCCCAGACTCCAAAACTGCTGTGGTCGATGCATGAGTACTCTGGAACTTGTAGACGACTATCTGACTACTGCCCCCCAAGCATTCAAAAGGCTGAACCAGGCTAGGCAGAATTTGAGAATTTGGATATGTGCCAGGAAACAATTAACTGCTTCTTAGCAGTTTCTTAGTTCAGGCCGACCAAGCTGGAGCCGATATTCTTCCGTAGACTACGTTTTGATATCCAATGGATGTATTCACAGAAGCTATGCTCTCGGTCATCGAGGAGTTCAAGTCACCCAAGGAGAGTGACGCAGCTAACGTTGACTTTTGGACCGTTTCCTGCTATCCATCAGCATGCAACCTGAAACTGAGTCAGCGAGGTGCTAATATGGGCGCCGGAAGCCCATAACGTCCGATCTCGATTTGCGAAGTCATAGCGTGAAGATTTTAGCATTGATGAAAGGAGGAGATGAGATGAAATGCCGAACAGACGGACGGGAGACGACGGACGAGGGCGGCTTAAAGACTACCGTGCTCATCAGGAAGGTTTTTACTGGATTCGACTCTTGTTGGAATCTTCTTTCCTAAACTCCTCGATGCTAGCTAACGTATGAGAATAGCTGCAAAGAGATGCTTTAAGCAACATGGAGCCCGGTCCATCAACCCTCAGCGTGCTCCTCAGCACCAAGAGTAGGGATTTCTGTTCCACCATAGACACCTCCGTCCAAGATCCACTGCTCGTTATCATCGTTGTCATCTTGCACCCTGCGCCACGTTGGCTTCTTCTCTGTCAGCTCTCTCCCCTTTCCCTTACTTTCACGGGCTACCGGTCGAATCAGTGCTCCAAGCAGTGGGTTCTTGCTGAAAGCACCTCCTCCTTTGGTAGTCACCGGCTGGATAGGTTGATCCAGATCGTGGTCTTCATCGCTCGTCGGAGTCTGCGGTCGTTCGATTTTCGCCATCTTCTTTACCACTTTCCGACCTTTCAAATCGATGCTTGCAACCATCTGTCGCTTCTCCCACTCTGGCTTTGCATTCCACTCCTGTTCTCGGAGTACCTTCTGCTGTCGCTTTAACTGCAGGGCCCGCTCTTGTGGTGACACCCACATGCTCTGTCCACTTGTCGGCGTCTCAAAATCCGCAGCTTCGTCGTGGATTCTGGTTCGTTGAGCATTGTTTGTTTGGAAGTTGAGGAGCCTATCCCTATGCTCTTTCGCTCTTCTCAGTTTTTCCTCGCCTTCTGAATCTGATGAGGGAGTCGAAGATACAGGAGTGGACACGCTTCCAGGTTTGGCAAGATTTGCGAATGGCCGAGGTGTCTGAGAGACTTCGGGCTTCCTGTGGGCTTGCGCAATAGCCTGCTGACGCTCTTTGCCCCGCTCGTCCTTCAAAATTCGGAACATGCCCTGGATCTCCGCTGCGCTCAATAGAGGTTTCTCGCAGAACGTGCACGGCCCCAGTCCTTCCTTTACACAGATGATCTTGCCGCAGTTGAGACAATTCGGGGCAGCTTCGAGCAATGGATGTCGAGTCGCCATGCATTGGCACCGACGAGCAGCATTCTCCTCCGCAGATGGAGTGAATGAGGACTGTATTTGAACCTCTAGGGCTTTGATGGCAGAGTCCAGGTCGCTAGTTGTCGTAGAGGAACCATGCATGGACGTGCCGCCAGCTATATTGACCTTCGTTTTCGGTTTCGGTGCTGGAGAGGAAGTCCGCGAGTTTGTGTTGGTTTTCGATTTGATGTCCGATATCAATGGGCCCGCTGCAGAAGGGGGTAACTTCGTGACTCGCTTTGGCGCAGACGAGCTGGGCTCTGTTTTCGGCTTTTGGATCGCATCTGGTTTCTCTTGAAGAGCTAGAGTATTTGGGAGGTGGGGTTCCTTTCGAGCTTTGGAGTGACTTTGCATGTAGTCGCCTTCATCTTTCTTGAGATATGCTCCGGATACAATGCCGAAATCATTTGGACGTCTTTCTTCGGGAAGTCTGTTAAACTGAGAGCCTCTCTTCTTTTGTGGTCCTTTCTTGGGGCGAGGAACTTCTGAAATATCATTTTGACCCCTCGCCGGTTGCGGAGGCTCTGTGGTCTTGTGACGTCGTGCGTTGAAAGTGGAGATGAATTCAATGGTTTGCGGGCTTTCGCCGAGCAAGCTCTTGAGGTTTTCTGCAGCTTCATCATTGGACAAAGTATCGTTGTAAGTGATCATTTCCTTCAGAGAGGCTTCGTCGAGGGGTAAGAAAGCTTGCAGCTTTGGCAAAGCCCAGGAAACTAGATCGGCCATATTGAAGATGGGTTCTGGCTTTTAGTTCCCTTGGACCTAGATCAGGATACGCTGATTCTTTTCGGCTGAATGGAAGATACTAGGTTGAATTTGGAGGGGCTAGAACAGCGTTTCGATGATCCTAGGGGTAAGAGCAGACGAAGGGGTGATCTTGAAAGTTTTCTTGAATTTCACGTGCTTCCTTCGCTCACCCCAGCAAGGGAGCACCACAAAACGAATAGCTTTCTTGAATTTCGAACTGTTTTACGAATTCAGGTCTTTCTCGATTCTCCATCGAGTGAAGACTTTGGTATGGATATTTGTCAGGTTCCAAACACAAACGCGATGTCTCCCGATCGGGCAGACGGTGACTGATGTTCGGGTTCTTGGCAAACGAAGCTGAGCCATCCCCAGTTTGCTCTAGCGCGCTTTGACAATTATTCCTCCATAATCCAGTTCGTCCCTGGGGAACTCGGGCTTGGAATTGATCGCTTCTCTCACAAGCACTATTGTTTTGTACCGTTACTCTCGCTACGATGGCGACCGACATTGAGATTGAGACAACTATGGTGAGTAACTCCCAACTGCCAGATCCTCGTTGCTAATTCAATCAAGGGCAACATCACCCTGGAGCTCTACAACTCTCATGCTCCAAAGACGTGCGCCAACTTCACCCAACTCGTCCAGCGATCATACTACGTAGACACCATATTCCACCGCGTCATACCAAACTTCATGATCCAAGGCGGAGACCCCACCGGCACCGGCAGAGGCGGCAGCTCCATCTACGGCGAGAAATTCGAGGACGAGATCTCATCACTTTTAAAGCACACTGGTGCTGGCATCTTGAGCATGGCAAATAGTGGACCAAATACAAATGGAAGCCAGTTCTTCATCACACTTGCTCCTACACCCTGGCTGGACGGGAAACATACGATATTTGGAAGGGTGAAAGGAGGCATGAGGGTTGTGCAGCGCATGGGATTGGTGAAGACCGGGAAAGAAGACAGGCCAGTAGAAGAGGTGAAAATACTGAAGACAAGAGTGTTGGAGGGAGAAATTTGAGGCAAAGGCGCATTGGCTCCGAAAATCGAAAGCAACCGTCCGGATCGAGGTGATACCTCACACAATGTCGGGTCGCAGTACCTACGTGCCCTGAAGTGTACATCACTCAAGCAAATGCCTCAAGCTCGAGAGCATGTCGGAGGAACTAGCCTTGGCTTTGTCTGAGCTGCTACGAGCAAAATTGAAAGTTGAATTGGCTGACAAGGTACGGATTCGACCTTACAGTCTTCCTGCTCTAATCTTTAACACACTTAGTCTCCCTGTTGAGAATTTGCAGTTCGCGAGCTCTTCGAAGATGACTGATTATTTCGACCTCTTGCCTCTCTTATTTGACAGAGGCGGCACACCGAGCTTTTTCCGTGTCTCTCCCCACATTCTATACTGTCTATGCTCCCCTACAGTGATATTGAACTAAGTGCTGAGGCTAATCTGTGGATGCGCATGCGAAAATGAAACAGTGCGATTGCAATTGATTTAGCAGCCGTGGACGAGGCAAGCCGAGACAGATCTGAAAACATTCCAGTCGTGCCTTGTCGAGGACGTCAGAGCGTTGAGAATAGGCGCGACCCATAGGTATAGGTCATGTCGGGCCCGCGGATGTCTTACGTGCATCAAAGACGTCAGCATTCATTCGACGAAAGCATCTGCGACCCAGGGCGCTTTTTCAAGGCCTCGTAGGTAATAAGCTGCAAGCATTGGTGTTCCCCGCATTTTTTTGCAAGTCCGCTCATTGCGGGGTTTGAGTTCACTCCAGCAACCAGACAAACCATGGATTAGGTGAAAATCTCATGACTTTCTCTATAAAGCTGTGCTCGACTTCCAGAAGCACAATTTTTTCTTTTCAAAAATTAAGTTCCTATAGGGCAAATTGGCTTTTTTATATCGAAAGAATTCCTTGTTCTTCAAGCAGTTTCTTTAAATTCGGTTGGAATAAAGGACTATCAGTTCATCATGCCATCCCAGCCTAAAACAATGAAAGCGATCCATTACGATGGTCCTTTCAAGGTGTCTGTCAAAGAGGTGGATGTTCCAAAAATCCAGCGTATGGACTGTACTCTTCCTCCTTTACCACAAGCCTCTAATAAGATTTGAAGATTCCGACGATGCTATAATCAAAGTGACCACAGCAGGTATGTCTTGCCTGTCAACTGCAGGGACAACTAGCTGACAAAACTCTCCAATAGCCATTTGTGGGTCAGACCTTCACATGTAAGCCAGAAGTCTCCCGAGCGTTCAGCATATATTTGCCGACATTGTCAGGTATCAAGGCCGCACTGCCGCAGAAGGTGGCACAGGCCTCATCTTCGGCCACGAGAACATGGGAATCATAGAAGAAGTAGGACCAGGAGTAACTCTTCTCCAAAAAGGCGACCGCATCGTCCTCCCTTTCAACGTTGCCGACGGTCGTTGCCAAAACTGCGAAAAGGGTTTCACTGCATTCTGCACGGGAGTCAATCCAGGTTTTGCCGGAGGAGCCTACGGCTATGTTAGCATGGGCCCTTATATGGGCGGCCAGGCGCAGTATTTGAGGGTTCCATTTGCCGACTTCAACGCGCTGAAACTGCCTCCTGGGAAAGAGCACGAGAGCGACTTCGCGCTGTTAGCTGATATCTTCCCGACAGGATGGCATGGGGTCGAACTGTCTGGTTTTCAGCCTGGAGAAACCATCGCGGTTTTCGGAGCAGGACCCGTTGGACTGATGGCGGCCTACTCCGCCCAGCTGAGGGGAGCCAGCAAAGTGTTCGTCGTGGACACGGTCCCAGAGCGTCTGGATGCGGCGAAGAAGATTGGGTGTATCCCGATTGACTTTAAGAAGAGCGATCCTGTGAAGCAGATCATTGAGAAGAATGGAGGTATGGTTGATAGAGCTGTGGATGCCGTGGGTTATCAGGCGGTCGATGCTTCGGGGTCTAAGGAGAAACCGAACATCGTCCTCGACCAGTTGATTCATGTCACGAAACCTACGGGCGGTCTCGGAATTCCAGGCTTGTACGTCCCGAGCGACCCGGGCGCACCAGACGCGCAGAGTGGGAAGGGTCAGATTTTGCTGAGTTTTGGAAAGCTCTTTGAGAAGGTATGGACTCTTTTCGGTTTTGATTTTAGAAGGGAGGGGCAGGATACTGACAAGATACCTATGTAGGGTCTGAAGCTCGGAACTGGACAATGCAACGTCAAGGCTTATAACAGGCAACTCCGAGATCTCATCACCTCTGGTAAGGCCAAACCGTCTTTTGTGGTATCGCATGATATCAACATTGATGATGCTCCTGGCGCGTACGAGAAGTTCGACAAGAGGATTGATGGGTACACGAAAGTTTTGATACACCCAAATGGCGATTGGTGATTGCGACTTGTAACAGAGAGAAGAGGTCTATTTAATTATGTAGTTTGGGCGTTCAATTTCTTGCTTGCCATTGGTTGAAGTCTTTTTGATACAAGAAGTTACGGATCACGTGATACTACTTGCATCCGCTTCGCCAATCTTGATACAAACACGAGTCCTCGCATCGTGCCACAAGAAAAGGGTGCAAGGCAAGGCTTGGGTAGAACTTCAATACCGCACCCAGACATCAAGTCATTTTCATCTCAGCGCAGATCCGTGACTACGGCACAGTTTAAACCGTACTTTGCCGAGGGATCTTCAGAGCTTCGCCATGCTTCCCCACACTGGACGGGTTACGCCACTACCGAAAGGACACGGTGATAGGCATCGTGCTGCTACTCCATGTACTCGTACTGCGGAATGCTCCCGTGGAAGCTGTAGTATTTACAAGACAGAACTTCCGATTCTTGTATTTTGTGGAAGTACCTTTTTGGTGGCGGTTCTACATCGCTCAGACTTCTATTTTTGAGAGAATTGCATCTTTTGCTCCACCATCCTCGTATTGAGGTAGATCTATCTAGAGATCGAATTTCCTTTTGATCAGCTTCATTCTTAATCTGCCATCTTACCTCCACTCTCAATTCTATTGTGCTCAGATATCCAACATCAAAGATGGCCGCACTACCCCTAGCACCAGCTTTCTCCCTCCCAACCCCTCCGGCAAAACCAGCACCTACCGTGGTAGCCAAGTATGTTTTCGAGGAGCCAGCAAGCGAAACCAATGTCACCAAAACAGCAGGCAATGGCGTCTGGGGCGATCGCAAGTACGCCTCCTGGCAGGGCGAAATCTACATAAAGGGCATGCTGCACAACATCACCCCGAGGGTCACCACGGATCCGAACAAGCTCGAAAAGGAGGCCCGCAAGCATTTGGGAGACCGTAGTTTTGCGTATGTGGCTGGTGGGGCGGGCGAGAGGGCTACGATGGATGCTAATAGGTTGGCGTTTCGAATGTGGAAGGTGAGTTGGCGTCCCGAGCATATGTCTTTGAGATATCATAGCGGCCGAGTGAGTGAATCAAGATTCTAATGGATGCCAGATTATCCCCCGGATGATGCGAGAAAACCGGGAGCGAGATCTCCGCACCACGCTCTTTGGTGTCACCCATCCATCTCCGCTCATCATGGCTCCAATTGGCGTACAAAAGATTTTCAATCCCGCATCGGAGCCCGGTGCCGCTAAAGCAGCAGAAGAAGTTGGTGTTCCTTATGTCATGAGCACTGCTTCGACTTCTACGATTGAGGAAGTTGGCAAAGCGAATGGTGGCGGACAACGGTGGTTCCAGCTTTACTGGCCCTTTGACGATGAGATCACTATCTCCGTGAGTACAAGAGCGTGGAGAACTCCAGATTGAACAATTACTTACGCCCATCTGCAGCTGCTCAACCGAGCAAAAGCGTCTGGTTTTACAGTTCTCGTTGTAACCTTGGACACTGCTTCTCTTGCCTGGCGTCCCTGGGATCTCGACAACGCATACCTCCCATTCGTAAATGGCGAGGGTCAAGAAGTCGGCCATTCAGACCCCGTCTTCCGCCGCAAGTTCTCCGAACGCAACGGCGGCAAGCAAGTCGAGGACGACATCCATCGAGCCGCCGGAGAGTGGAGTGCGGATGTCTTCAGCGGCAAGGCTCATTCCTGGGAGCACCTGGAGGTGCTGAAGAAGAACTGGGAGGGTCCGATCGTGTTGAAGGGGATCCAGCACCCCGAAGACGCGAAGCTGGCCGTGCAGCACGGCATGGATGGCATTATTGTCAGCAACCACGGAGGCCGCCAGGTGGACGGCGCCATCGGCTCGCTGGACATGCTGCCGGAGATCGTCGAGGCCGTCGAGGACAAGATCCCCGTACTCTTCGACAGTGGAATTAGAACTGGTGCGGATATCATCAAAGCCTTGTGTCTCGGGGCCAAGGCGGTGTTGATCGGACGACCGTGGGTGTATGGCCTTTCTATTGCTGGGAAGGAGGGCGTCAAGGATGTTTTGAAAGGACTAATGGCAGATCTGGATCAGACCATTGGACTTGCTGGAATGAATGGAATACGAGATTGCACGAAAGGTATGGTTAGGAGGGTGCAGTATCCAGGGGATGGAAAGAGTTCGAACTGATTGTTGGTGAATTGATTGAAGGAGAAGATATTAGAAAGGAAGGCTTTGGATATCAGACTTTACACCATTTCAATTAGCGATAACAAGAAATCGTCATTCGTAAGTACACTCTCTTTCCCTCGCAGTAGCCCAGCCTGAGGATGGATTCTGCAAGATAACTGAGGTGTTTGGGGCGATATCTGGGCTGTCCAAACATACTTCCTCATTCTAAGGTCTCATTTTCTGAGGATTCAAACAATCGTCAACGTCTTTTCGTTTCCTAAATTCGACACTCGAGGTTGCAAGATGGGTAATGATGTGATGAGTTCTTCAAAGGATAAGGGGTCAATGAGCGAGCGATAGGAGGAGTTTTCCCCTTTCGGCCAAGCGCAAGCACGTGCACTTTTCGAGCTAAAGGCCAAAAGCCCACTTCAACCTCCCCAATGTCAACAACAACGCATGAGGTCCATCCCTACCAGCTCCTCGCTCGAGAGGATAGCGTCGCGAACAAGAGCTCTGATGGTTATTGCAAATAGGGATAGAGGTATCAGCTAACTATGTCCCCGCACGCCAGAAACCCCCAAAGACTAGATGATCGCAAGCCATGCAAGGTCGAAAAGGCACGAAAAGAGTGGAAAAAGAGAGACAGGTAGGAATGGTATCAAACGCTAAGCAGATGCTTCAACTTGTTGCACGTGGACTTTTGTTTCCCTCCCCTTGCCTTTCCCGCTTTCATTCCCACTCGCATTCCCGTTCCCAGTCTCCTCTTTCCCCTTCCCCATAGCCGCCCTCTTCGCCTCCAACGCCGCAAAATTCCTCCTCATGGCCTCGCGAGTAAACTGCTCTCCCGTGACAACCGGATACTTCTTCTTCGGCCCCTGAATGATGGTATCCGTAGCCGGCTGGTTGAAAAACGCAATACTATACCTATCACCGTAGTAATCTCCCGGCTCACACGGCGCCTTGACACGATGGAACGTCGACTTGAACCTATCGTCGCTCCAGCTCATTAGGAGGTCCCCAATATTACAGATGATGCTTCCAGCCGTCGGCTCGACCTTGGTCCAGGTATCACCAAGGCCAAACTCACTGACGCTCTCCCTCCCAGGGCAAATCTCCAACCCACTCTGCCCAGGCCTCTGGAACAGCAGCGTCAGGAAAGACCAGTCAGCATGCGCCCCAGCACGATGATAAATCTTGCCATCCGCGACCTCAGGCAGCGCGAAATAATGCAGCAACCGCATCACCGTCTGCGAATTCGCCCTTCCCACATCATGAACCTTGACGAAATAGTCATCTGGAAACCCGAGCCCGCGCGCAAAACACAGCATCAGCCTTTCCGACACCTGCTGCACGCGATGCATAAAGGCCTTCGCGCCCCTCTCGAAGCCCGGCACGTGCGCGTCGTCGATCCAGAGGCCCGCCATGTTGCGGCCGAACTGCAGCTGGTACGACTCCTTCGTGTCGGGCTGGCCGGTCGAGGGCCGCACCTGCGCGTTCTTCTCCCAGCCGGCGTTGAGGGTGGTGAAGGGCACGCTCGCCTTGGTGGCGTCGGGGAGCGCGAAGAAGGACGCCGAGGTTGCGAACATGGCGTCGATGTCGGCGGTGCCGATGCCGTGGTTGACGATGGAGAAGAAGCCGACGTTTTCGGCGGCGTGGACTAGGGCGGCTGTGATGCTGTCGATGCGGTTGGGGAAGTCGTGGAGGGAGATGGCGGGGATTTGTCGATCGACGTATTTGGTTTGGCCTGCCATATTGGGGTAGGTTTTGGGGTTCTCTCTCTCTCTCTCTCTCTCTCTCTCTGGGGAAAACGATTCTGTGGGGTTTGGAGATGGGAGGAACAGTAAAGTTTGTGGGGTTTGATGGATGGGTGGGTCTTCTGACGTCCTTCCTATCCCTTTGATTGATTCGGCGTCGGACTGCAGTGCTTATGGAAGCCCTGTGGTGTTTTGAGAGCTGTCGTTGCAGGATGCAAGCGCAAGATGGCGTAAACGGACAGGAAGAGTTTCACGGCGGACAGCTCTTTTCAGTCTTTTTCTTGCTCGTCTCAAGCCCTTCGCCGCACAAAGCTACGTCGGTTATACGATCCAGCTCGCCACTATCTCTTTAAGCAAATGGGTAACACAGCACGTGATGATCTTTGGGGAGGGGGCGGCGAAGCGGCGTCCAACAATCGATCGACGAGGTATTTGCCGTAAAACTGATAGAAGTCTCGAAAAAGTGGGCTTTGCGGAGTGGGAGGATGATCTTCTTCGCTTTGCACACTGCCACACTTGGGACACGCCGCGCCGCCGCCATCTTATACATACCTTATGTACTCCGTCCCCAAACTATGGCTTTTTCCTCGTTGCAAGGGCAAGCCCATGGGAAAACATCACATTCTCTTCCCTCCCCGTCATCTCGTCCGCGCTGCTGTACAGCTCGGGTTTCCAGCATCATCGCGGCCGATAAGATGGGAGGTTCGGCCGAGCGTCAGCACGGCCACAGCTGTGGCTTCCTCTCCCTTTTTCGAGGGCTGGAAGAGATCCTCGTCCGAGTTTTGAAGCACGACCGTGAGCAATTTGTGCAGCCAACTTCCAGTCTTCGCTTGCTTCATCCGAAAAAGCCCCCAAATACCTCGTTTTCGAGTCTCCGAAGCGACGCCCCATGAGTCGCCAAGCTGATGGCTGGCTGCTTCGTGCGTGGACTTGCCCAAGAGATTGTTGCTTCGGCCGCTTCCTGGCGGTGGGATGACGGTGATGACGGCCAGCGATTCAATTTAAGTATGCATCTTACTGTGGAGGGAATACTAGACTGTTGAGCCAAGAAGCCGGCTTTTAGGTCTGGGGGCATTGATAATGAAAAGCCTCAGCCTGCTTGAGATACACACGGCGGGAACTTCTGTCACGGGAACGGAGTGATAAACCAACGAACACACTCTGTAGGAGCAAGTTGAATATCCTATTTTGAGCACGAAAGCAATCCTGTTGCTGGCATTCGCAGGACTACAGTAAAGAATAAAAACCACAGTCTATCCCATCCATCTAGAATCTCTGAAAGAAACGCCTGCAAATGCTGCAAATGTACAAACGGTCTCATACTTCGCATAACCGTGATCCAGGACATCAGCACTCCTATAACGCCATCCGTCAATGCATATAGTTTATGCTTCATCGTCGGTGTCCACAGGGTGAGGGGTGCCCTGTGTGGAGAGGGTCAGTATGACGGGATCTTCAACTACCATTCTTGGGTGACACATACCTTTGGACTATTCAACCACTCAATGTGCCTGAGTCTCCTCCTGACCTCACGGTCCTTGATCTGCTGCCTCGTGAGCTTCTTCTTCTTCTTCGCCTTGAACTTCATGTCTCCTCCCTCGGTCTCGCTGTTGACCGCGCTCGCTTGAGCCGACGCAGCCGCCGATGAGACGTTGCTGCTTGCCAAGCTGCTTCCAGGTCGGCTGTCATCGAAGCGATCCATGGCAACTGCAAGGAAGCCCTTCTGTGTAACTCGGCCGTCTGCTACGTGCCACTGCTCCGGGCACAGCGCACCCACAAACTCCTCGTTATGGGAAATCATCACGACACCACCTTTGTAGTCACGGATGGCGACGGCGAGTCCACCAAGCGAGTCACGATCCAAGAAATTGGTCGGTTCGTCCAGGACGAGAAGATGCGGGTTGGGCCACATGGCAGCCGCGATAACGACCTTGACTTTCTGGCCACCAGAGAGACCGGAGATCTCATTGTGGTTGGCAATCTCGGGATCAAGACCGCAATCCTCAAAATGCTTCGAGATGACCTTTGGCTCGAGTTGACGGAAGCCTAGACCTTCGCGCGCTGCTTCGTGATCATCGAACTCTTGAATGAGCTTCGAGAAACCACGTTCAAGTAGGGTCTCGCGGGAGATCATGGTGTTGAACTTGGGCAGCCAGCCAAGCCATTTGACTTCGTACTGGAATGTCTTCTTGTACTTCTGCCGGCCGACCAAGGTCTCGACCTTTCGTTCCCCCTTGCCATCGCCGATGTCAATCGTAACATTCATCTGAGCTTTGTCCGCGTCTGTGAGAACACGAGTTTGTTTCATGTGAACTTCTCGATCGTCGCCATTCGCATACCGCCACTGCAGGTATTGGTTGGGCGTCTTTTCCAAATGCATCTCAACATGCTCCAGGGCATGCTGCTTGATGTACCCGATACGGAGATTGGGATGTTTCTCGACCTTGCCACCCTGGGGGATGGTTTCGCCAGTCAACAGCTTGATCAGTGTTGACTTGCCCGCTCCGTTGCCACCAATGATGGCAACACGAGATGACAAGGACAGCGAGCACGAAACATCGTGAAGCGATGGTTTATTGGAGCCAGGATAAGTGTAGCTGCAGTTTGTCATGCGGAGGATGGATCGAGTGTTTGACTTGACGCCGGTCAAAAGGCCAGGTGGAGGGAACTTGAATTGAACATTCGAGGCCGTGAGAGTATAGTAGGCCTTTCCTTCGGGCTTCACCTTGACAAAGTCCGCGAGATTCCCCTTGTAGTGAACAAGTTTCTTGGTCTCATAATGGTAGATGTCTGTGCAGACTTCGTCCAAAAATCCGGAGTCGTGACTGACAATGAGACTGGTAATCTCAGTGTGCTTCTTCAGATACTCTTGCAGCCACTTCACGTTTGCAACATCCAAGTGATTGGTAGGTTCGTCGAGAAGTAGAACATCGGCCCGCATCAACATGGCACGGGCAAGAGCAAGCTTCATCTTCCATCCACCGGAGAGAGATCCAACCTTTTGGGACTGTCGTCCCTCCGGGCCGGAGTCAAAGCCAACTTCTTCCAGAACGGCAGAGATGCGCTCGACGCCCTCCGACGCTAGCTTGGGATCCTTCGCCGTGTAATCAAGAATGCTGAGATCCGCATCTTCTCCCTGGTTGTGTTCGACGAAGCAAGTCTTGACCTGGTCCTGAGGAGGGAAGCCTTCTAGTTTGTCATCGGCAATACTCCTCATCAAGGTTGACTTTCCAGCACCGTTGCGGCCACACAAGCCGTACCTGTGACCTTTGAGGAGGCGGAGCTTGGTATGAGACAGAAGCAACATGCCACCGTAGCCAAGAGAGAAGTTCGCGTTGACAACCTCAACTTCACCGTCGTCCTCCTGAATAGCAGCTCCGAATTTGCGGTTGTCCTCGTCGACGTAGAACTGTTTGACGGCTGCAGCAACTGCAGAAGCCTTGCCTTCGTTCATCAAGGGCTGGAGATAGGGCTCGATACACCCTAAAATGCGTCCCAACTCGCGTTGGTTCACAAGCTCAGCAACCATCTCTGAGATATAGACCTTGGCCAAGGCCCAGACATCTGCATCCCCGGGGTAGTTGTACAGGCCGCCGTTCGCGGTTACATCCTTCTCGAGGACAGCCAAAACAAGATGCGGCGGCGTCCGCTCAATAACACCAAGGGCAACAGCATCGCCGTTTTGTTCGCCCATGGCTTTATTGATGACCTCGAGCGCCCGAGTCGCAATCTCACGAACTTCTGGCAGAGAAGCCCGATCATTGACACCCTTGACACCGGGCTTCAACCTCGGCAAGAAGGCTCTCGCCTCAATGGGATCATGCACCAGCCTGGTCAAATTTTCCACTACCACCACAGTCTGTCGCAGGACCTCCTGAGAAGTGGTCGGGGTGTTCAAGGAGCGTTCGAGGAGGGGAGTAACGAGAGCGAGCACAGGAGAAGTAACAATGGCTACGAATGTCGTCTGGGACAAAGCGTGAATGGCTTTTTGGAGAGTCGCGGTGGACGGCTTCTCCATAGCCTCGATAATGACAGGTATCCGAGGCGCAACGTCGTCGTTCTGGAGAAGGGTGGTCAAGGAGTTCATTGCCTTGATAGCGGCTTTGCAGACCTATTCTAAATTAGCAAAACTCTTCAGGTGGGCAAAATCCGTAGGGCTTACTTCAGACTTGAGATCGTGCATGCCAGCCTCAACAAGTGGAATGAGACCTTCGAGTTTCCGGCCCATAGCCTCTCGAATAATATCCTTGTTCTTTTCTTCCTCGGCAGAGCCAGTTCCCATCTTTCCCTTATCTGCCATGCGGCCTATAAGGGTGTAGGCGCCGGCTTCGCCTTGCCATTTCCCAGTCTTCTTGCTCAGATATGAGACAACGCGCGGGAGGAAGGCGTAAACCAAGGCTTCGGGCTTCAGGTGGTTGAAAAGCGAGTCCACAGCATATTGTGCACCCTCACGAATGGCCGAGCCCTTGTCCGCGAGAGCGTCGAGCACAGTTGCGAGCAAATCTTGGTCTTGGAGGAGGAAAACGACTTCGCTCAGGGACTGCTTCGGCGGAAACCTCTCGAAAAGAGCGCCTAGAACAAACATAGCGCCCTCTCGTCGAGCAGGGTTCTTCTTGTCCGTCGCAGCCTTCTTCGCTTGTTCGAGGACGCCATAGGCTTGGAGACCTCGAAAGCCGACCGTCTCAGTGAGGAGATTCGTGAGGGAATATGCGGCATCGAGAGACTCCTGAGACTGCTTGGAGGTGAAGGCGGTGTTGAGGATAGCGTCGATGTCGGCTTGGGTGGGAGGAGCGCCGGCGCCCTCGGCATTCTTGACGGCGATTACTGGAGCCATGGGAGGAGATTCGTGATGTGGCATAATCAGGAATATCCAGAGGGGTATCGCGAGGGGGAAAAAGAATTTCGGAAGGAAAAAGGCGGTTGTGCGCCGATGAAAAGTCGTCGAAGTCGAAAATTTGGAAAAGGTTATGTGCGAGTGTGTCAGCGGCGCTCCAGCTGTCCGTTTGAGGCGGCGGGACAAGCGCTCTGTCAGCAGCAGAGAAAGAAAGCCGCTGAAGCCGGCAGCAAGGTGGTAGAAGAGGCCGGCGTGAAGAGCGGAGAGCGGAGAGTGAAGAGTGGAGAGGGTGTGGAAGAAGGAAGAGGAGGAGGAAGGGTTTCGACGAGGGCGCTGAGAGTGTCAAAAAAATGGAAATCGAATAATTTGGCTCTTTGCCCGAACGTGCATCAGCCCTGCGCTAGTCCGTTTACGGGAGTAATCGATAAGGACGCAGGGCTGCCGCAGCGGGCAGGAGCGGGCCAGCCACAGTCTCTGCAAATGACCCGCCGAGAACAGCCGGCCATCACTGCCACCAACCCTATCTGGCTCAACTGAAATCTCTCGACGCAGCAAAAGGGAGATCTCGTCGTGTTGGGCACAAGATTGACAGTGTCTCAGTGTCTCAGTAACCAGGCCGAGAATACGACACAAAGAAATACTAAATGATTCTGTTTTGCGCTCCGAGCGCTGTTACTACCAACTCTGCAGACTCCTAGATATCCCCAACATGACAGATAACCGCCGTCCAACGGCGCATGGCCAGCTTGGATGCCCCGAAATCCAATCCATTCTTGTTAAGTTATACCATTCCGGGTTGTACACGTGTATTGCCAAACCCATCCCTCTCCTAGTCGCCCGTAACCTGATCCTCGACTCGTCTCAACAATGGCGTCCTGTCTCCCTCTTCCAGTCCACCATTGTACGGCATCCTCTTGTAGACCTTCCCCTCTACCTTGCCGACTCTCCAACTGCCCGCCTCCCTGGCATCCGTGAAGAACTCCTGGTTCTCCTCAAAACTCCTGTTGCCGCTCTCCGGCAGATACAGATAGGTCCATATGCCCGCGAAAGCATTCGTCCCCGCAAACACGAGGAAGATGAAATATTTGAGGTTGTTGAACATGATCGGCGTGAGCAGTGTGATAGCGAAGTTTGCGAACCCCCATACGATGACGCTGATGGCAGCGGCTTGCGCACGTGCTGTCGTAGGGAAGATCTCGGTGGGAATCAGCCAGACAGTCGCCAACCATCCAATGCCGAATGCTCCTGTCGCAACGAAGAGCGCGATGATCCCAGGTATAGCAGGTCCAGCATCTGGGATGTTTAGCCGGTCGCTGTTCATCGCCAGTCCGCCAACGAGCGTCATTATCAGAAAACACGTCGTAAGAACCGCGGAACCGATAATCATGAGTACCCGACGGCCAAGGGCATCAATGAGAATCCAGGCGAACGTCATGAGGATAAGGTAGGATATGTAGTTTGCCATGGTCCAGTTTTCTGCGGCTTTGACGCCGAAGTTGAACAGTTCGAATATCTGTGGCCCGTAGACTGAGACTGCGCCGTATCCGGTCAGAGCTTGGTTGATCTGACACATAATTGTGATAAAGGTTGCGTGAAATTGAAGGTGGCCGGGTGTGAACTGCAAAGGAAATTGTTCCGGTTAGCAAGGCCCTCGCAGAAAACGGTAAAGGAAAGAAAGGGGCAGAAAGATAGGGGAGTATTACCATGTTCAAGTAAGACACATGTTGCCCAGACTCTTTCTCATGACTCTCGATTAGGTCTTCATAGATAGTTTCACCCTCTTCTCCATAGATTTCCTCCAATGCTGTCCTCGCGTCGTCCCTCCTCTCATGGTAGATGAACCACCGCGGACTCTCTGGTAGTTGTTCCGTGAAGATCATGAGGATGACAGGGTACACCTGCATACTGATGATCGGAATTCTCCACGCCCATTGACTGTCCTTCCCCAACCCTCTTGTTGCCGCGAGGTTTATACCAAATGCCATACACAGGCCAAAGATGTTCATTTGGAACTCCTTGGCCAAAGCCTTTCCTCTTGCCTCGTCTGCACTCAATTCTGCAGAGTATATCGGAATTACCGCATCCACGCCTCCTACACCGAGTCCCATAATCACGCGCCCAACCATCATGACCGCGCGAGCCCCTCTGTGGTATCCAAGACCAGCAACAAACATGACGAGATTGCCAAGGGCAGCAGCGAAAAGGCAGAGGAATATGGCCTTCTTGCGGCCGTATCGATCGGCGTACTTGGAAAAAATTACAGCGCCGGCTGCGCAGCCGAGATAGTAGATGGAAACGATTACGCCGACGATGGGAGAATTCGAGGGAATGGACATGGTGCGGAGGTAGTGGTGGTTGGTATTGATGAGGGACATCATGCCTCTGGAAAAGCGTGTTAGCGAACTGTTTGGGTGCCTATTCCAGAGAATGGCTTTCGAGGGACTGACTGGTCGTAGCCATAGAGAGCAATTGCCGTGCTGGAGAAGAGCACCACTTGTTGGGTGGGTGTTAGACAGCCCATTGTGGCGCCAGTGCTTGCGCCTTTCGATAGACCGAGCGAGAGAACAGCGTTTAGAAAGTTACCATAACATATGAAGCAGACCGGAAAGGTGATGATCCTTCGTGGAAGAGCTCGGAAACTGAGCAGGGGAGAAGATAAAGTCTACGTTGATACAGCGCCTGCGTCGCGAAACAATGCCAGTCGCCTCCAAGTCTTTTACGTCAATCAATCAGAGAGGAGAAAGCAGAAGAGACGAAGAAAAGTGCAAATACTTAGATCTGGCCCGAAAACAAGCTGAAGGGACTAAGGGACGACTTTTACCTCACGTGGGGTGGGACCTATGACGACGGTGGGATGGTGAAGCGCGGCGCGTCCAGCTCGGGACGGGAGTTTTGAGATCTGCATGTTCCCTGGGACCCCTGCCGTCCCACTTCAACATCGGGAAATGAGATGCGAAAGCCCCCCCGTCTCCCCGATATTCACCAAAGACGTCGAGTCACAGAAAAGGATGCCATGAAATGAACTCAAGAATTGTTTACAAGTACCAAGTTTACTGGGTTTCAACTCGGCATTCGAGATGCTAAATACCTTCAAGCGTAGCGATGCTACCTGCACGGTATGCAATTCAACTTGGGAATTCCCATCTCGACCCAAATCAAATTTCCAACTCCTCCGTACGCCGTCGCCATGCATAACGCAATCAGCAAGTCGAAAGACCTCCAAGTCAAATTTTAATGATACAATCGAAGAACAGACACCGGCCGTCATTTACTAGACGTCCTTCCAGGAGCCATTGACTGGCCTCCGCTCCACCACGGTCTCACTGGGCTCTTGGATAGGAGACTGAGATGGCCTGTACTGCGGTGGATACTGACCCATCGGACCCGGATCTACTCTGGTTGAGCCCGAAGGCGCATACGTTGGCGAGTGCTGTTGTATTGGCGAAGGAGTGTGCGTATCCAAGCGAGGCTGGCCCGGGTATGCTTGGTACGGAGCACTAAAGCCCTGTGCATTGTAATCCGGCTGTCGGTCAAAGTCCTGATGTGGGCTGTAGTTCTGTTGTCGCTCATAGCCCTGGGGCGGACTGTAGGTCTGCTGGCTATCGTAGCCTTGCTGGGCATGATAGTTCTGTTGACGAGATATATCGGCTACTGGAGCTGGGGCAGCACCTCGGTATCCTCCAGTGCTTTGTCCGTGATACCCTGTCATATCCTGAGCCGGTCGGAAACCTGTTTGTTGTCCTGCGTAGCCTCCTCCGTACGCTCCACCTTGCCCGTACTCTGGCTCCAATGGACTTGGGGGGTCATAATGTTGGCCGTATCCAGCGGCTCCGCCACCGTGTGATGATACATTCGTTGCACTATTCGACGGCTGTCGAGCAGCCATACCCGGCCTTTGTCCATTCTGATCCAGATGATTCATCTCCACCGCTTCGTCCTCAACTTCCACTTTGGAACTCGCGGCATTGTCCCAGCTCGGCATGGCTGGCAGCGCATCTTCGTTCTTCTTTCCCGAAGATGCATCAAAGGTAGCAAATTGCGGTGGTTGTTGAACAGGCGATTGATATTTTGGAGCGATTGGCGACTGATATTGCGCATGGTACGGCTGAGGCTGGTGGAAACCTTGTGGGGGAGGATAATACGGCGGTGCTGGATTTTCCTGCTGCTTGTATCCTTTCTTTCGTGGAGATGGGCAGCATGCATTGCAACATGAAAGACATCCGCAACAGCACTCTGCGCCGAGACAGCAGCACCGGACACAGCACCAGAGGAACGAGAGGATGATGAGAGAGCCGATAATAATGGCAACAATTACAGGCCACCTGTGGACACATGTCAGTGTTGTCAAAGGCACCTTGAGCTCGGGGGACCGTACTTGCAGTAGGTCTTGCTCATGCAGGAGTCCCAGGACGAGAAGGTGTTTTTGACATCGTTGGCAGACTGGACAACATCGCGCTGCCACATGAGAGATGCCATGATCACTGGGGTGGTGATAGAAACGCCAGGTTCGGCCCTCTTATTAAGGAATCGGAGCTTCCAGTGCGCACTGCGCAAGGCTGGAGGGCGCTGAGCTGGCAGCGGTTAATTGTGGAGTTATAAAGGATAGTGATATGTCGCGAAAAGTCGGTGGCGGCACAGCGAACGTTGGGTGGTCTCTGTTGGTGAATAGAATGTGAAGGAATCTGGTCCCTATCCCATGACGATGTAATGAGGGCAGGATGATTTGCGCCGTCAATTTGAAACGCGAGGGGATACGGACGGGGGAGTTGTACCGCTGAGTGATCTGGGGAGATACCTAGGTGTGGCGCTGTGGCAGCAGTTGAGGCGCAGGTGGCGGTGCAAGCGTCCTCCGCCCGCAAACGATTCCACACAGTCTCAACAGTCAACACCAAAAACACCAAAAACACCCTAAATTTAGCACTCGTTCCGGGAAATCTTTTTCGCAACTTTCCAATTTCAGTACGAAGGAGCATGCTCCTCGAGTCGCGTGTGGTCAACGGCACGCTGCCTAGCACCAGCTAAACCAGCGTGGCACTTTCAAACCGGCTTCGACGGGAGTTTTTTCCTCTTAAACACAACGTACGCATCGATTGCGACGAAAGGCTTAACGAAATACCAAGAGCATGGCCGCGGATACAGTCGCTTCACAATCTTCATTTTCTCCAAAAGACCTTACCAAAGGCCATCCAATATTCTCTCAGCCTGGAGAAATATGGCTTTCCATACTATCCAGTCCATGTTCTTTTAATCCCGACTGTTTTCATGCGGTTATCACGGACATGGTCGAGAATCCGAATCGAACTTCGTCACATCTCTTTCGTGCTGAAATCTTTTTCGACAGTTTAAAACATGTGTCGAGCAGCTTCGCCGCGCAGATGAAGGCGGAATATCGGCCAATATCAATTGATGTGCCAGAGTATGAGTTGCAGCAGTCTGTCGTACGGCGATTGATCCCGCGGAATCCACAATTGGACAAGCCCCTTGTTCAGACATGCCATTTGCTCAGAGCAACAAGTAATGAGCAAGAGCGAAATCTTCTCATCATGATTCCACATACTTCAGTGGCCAAAGAAATACCGTGGTATCACCCTTCGGTACGATCACTTGCAATTCTCCATCAATGGTGCCACAACGAAAAACACGGCGAAGGTGAACTGTCCATCCATTACAAACTATTCGAGTCAACAGAGCTTGACACCAGACTCGAACGAACGGCCCTCAATATGCTCAAAATATACCACAAACATGGTCAAGGACACCAAGCGGGCTATGTCAAACGTGTCCACCATGATCAAGTCATCTCACAGAAAGCATTCCAAGACACTTATACCAGACTCAAAACGACCTATGCGAAGAGCTTGATAGGTGTTTGGGTGGAGCAAACAGATCCCGCGAAGCATGTGTTCGAAGATCTAGGCATTGCTGCCTTTCTCATCGAGCTCTGGAACGATATGTATTCATTCGAAAACACCAACAAATCCCAGCATGTCCCGAGCAGCAATGTTGCACCCTCGGAGAAAAAGAGACCGCCCTTTCCAGGTTTCATAGACATCGGATGTGGAAACGGAGTTCTTGTCCATATTCTTACCTCTGAGGGCTACTCTGGCACTGGCTTTGACGCTCGGGCTCGAAAAACGTGGTCCACTTTTCCACAGATGGTACAGGATAGGCTATCCGAGAAGCTGCTTGTTCCCAGTATCTTTCAAGCCATGGCTGGCGGCGAGTCACCCACGGGTAAGGGACTAGATTCCCAGGTCGAGCCAAACGGGAGTGAGAATGGCATTGCTTTCCATGATGGCATCTTCCCCAACGGCACGTTCATAATCTCAAATCATGCCGATGAGCTTACCGGATGGACTCCTCTGCTCGCCCATCTGAACCAGAGTCCGTTCATTGCCATACCATGCTGTAGCCATTCCCTGTCTGGCGCTCGCTTCCGTGCGCCAGCAGTATCATTACGTCCAAGTACAAACGGTTCCACTTCCAATTCAACGGATTCAACTAGCGCGCCAGTGGAAAAAGAAAACTCGGATAAGACAGGCCAGCTACAGAAGCGGAATCCCAAAATACCTTCAGCTTACGCCGCCCTCTGTGATTGGATCGCGCGCCTGACCGAGGAGACGGAATTTGTCCCCGAAAAGGAGATGTTGAGGATCCCGAGCACCAGAAATGCAGCTATCATTGGCCGAAAGAGAAACACTACCACAGAGGAAAAGACCCTGCAAGAGAGAGAAGACAAGATAAGAGATCTTTTGAAGAGAGAACTCGGTGTTGCAGATTTGGAGAGAGCCAGTGTGGAGTGGATAGAGAGGGCCGAGAAAATCAGGAAGTGCAAAGGAGGAGTCCACTAAGCTGGAATGTAAGCCAAGCCTTAAAAGACATCGGCGATTCCTGGACGCCTTTCACTTTCAAATTCGCGTTCATGTACCAGCCAGCTGACTCCATTCGAGTCAATGAACCCACCGAATCCAAATGACAAATACGTACCCAGGCTTCAACGAGGTTCGTCTTATGTGGAAGGAATAGCCAACTTGGCACTTGTTGAAGGCAGGTTGCCCAGGCCCGAGCAGTTGAGTTCCGCTGACAAGATAGCAAGGACGTATGACGCCAAGATGGAAGTTTGGCTGGGGGCCTCGGGATCTTTTTGACTTCGCCGGTGGGCATTTCAAAGGTAGAACTCTCTTTTCGACCACGCCGCTTGGCCGCATAGACGAGAAGTGTCGACATGCACGTTCGACGCGCAGTTGTTCTTGTCATCGCCGCCGTCTAGAACATCTCCAATGTACTGAAATGGAGGCGAGTTGGTTTTAGAGGAAGCGGCCCGGAACAAGGCTTCCTACTTCAATACTAACCTCGAGGTCTGCAAAGAGCTTTTCGGCCCGCTGTCCGAGCTGAATCGCGGAAAGAAAGTACTTTGCAATTGTTGTGTTCACCTTCCAAACGTAATCTGCAGAAGGGATCTGGTTTTGGAAGCGAGGCTGATGAGCACAACCTCCAGGGACCAGGCTCTGTTTATTGTGCATGGATGCCACGAGGCCGCACGGCATGCAGGACGCCTGTTCGAAAAGCCGCCCCGAAGCCCAGAAGAAAGTATGAAATCGTGCTCGCCCATATGACTTCGCCCGCGAGATCGCGCGTGCTCGGTGGTAATATAGGATACGACAGAAATGAGCCGATATACCAAGATCACGTATCTGATATCACAAGAAGGCGAAGAAGAGGGAAATTAAAGCGACCTAGGTATGCAAGTACCCGAAATACTTCGTGTACTTCGTACGGCTACGTACCTCAGGAGCTTGGCCCTCCGATGGAGGCTGGTACACTTGTAATTGTGCCGCTGTGGCAGACTGGGGGAGATGCAACAATAGTCACCCTCGGCATCTTTCATGTCTTCGAGGTAAGAATGCAGTGTCCGAGGACAACAGACGAGGGGAGGTCGCGTTAAAGGTTGGAGAGTCTGTGCACCGTTACCCAAAGAGGTATAGACCCGAGCCTCTTTTGATGCTAAGCATTCAGCCTAGTGTCAAGCCTCCCGATGGTACTGGGAGGCTTTCACGCTTTGTCCAAGAGTCAAGACGAAGCCCAAGCACCAACCCAGCGAGTGGCCTGAGAGGCGAGACGAGGCATTCTAGAAGGTTGAAAGCTTGTTGCAGCAGCAAGCGTGAATCTGCACTCGATTCTGGGAGCGCGATATTAAGAGGACGCCGTACTAGATATTTTTGGGAAGTCGATGAGGTTGCAGAGGCGGAGAAGGTCGCAATGGACGAATGAGATGCATCTTGGACCAAGCGGAGCCTCGGTTCCACCAGGAATCTCCTGTCAACCTCCGCACATTGGACCATCTCCCCAGTCGTTCTGCACCTCTCCCTGTCCATCTCCTTGCCCATCTCTCTGTCCGAGGGACAACTCCGCACGGCTCAGGATGGCTTCCCCAGACTGTGCGTTTTGCAGTCACTCCCACGAGGAACCAGCAGCTCAGCAGTTCGATGCGCGCAAGGATGTCATGTTGCTTGCTTACCGTACCTACCACCCCCAAGTCGAGCGTCTTCCTTCTATCGACCATGAAAAGACCAGACGCAACAACCAGGCCGGCGAATTCTACCCAAGCTCGCCTCTGCAGCTGAGGTGCCTCCGCCTGCGCCTGTCGTCATGAGTGATGGATATTCTTTCAGAGAATCTTCTCTGTCCTCGACTCCTCGGCCGCCGGCACGCGAGACGCACGACTAACTCGACGGCAAGGGGTATCACGAGATGGTAGTGTGGCGGTCCATGACCTGAAGCCATACTGCATCAAGGCAAGTCGACGTATGCTTCTGGGTATCCTCCCGTTCCGTGTCAATGGTAGGTTTGGTCCCACGACAGCCAGTGGGCGTTGGTCGGCTCTAATGGGTTGTGCATGGGACCTCGCCTTCGTTTTGCTCCCCTTGAAGACGACGGAATGGCTTGCCTGTCATACAGCAGCACGTCTGCTAGGCCTTGCTGCCCCGCGCCAGGGACCTGTTTGTCACGGTCCTTTGAGGGGTGCGAGCGGCCGTGATCCTATAATACTCGTGCTGTTCGTCGCTTTTGCTTTGTTGTTGAATGGTGTTCGCCCATGTCACTTCTGTTACAGCTCTAATTTTCCTGTCGATTGTTGCCCACCATGAGTTCTGAAGGCTCGCTCGAGGGGAAGCCAGTCGCTGAGGCCCCCAAAGCTTCCACCGACGCTCAGCATTTGGAGCAGATCAGGACCGCAGAAAGAGTACCGGGTCATACGAACTACTACGAGAAAGATGGCGTTCGAACATACGGCGACGGCATGGACCACGACCATGAGCCACCGGTACGTTCTATGAGCCCTGGAGATTCAAAACCCAAATGCTGACACGCCGTAGATGACCTTCAAGAGATTCATGTCCCTCGCGGCCATGGGATTTCTATGGACAGGATCTCAGATTCCCGTATACCTGTATGGTGGTGTAAGTGGTTTGGAAAGTCTCAATGAGACCATTGGCTGATGCAGATCCCAGATCCCTCCTTACATCTACGCGGACATTGGAGGCCATGACCGGTGGACATGGTTCGTGCTTGGTTACCTGCTTGCACTGGCAGCCATATGTCCATTCGTCGGCAGCCTGTCTGATCTGCTCGGCCGTCGATATGTTGCTCTCATGGGAGGAGTAATTCTCATACTGGGAATGATTATCTGCGGAACGGCACACGACATGAACACATTCATCTGTAAGACCCCATAATCCGAATTGGCAGACTATATACTCACCCTGAGGAGGCGGCATGGTGTTTGCTGGAATAGGAGCCGGTATCAACGAATTGACCGCCCTCGCCGCGACTTCTGAAATGGCTCCCACCAGGAAGAGAGGTACATATGTGGCAGTGTTGATCTTTACCATCATTCCTTTCTGCCCGAGTGTCCTCTATGGCCAACTGATCGCATACTACTCGACTTGGCGCTACATTGCGCTGTTCTGTGGTCTGTGGGAATTCATAGGTGTAGTCTTCACTGCCTTTTTCTACTTCCCACCGCCCAGGTCCAATTCGACCGGCATGACCAGGAGAGAAGTACTCGCCCAAATCGATTACGTTGGTGGTCTTTTGAGCATTGCGGGCATGCTTCTCTTCATGATGGCGCTGCAATGGGGTGGATACCAAGTGTGTTACATCTGATTCATGCAAGTTACTCCATTCTAACGACAAGCAGTACGACTGGGACAGTGCGCACGTTCTCGCACCTCTGATCCTCGGTGTGGCACTCATCATCGCTTTCTTCTGCTGGGAGGTATGGGGAGCCAAATATCCCATGTTTCCGAAGCGGTTGAATCAGAACAAGCGAGTCCTCGCCCTGACGCTCCTGATCACCGCCATAAGTGGTGCCAACTTCTTCTCCGTTCTCCTTTTCTGGCCGACCCAAGCTTTCAATGTGTACGGACACGATCCCGTTGAGGTTGGAATCAAGGGACTACCTATCGGTTTTGCTATCCTTTTTGGTGGCTGTATTGTGCTTGTCCTCCTTAGTGCACTGAAAGGCCAAATCAGGCTACTCATGGTGGTCTCCACTGTTATCATGACAGCCGGAACCGGATCTCTCGCAATCGCAGACTACAACAACATGGGCACGGTATGGGGCCTTCTCGTCCTCGCTGGCCTCGGTATTGGTGGAATCCTCGTTCCAGCTTCCATCATCACGACGATCATCTGCCCCGACGACCTTATTGCCACCGTCTCCGCCATCACCTTGTCCATCCGTGTCATCGGCGGCTCCATCGGCTACGCTGTGTACTACAACGTCTTCCTCAACAAGTTCGTTCCCCTCGCTACCACAAACATCGGATACGTGATGATCTACAAGCTGGGTATCAGGAGCCCAGCCATAATAGGCGAAGTCGTTGAACTTACGGGAGCGAGTTTGTTGGAGGAGATCGAGCACATACCGGAAGTTCACGCGATCCCCGGAGCGTACGAAGCCATTGTGCTTGCGGGGCAGATGGCATTTGCGGATGCGTATAAGTGGGTTTATTATATGAGTATAAGTAAGTCTTGTCCCCTTTTGTTGCGACCAAGAAGGTGCACATTGCTGACGTGACAATTCACAGTTTTCGGCGGTCTCAGTATCATTGCTGCTTGTTTCCTGGGAGATATCTCCAAGTACATGGATGACCATGTTGCTGTTGACATTCATTGAGGAAGGAGGCCGCTCTTCTTTTGTGCTAGGTCCATTCGGCTTGAGCAGAAATGCGGGAGTTGATTGATTGTATAGTCCCTATGGAGTATAAGGAGGACCCACGCTGGGGGCATGGTCGGACTTTTCTTCGTAGATTGATTACCCCCTTCCAAAAATCATGAGTTCTTGTATCTCTTCTTTAATCGCCTCAATCGATCAATTCAAACTGAAATAGAAACAACTTGCGAGGAATGACAGCTTTGAAGTGTTTCTCGAGAGCAGTCACTCATGCTAGACCTTAATGTGTGTGACACTTGATGTCCAGTGACAGAACATGAAACCATTCTCTACTCCCCGTTTAGTAAACCTGAATGACACGAAGTAGGCCCAATTCAATCTTCTCAACGTTAAGATCAAACTGTTGGTGAAGAGTACGGATTTCAAAGTGAAAAGTTGCATTTCGCTGTCTCACGTGACATAGCCAAGATGATTGCCGAATAGCTTTAGCGCTGATTTAGCGAAGGACTTGGCATTGGCACACATTCGCGAAACTCCGTCGACGACAACATCAGTCAGACTCAACCCACAGGAACAGCATCACAACAAATCGCCGCCATGCGTACCTACGACGATAGCTTCAGCGGTCAGAAGATCTACCCGGGCAAGGTCAGTGGAACCCCGTTCATCAATCGCTGAGGCCATAGTCGCCAGCTTTCGAACTGCCGTATTGCGACTCCACCTCCCAATTCACCCCATGAAGGAAACCGAAGCTAATTTTTGAGAGAAACAGGGCAAGCTCTACGTCCGTGGTGATAGCAAAATCTTCCGCTTCCAATGCGGTAAATCAGAGTCCCTCTTCCTCCAGCGCAAGAACCCCCGTCGCATCGCATGGACGACCTTGTACCGAAGGCAACACAAGAAGGGTATCTCTGAGGTCAGTGGAGTCTTGCTACAACGGATATGGATTGGCACAATGTCAAAAGAGCTGGATGCAAAGGAGCTTTTCCCAATGTAGACTGGGGACAGCTCTGGCGAGACTGGAATGCATATCATTGCTTAGCCACCCTCACCCGAGCCCAAGCTAACCACACTGCCGTATACAGGAAATCGCCAAGAAGCGCACTCGCCGCACCGTCAAGAAGCAGCGTGCCATCGTCGGTGCATCCCTCGACGTGATTAAGGAGAGGCGCAACCAGCGACCCGAAGTCCGCGCCGCCGCACGACAAGCAGCCATCAAGGAGGGCAAGGAGAAGAAGGCAGCGTCGGAGAGCAAGAGGAAGCTCGACAAGGCGAAGAGCGCGGCCAAGGGTCAGACACAGAGGATTCAGAGCAAGCAGGGTGCGAAGGGTGCGCCGTCAAAGGTCAAGCCGACTACTCGTTAAGCGATGAGGGTTTACTTCTCCTTTCGGTGTCTTTCATGGGTGGTTTGAGAGGGAGGCATGCATTGTGATGGGATGCTGAAGGACATGGCTCTTGTTCCATACTACTTCTTTGCGGTCACCATCATGGAGATATTCTGAATGGACAATCTTCGACATAGAAGACTTCATGGCATCCATATGCGTTCTTCCCTACTTCATTGTGATTTTGGGATCTGTGACCGGATGTCGTCTTACCACCAGATCCAAGGCCAGTTGATGTTATTCTTTACCATGAGATGCGATTTCTCCGGTAATATTTGCGATTTATCTGGCGAGAAGTCTTTCAATGAAGACATATCATGTTCGCCCAGGACTTTTCCGCTCCCAATTCGCCAGTGACAAGCATGATTGGAGGTCGTGCTTTCGGAAGTCTTCTACGGATCCCCAAGACGCTGTGAAACGTTCACTTGATGTTGTGAGGCTGAAAAAAGCCCCGTCCATGCGGGAGCGGGGTTCAGACAACCTCGATAACTTGACAAGATCGACCAAAAAAGAGGATCACTAGACGGGAGAAAGAGGACGCTCAAAGATTCACTGCCTGTACACACCGTTCGGCAGCATGTCTTATTTGGTAGCTTCGTCTATATTGCTACTTTGCACCGTCGGCTACGTCTGTCTCTTCACCGGGAGAAGAGAGCGTGGTCTACCTCCAGGTATATAAAAACTTCTCCTATCAAGGATCAATATGTGGAGTTATTAACAATTCTCCAGGCCCAAAGACACTCCCCTTCATAGGAAATCTACACCAACTCCCAACCTCGCGACCACAACTCCAGTCCGTCACCACCCCACCCTTCAACATCCCGCAACCTCCCATTCCACAAAGTACCAGATATACTAACCCCTACCATGCAGACTCACAAAATGGGCCCAACAATACGGCGGCATCTACTCCCTGAAACTCGGCTCCAGCACCACCATCGTTCTAACCTCACGCCACTACGTCAAAGAGCTCGTCGACAAGCGCTCGTCGATCTACTCGTCGCGGCCGCCCTCGTACGTGGGCGATCTCATGACTGAGGGGGATCATCTGCTTCTTACCCCGTATGGCGCCAAGTGGAGGACGCAGAGGAAGTTTGTGCATCAGTTTTTCATGGAGAGTGAGGTTGAGGGGAAGTATTTGGGGGTGGTGGAGGCGGAGGCGGGGTTGTTGGTTAGGGAGTTGTGGGAGGAGGGGAGGGGGGAGGGGGTTATGAGGGCGCCGAAGAGGTTTAGTAATAGTATCATTATGAGTTTGAGTAAGTCCCGTCTGTTCACTTAGATTAATCACACTCCTGGTTTCCAGCAAGACCGGTCTCCAGACAGAACAGCAGCATTGTGGTATCATTCATACTGACCACCAACCAGTCTACGGCATCCGAACCCCCCACTGGACAACCCCCCACATGACCAAACTCTACGCCCTGATGGAACACTGGTCCGAAGTCATGTCCGTCGGCGGCTCCCCCCCCGTCGAAGCCTTCCCCTTCCTCCACCACCTCCCCGAACGCCTCCTCGGCAACTGGAAATCCCGCGCCAACTCCGTCCGCGCAGAGATGAACGCCCTCTACTCCTCCCTCCTCACCCACGTCGTCGAGCGCAGACGGAAATCGGGAAGTGTAGGCTGCTTCATGGATCAGATCCTCGACCGCGAGAAGGAGTGGAGTCGGCATGAGCTTTATTTCATTGCTGGGTCCGTTATGGAAGGGGGCTCGGATACGAGTTCGTCGATTATTTTGGCGTTTGTACATGCGATGACGCGGTGGCCTGCTGTTCTTCGTGCCGCGCAGAAGGAGATGGATGAAGTGGTTGGTGAGGGTAGGACGCCTGTCTGGTCGGACTACTCCCGCCTTCCGTACGTCGCGGCGTGCGTGAAGGAAACAATGCGTTGGCGGCCGGTTGTTGCGCTTTCGTTCCCGCACTTGATGACCGCCGACAAAGACGACGAGATTGATGGCTACAAGATTCCAAAGGGAAGCGCCGTGGTCATCAATGTGTACGGTATCCACCGTGACCCTACTCGGTTCCCGGATCCGGAGGTCTTCGATCCAGACCGCTGGCGAGGCGTCACGAAATTGGCATCTGAGTTAGCATCTGCAAGCATAGAAGAGCGTGACCACTACGGCTACGGAGCCGGTCGCCGCATCTGTCCCGGCATGCACCTCGCCGAGCGCAACCTGTGGATCGCGATTGCGAAGATCATCTGGGGCTGCAATATCTCGACAGTAGGGCAGAAGCCGGAGGACGTCGACGTGAGCAGCGAGAAGGCTTACAGTGCCGGGTTTCTGGTCTGCGCTGATGACTTTCCCTGCGAGGTTACTTGCAGGTCGGGAGAGAGGAGGAAGACGCTGGAAAGGGAGATGAAGACGGCGGAGCGGGATGTCTTCCAGAGGTTTGACTCTCCGAGCGACGGGCGTGGACCCCACGGGACGGGTCATTGAAGGGTGAGAAAGATCCTAGAATCCTCATTGCTGAATACGGGTTTTGATGACTCCCGAAGCAGCTTCTTCCTGGCTGGAAGGTCCTGTTGTACCTGGCCTCCAGCGATCGTACCTAGTCGGAGCCCGTCTTCCACGTCGGGAGATTTGCGTCTTCCCGTATTCCAGGCACGCATGAAGTAGGATTGCGCAGAATACGATCGATTTCTGTCTGACAAAATAGAACTCGTCGCAGGAACAGGGATACATAGCCTCAGCCTTTTTCCGGTCTTCCCCCCTGGCTCGTCAGCCTACCCCTGTGTAGATCCAGGACCATCACTCAAGCGACCTGGCGTTCGGGTACGCCAATGTTCACCTGTGCTGGATTTTTTTGAAAGGACATGTCAACATTTTTGTGAATTGACCAGTGAGGAGAGGCCGTGGTTCGGTTAATGGATCGTGGGGATGAAGCCCGGGACTGTACGCATTAAGCTGTTTCACTACACCTTGTCCTGACGGAGCTGCATTCACTTGCGGCCTTGATGCTGCATCCTTTTATGGCGATGGTGATGTGTTACCGTCGAGGCGGGAGTATTCAGGCCAAGTATAAATGTCACTGCGTGCCTGTGAATAGCATCGATCACTGGGGGACGTTCGCGCTCCTTTTCTCCCTTTTCTCAAGTCTTTCTGCGATTAAGGCTCTTTCCTAGACTTTCTGGCTATAGTCTGATATAGCTCCCTCACTTCCATACCCATATTCGTCTTTCGACCAGTCAATTCCATGTTTCTCTTTGTAGCAATGGTGAACCTCCTCATGGCCAGCGCACTGGCGGTGCCTCTGCTAAACCGAGCCTTGAACGACACTGGGGGGTCAAACTCTTCTGCCATCATGCGGATACCGGGGCAATACATCGTTACCTTCGTTACCAACTCGACGACGGAGAAGTTCGACTACGAGTTTGCAATCGAAGCCCTGGAGGCCCCGCCCATTCACAGATACGACATGGGCTCGTTCAAGGGCTTTGCTGCAGTGATGAATGACTCTTTGGTGGCTGAAATGAAGACGTGGAAGATGGTATGATAACACTTTCCCATTCGCAAAAAAGAGTATTCGATCCTCATACTTATCCATCCCCCAGATCCAATCCATCGAACAAGACGCCACCATCTCCGTCGACACCCTCAAACCCATCGAAGCCAAAATCTCCGCCGACCAACCCTTGGCCCCCTGGAACCTCGCCCGCATCTCCCACCGCGAACCGGGCAGCACCGACTACATCTACGCCGACTCCGCCGGTGAGGGAACCTGCGTCTACGTCCTCGACTCCGGTATCTTCCTCGCACACCCAGACTTCCAAGGCCGCGCCTTCCACGGCACAACGCTCAACCCGCGCGACGGCAACGACCTCGACATGACGGGCCACGGCACCCTAGTCGCCGGCATCGCGGGCGGCGCCAAATACGGCGTCGCCAAGAAGACAAAACTCATCGCCGTCAAGATCTTCGGCGAGGGGTTGGGTCCCTCGTTCGCGCAGACGGTCGCGGGGCTCCAGTATGTATCCTCGGACGCGCCGTCGCGCGGCTGCGGGGCGGGGGTGGTGATCAACATGAGTTTCGGGACGGCGGGCTCGTCGACGGCGCTGAACGAGGCGCTGAGCAGTGCCATCTCGCAGGGCTTCTTCGTCGTTGCGGCGACGGGGAATACCAACGCAGATGCCGGGGGTGTGTGGCCGGCCAACGTGGCGAGCGTGTGTACCGTGTCGAGTTCGGACCAGAATGACAATAAGGATCCCGAGAGCAATTATGGGGCCGTGGTGGATATATGGGCGCCCGGGATGGGCATCACGGGACCGTGGATTGGGGGGGAGAATATGATTGTGAGTTTGCTCTCCTTTCCCTTCTCGAGTTCTGTTTTTTGAAGGTTCGGAGCTTACAGAAGTCTCCCATCTAGATCACTGCAAGTGGCACTTCGGCCGCTGCTCCGCATATCGCCGGTCTTGGAGCGTATCTGCTTGCGCAGGAGGGGAGGAGAGATCCGGTCGCGCTTTGCCAGCGGATGAAGGACTTGGGTTCGCGGGTCGTTAAGGGAGCTCCGAGCGGAACGACTAATGTTCTGGCATTCAACGGTGCGACTTGATTCTCGAGAAAGGATATGCATCGGATTGTGGTAGGAGGTAGTTGTTCCCCTGAGTGTGATAGAGTGAGCATGTCCAGCGAGGCGTCTGTGTAGGCGATTTCGATTTGGGGACTCTGGGTGGCGATGGAATCCGACTTTCTGTTCGTGTGTATCATCAGGCTCTAGATGTCTTCCCGTTTTTCTAACTCTGGATATCAACTCAGCATATGTCAGAGACTAATCACGTGACTGCTTAGTCAGGCATCATGTGATCTGGAGCATATATTCCATCTCCGGCATTTGGCACTCCGAGCCAGACACATCACACTTGACATCACAATCTTCACATCTGTGGTCTCTCAAAGACCTCGCCTTTTTCACTGCGTTATTGCACTCCCAACGTGATCACGCAGTATCCTCGGAGCTTGGCAACTATTACCCCAAAAGACTCCGACAGCATATTACTGTAGAAACTTGCCAGGACAAGCTGGTGTATACATATTCGTCTGCCATCGATGGACGCTGACTGTGTCAATTATGAGTACCAAAGAGTAATAGTTTTGCCATTGATTCTCGCTATTTGGACTAATGAAAACCACGCGGAAGTTAGGCTCCCTGCATATGAGCGGACTCGTCGGAGCAATCAACGTGGTTCCTGTGACATCCGAGGGAGAAGACCGTCTGAATGGATTTGACGGGAGGCTACAGTAGCCGGCGCCGACACGTGTTGGAGTCCATGCACACGGTACCGTACTGGGAGCACAAGAAGACGCCTTGAACTTGACTTCATGCTAAGTAACAACTGCGATGAGTGAAGTCTGGCACTCAGGTAAGGTAGATGGTCTCGTGATGTTGTCTTTGGAAACGTGACAAACGAAACGGCCAACAAATAGGCGATGCATGATTGGACAGATCGTGGACTATAACCCAAGATGCATCCAATCTCAGATCTGGAAGACGAACGTCAAAATACCTCAAGCTACCCACAGCTAGCTACTTACCAAGTCGCCTACCATGATGATCAGATACCTCTGCGCGTACATGGATCTCCCTAGCTCCGTCTGATGATGAGCTCCGGGTCTGTCATGCGGGAGCTTCCCTGAGTCCTCCCACTGTCGCACTGTGCCTGTAGTATAACCTACCCCAGAAAACAGCCTCCTGTCATCACCCAACGTCCGAGTTCAACTACTTCTGTAGGCTGTAGGAAGCCATCATCGGTTCATAGCGAATGCAAGGTGCACCTCTCCGACACCCGTTCATGGCATGGACATCTGAAAGCCACTGTCC
This sequence comes from Aulographum hederae CBS 113979, assembly GCA_010015705.1. Classification (NCBI taxonomy): domain Eukaryota; kingdom Fungi; phylum Ascomycota; class Dothideomycetes; order Aulographales; family Aulographaceae; genus Aulographum; species Aulographum hederae. Next base: position 782,164 of record ML977139.1, on the reverse strand, counting down.
GTCTTACCTCCGCGAGGGAGTTTGCTGGTACATGGCTCGATCGAGGGATCAGGACCCCCATTCGGCGCGACCCGATCTCTCTCCCCTCACTCTGGCTGCTCTCCATCTCGCGATGCCCAATTCGATGGGGCAGCAGATCCCCTTTCGGCGACTCAGCAGCGCTGATAAGTTGATAAGGCGGTTTTGTAAAAGCAGTGAAAGCACCAACTCTGTGTGGGCGAGGCCTTCGTTACCAAGACTCCAACTGCTTCCTCAGCCTGTCGGCTCCTCTCTGGGTCGTCGGTGGTCCCCGAGTGCGTGCACTTGTGTGGCCCACTGTGGCCGCCACGAGGGTTCCGGCCCATGCTCAGGCTTCGGCTAAGCAGTTGTGCCAAGCGGGATGCGCGCGGGCGAGGCTTGCGCAGGGGGCGGTGACAGGCCAGAGACCTCATCTGCTCTGCAGGCCAAGCGGGGGAATCGTCCAGCTTATCAGTGGTGGGACGCTGGTTTGGAAAAGTTACGTCCGGTGGCCCAGAAGACGGGCGAGATGCGAGCGCTGTGGGCCGATGCAACAACTATCCATCTGTCGAGCATGGTTACTTATACCAGTCGCCTCGCAGCATGGATTCCCTCATCCCATCAGCACCACAGCAGGACTATCCCAGAGGCTGACCACCATCTTCCCGAAGGAGCCTTCCCCCAAAGCTGACATCCAACACACCTATCCTGGCTCGCGTGCCTCGAGAAAAAGTTAGCTTAGGACTCCCAAACATCAACTCCTGAACATCCAACACCATGGGTTGGGTAGAAAACTCCAACAAGGCCGTCGCCCAGAGCTTCGTGGGCAGGTACTTCTGCTTGGATGGCTCTGGACATGTACGTTGAAGCCAGCTCCATCTACCCCTCAACACCAAAGCTGACAATGCTCGAAACAGCCGAAACAGCGTGTGGGCTCCCGCTTCTGGACCGAACTCCGCGCTGGTCTCGCAACCTTCTTCGCTATGGCCTACATCATCTCCGTCAACGCAAACATCGTCTCTCAATCTGGCGGCACCTGCGTCTGCCCGGAATCTTCTCTTGATTGGTGCGACTCGGACCCCGACTACATGCAGTGCGTTCAGGAGATCAACCGTGACATGGTCACTGCTACTGCCGCAATTGCAGCCTTGACGAGCTTCTGCATGGGTCTCTTTGCCAATATGCCAATTGCTCTTGCGCCGGGCATGGGCTTGAACGCCTACTTCACCTACACCGTCGTTGGATACCACGGAAACGGCCTGGTTCCCTATGAAATTGCCCTCACTGCTGTGTTCGTGGAAGGCTTCGTGTTTGTAGGACTGACCGTCTTTGGTCTGCGCCAATGGCTCGCTCGTGCTATCCCCAACAGCATCAAACTCGCGACGGGGGTAGGAATCGGCTTGTATCTGACCATCATTGGCTTGACCTATAGCGCCGGCAGTAAGTTTCTACAACCTTCGACTATCTCACCTTTCTCTGACAACCCTTAGTTGGCGCAATCACCGGTAATACGACTACTCCTCTCGAACTCGCTGGATGCCGCCCCGAGAATCTCCTCGTTCCTGAAGGTGTCTGTCCCAGCTTTGACAAGATGAGGAATCCCACCATGTGGATCGGTATCTTCTGCGGCGGTATGCTCACCGTTCTGCTCATGATGTATCGCGTAAAGGGTGCTATCATCGCCGGTATCCTCCTCGTCAGCATCATCTCTTGGCCCAGGTCTACTGAGGTGACCTACTTCCCCCACACCGAGCTCGGAGATAACATGTTCGACTTCTTCAAGAAGGTCGTCACCTTCCACCCGATCGAGCACACCCTCAACGTCCAGCAGTGGGACATTTCCGGCTACGGCGGCCAGTTCGGTCTTGCTTTCATCACCTTCCTCTACGTCGACATTCTTGACTGCACCGGTACTTTGTACTCCATGGCTAGGTTCTCCGGCGCCATCGACGAGAAGACTCAGGATTTCGAGGGCAGTGCTGTCGCCTATCTTGTCGACGCTTTCGGTATCTCGATTGGCTCGCTCATGGGTGCTCCTCCCGTCACCGCGTACATCGAATCCGGCGGTAAGTCCTCCCATGCCTGACCTGCAACGTTGAAGTCAGACTAATTCTCTCCAGCTGGTATCTCCGAAGGTGGTAAAACCGGTCTCACGGCCATGTTCTCTGGTCTCTGCTTCTTCATCGCCATCTTCTTCGCTCCCATCTTCGCCTCGATCCCTCCCTGGGCTACCGGCTGCACGCTCATCATCGTCGGCAGCCTCATGGCCAAGGAGGCCCAGCACATCAACTGGAAGTACCCCGGCGACGCCATCCCAGCCTTCGTCACCATCGCCGTCATGCCCTTCACCTACTCGATCGCCTACGGCCTCATCGCCGGCATCATGACCTACATCATCCTCAACGGCACCGTCTGGGTCATCCAGAAGGCCAGCATGGGCAAGATTGCGCCGCCCAACCTTGAGGAGAAGGAGTTCTGGACGTACAAGCTCGAGGGTGGTCTTCTGCCTCCCTGGGTCAAGCGAGCGGCGCACGGCAAGAAGGATTTCTGGCGCGCCGATGAGGAGTATGCGGGTCAGGAGCCGACCTCGATGAGGGAGAGCGACGAGCACAGCGTCGAGAAGGCTGCGCCTGTCCACCCCAACGAGAAGGGATCTGACATGTAAAAAGTTGGGGATTTGTAAAAGTGTGTTTTTAGAGTCGTGATACCAAGATTTCTGTTTGGATAGATTTTCCACTTCGTAATGAATTCAATGTTGTTCTCATACCTTCCTGCTGAAGCGTGCTTTCTCTCCTCGTTCACCATCACGTGATGATCACGTTCTCTCTTCCAGTCTCTTGGCATTCTAATTTCTCTTCGGCTCCACATGTTGAACGAAACGAAACTCCGCAAAACCGACAGGACGATAGCATAACGCCGACGACCGACGAAACGGGCTTACGCAACAAACCTGCTCATTGCAAACAGGAGAGCAATAACTTCGCCACGCATTCGAGGGGAAAGCAATGTTTTTGCTTTCTCTCAAGTACCTTACCAGCCGAGCTAGCCCTAACTCAGAAATACGCTCACGCAGGTCTTCTTCGCAGGGACATTGTCAAGAACGATGACAGAGCACTCCCTCCCCCGTCGAGATCCATAGCGAGCACGTCCGAGTATCTGGATCGTGTGCGAGGCGACCTACTCTACCGCCTGTGGCTGGATTTGTTTAATAGATGAGATGGGAATGGAGGAAGTGGGGTCGGGCAGCATGGAGAGGGGTGAATGAGCAAGATAAGCTTTAATATCTCATGGTCGCCACGAGGGGTCGACTGGATGTCCATGGTTTGTGAAAGAGTTGCAGACAAGCATGTTGGGCGGAGGAGGAGGAGGGGATCCAGTCGGGTGCCTTACCTAGGCCGAATGGCACACAGACTTTTGACGCTGGTATGGGATGGGTATAGAGAGACGACCCCTATCAAGATATTGATGAAGAGACTGTTTGCGGGGGATCTGGCGATCAGAGGAATTCCCCGGTTTGTTCTTTTCTCGTTCTTTCCTTTCAGTTCGACCGGGAATGCTGCAGGCGTACAAGTCGCCAAGGACAGACTTTTCTAGAAGGGCTTGGGAGGCTCTGGAAAGGTGCTGGCGAGGGAGAGCGGCTGATGTTTCAATTTCTCCGGGCTGTAAAAGCCAAGGAGAGATGCGAGTCACTTGATGATGCTTCTGAGTCCTCGAGATGAGATGGATCCTGTGCTGGGTGAGATGGGTGCGTCTGCCCTGCGTGGAGAGGTCAGGGATGCTCGACGATAACATACAGCAGGTTGCATCCCGCAAAGCTTGTGTGCATCTCTGGAGGATGGTTCGGAGAATCCGAATCCAGCCAGTAGAGTTTGAGTACTGGTGCCAGTGGACATGAGGAGTCCCGAAATCTGACAAAACTGAAATTGGATGAGCAACTTTCCTGGATCTCACAACGACCCAACCAACATCAACAAACCCAAAAGCGCCGAAGCGCCTACGCAATGGATCCCTTCGTACCCTTCTCCGCAAGTGGAGAGTGGAGGCCTGTATCTTCGCCGCTCGGGTACTTGTCGTACCGCCGCGCCGCCACGGCCAGGATGGCAAAGATGAAACAACTCACGGGCATGTTTTTAATTTATTTCCTGCCAGGAACCCGCGCATCATCTGAACAACAAGTCGACGTCCCCACAACCTTCTCTAAGCTTCTTGTTTGTACTATCGTCAGGCCTTGCCGCCCTCCTGTCATACTGGCCGGATAAACTTGCTCAGCATTTCTCGAATGGGTGCGGAGCCTCTTGTGCGAGCCGCCGTGCTGCATCTGCTCGCCTATCACAGTCCAATGTCTGCTGGAGGAGGGAGGGCAGGGGATGTTCAAGGTACCTGTAGGTAGACGACTGTCATGCTCTTGCGCAGGTACGACGACAAGTCTTGCTCCTCCACTCACCACAGGTAGCTTTTCAACAACCTCTCGACGAAAGAATTTATCTCTTCTTGTGTATTTCAATTATCCGTTCTGTCTCGCCTTTCTCAGTCATGATTTTGCCTCTCGTTCTTCTCTCCAGACCTCTCGTGGGGAAATCATCTGAGCGTCATATCCCGGCGCCATTAGATTGTGGACAATCAATACCAGACTCCGTCCACGGGTCTGGCTTCGGACTTTGCCCACTAGAGTGCCCTTTCATCTATCCCTCTAGATCCATATATACTCGCGTGCCGACTATTCAAACACGCTGAGCGTTATCTTCTACTGCCATCAAGGGCACACTCTCACTTTCGTTTCTACACTCATTCACTCTTTTTGCCCAAGATGAGAACCGCCGCTATCCTTCTGCTGGCCAGCGCCTTCGTGGCCGCCCATGGCCCTGGTGGAGACGATGAGGCTGCTCCCGAAGCTGCTCCCGCCGCTCCTGTCGCCGCCCCCGCGCCTGCTCCTGTGGCAAGCTCAGGAAAGGCTGCTCCCGCTGGATGCAAAGCCGTCCTCGGCGACGCCAACTGGCCCGCCAACGACCTCTTCATGTCGGCCATGCCCAACGTCATCAACTCGCAAGTTGCAACTGCTGGCCGTCTCGCAAAGCGCCACGGTCCCGGTGAGGAGGGAGCCGACGAGGCGCCCGCGCCCGCTGGGGTCAAGAAGCCGACCTTCCGCATGAACGCAAAGACCGTCGCCGACGTCGAGGCCGCCGTCCAGTTCGCCGCGAAGAACAACATCCGCTTGTCGATCCTCAACTCTGGACACGACTTCTTGGGCCGCAACGACGCTGCCAGCGGTCTCGCTCTCGTCACCACTAACCTTAATGGCATGAAGATCTCCGACAGCTTCATCCCCTCGGCTAGGGGTGATGCCCAAGTCGTTCCCGGGGCGCCGATCAACACCATGCGAATCCCCGCGACCAGGCAAGCGTACGTCACCATCGGTGTCGGTTTGGGTACTCAGGCCCTCAACGATGCTCTTGCCCCGAGCAACCTCTTCACCCTTGGTGCTGCTCACGGCCCCGTCGGTGTTGCCGGTGGTTGGGCTCAGACTGCTGGCCACTCTCCTCTCGGCCGGCACTTTGGTCTCGGTGCCGACGTTGTAGTTGAATACCAGGTCGTCACCGCCGACGGCAAGCTCAAGATTGCCAACGCCGTCTCCAACCCGGATCTCTTCTGGGCTCTCCGTGGCGGTGGAGGAGGCACATACGGTGTTGTCACCCAGGCTACCATCAAGGCCTTCCCCTCCCCCAAGATGACCCTCACCGCCTTCTTCATGAACACCACCAAGTACGAGGACACCGACAGCGTTTACGCACCCGCCGCCAAGTTCCACAACGCGCTGCCCGCGGCCGTCGAGAAGGGCTTCTCCGGCTACTACTACCTCTACAGAAACGCCATCAAGGGCGCCTTTGTCTCCATCAACGAAAACGCCAACGGTGCCTACGCCAACGCCACCTGGCAGCCAATCCTTAACAACATGCTCACCTACCCCGGCATGTCCAAGGACCTCCTCGTCTACCAGACCCAGGACTTCCCCAACTTCAAGGCCTGGTTCGACGAGGTCTTTGGCGCCATGGGCGAGATGCACAAGCGTGACGTCAACTCCCCCAGGAGCATCGCTCGTTCCATCTTCGCCGATGAGACCCTCAAGAGGCGCCACGGCCCCGAGGGTGATGCTCCTGCTGGTGATGCTGCTGCCGAGACTGAGGCTGGCGGTATTGTAAGTAGAGACTTATATCCAACCAAAGATACGACCAACTAACCTTTGTCAATCAGACCCCCATGGCATCCCGTCTTCTCGACGCCAGCGCCCTGAACAACCCCGGTCTCGCCCGCGCCCTCAAGGCCTCCATGCCCACCACCCCGATGGGCCAGCTCCGCGGCAACGTCGTCGGCGGCGGCGTCATCTCCCGCGGCGGCGCCGACACCTCGGTGCACCCAGCCTGGCGTCGCGCCCTCGTCCACCTCATCTCGACCACCTCGACGCAAGAGCAACCTTCCGCCGCGGCCCTCCGCGCCATCTCCCCGGCCTCGGGCTCCTACGCCAACGAGGGCGCCCGCGACGAGCCAAACTGGCAACAAGCCTTCTTCGGCGCAAACTACAACCGCCTGCTCTCCATCAAGACGAAGTACGACCCTGAAGGCGTCTTCTGGGTAACTCCCGGTGTCGGCGCAGATCTCTACGCCGTCAAGGACGGCCGCGTCTGCTCCGCCGCGGCCAACGGCTCCATGCCTCTCCTCTCTCGCTCGGCCCCGAACACCGACAGCAACAAGTTCAGCGGTGGCGACGAGGAGGCCGATACCACTTCCTTCCCCATCCTCATGGGCGCTCAGGGCCCCTACCCCAACCCGGCCATGATGCCCGCCACCCCCGCCGCCGGCGAGGCCCCTGAAGGCAGCATGGAGGGCATGGGCGAGGGCGACATGGGCGGTATGGATATGGGAGCCAGCGGCGCCGCCAGCGCGCCGCCTGCCGCTGCTACCAAGCCCATCAGCGGTGTTGAGGGCACTATGGGTGGTACGTCGGCTGAGGGACACTCGCACGGTAATGCGGCGGATTCGGCGCCTATGGCAGCAGCGACTAAGCCCATTAGCGGTGTTGAGGCGCCTATGGGCGGCGCGGCTGCTGAGGGCCATGCGCATGGTAATTAGATGGGTTGATGTGTGTTGCTCTCTTCGTTTTGTGATTTGTAGGAAGACGCAGGTTTGAGGTGGTAGTGTGGGCTGATGTAGCTTGGATACACGGGTTTAGAAGCGACATTTTCTTGTAGATATGTATGTGAATGTTTTCGTCGATAGGACGTGTATCATCTATTATCTTGCTGTTTTGTTTTGTTTTGTTTAGTGAGTTGTGAGTTGTGTGTTGTGTAGGAGTTCGAAAACTGATACCTTGAGATGACCGTCAGCGAATGATTCTTTCGATGTGTAGGTATCCTGATACCTAGTACTACCACTAATCAGCATGTAGCAACTGACTATTCTAAATTGCCTCTTAGAAGAATCATCCAACTCCGACCAACTTCGGCTGCGAATGCTCCTAGCAAGATAGGAACTCAACATACCTCCGAAGCACCGACCGCCCAGCCCGCGTCATCGTCATCCTCTCATCCGCTCGGTCGCTCGTTACAATATATTAAACCTCCCTTGTCAGCAGTCCCATTCATCGGCCAAGAACCTCAGCAGCGCACTCGCTCAGATTTCCCATTTCAATCGAGCAGAGTTTGGCTTTTGACAAGTGGTCTCCGCTGACTGAAACGGAGAATGAGAAGATGGGCTTATGGACATGTGAGATGAAGTAGAGTGTGAAGTGGGCAAAATGTTTCTGGTTTGGCAAATCAGAGCTTGCGCACCGCACGCTATTGCGAGCGACATTGACGTCTGCCGCCGGAAAAAGATCGGCTGGTCAGCGTGTTTGGCAGGGAACGCGGCTGTTTTGGAGAATCGATTAGTTTGGAGATAGACGGCGCGAGGTGTGAGGTGCAAGAATGAGATGGGGAAAGTGGACTTTGAGTGGAACGAAGACCACGCACTCGAGCTCTGTGGTTGATGCTAGATGCGTACGAACAGTAGTTCGCCCTCGCAACAAGCACAAGCCAAAGTGCTCTTCCCCTTGACACCGTCGCCAGCTCACATGACAAAAGTCTGGACTTGCCCTCGCTTCTCTGCCATGCAAAGAGATCAACGACGTGGCGTCTGTCGTGTTGCCCGATACCAGCGTTCCTCTCCTCCACCTTAAGACACTTCTCACGCCGTGCTATGAAGCTTTTTCGAACATAAAATTCAAAGCTACGAGTCCTTGACAGATGAATAGCGCAGCTTGTAGGACCCTGCGGCGCTCGTGGCTGAATACTGACCAATGGTGGGCGGTCGACAGCGTCGAAATGTGCGGCCTGCGCATGTAAAGGAGGGTATATAACGCTCATAGATCGCGGATCCCCCTTTCTGATCAGCCAATGAGTTCGGGGCCCCCGTGTAACGGCGGGTTGGAGTGAAGAAGTTGTGCCTTCAGGGCACGAGCCGTTGTGTACCGTTGCTGCAATTACGCGTCAAAGAGGGAAAAGAGTTTTCGAGAAGAAGTTGGGAACCGGTGAGGCATTGTTGGCTCGAACATTTCCCATCAAGGCTGTATTGGGCAGCCGAGCGAGCGAACTCAGGGGGCTACGGGCTGTTGCGAGGGGAAGCGAGGAGATCGACAGGGGATGTTTTCCTTCCCGAAAATGTCCACAAGAAAAGTAGAATAGGAAACAAAAAGGTATGACTGCGAGAGACTGGAGACATGAAACACGACAAAGGCGAAAGGGGATGTCTTGTTTTCGTTCGTAGGCGTTGACTGTGGCGGTTCATCCAGATCCCAGATGTGCTGTTCTTCTTACGCTGAACGGGACCTATAGCATCCTCGCAGCATGAGGTTAAGCATATCAACAGGAATTATCACTGACGGGGCTCGATTGAAGACCGCTTGCCAAATCGCTTTCAAAGCGGCCGCGAGACGATGTAATGGCTCGGGGTCTAAACATTCAAACCTTGAACCCAGAGCCCGCGATTCCTCGTGAGATACTGGCACCATTCGCTTGCGAGTTTCCCGAAGACAACAGGAGCAGAATGAAGCCAGATGCTGTAGTGAACCGTATTGATGACACGAAACTTTCGAACTTCGAAGTTTTTAGCAAATCATGCGACAAATGGTCATAAGACCAACGGCAACCAAACTCGATCGTCGATGCCATTATATCCACCTCTTTTCCAGGTTAGACTCGTGCTATGCGCTCGAATGCTGCGGAATTCAGGCCCAGATTGGGTCTCCTTATGCAATGTTGGCGGATGAACATTTTGTCTGGGGCCAAAACTGCGCCTCGGGGCTGGGACGGCGGACAGCGCCTAAAATGGACGGTGAGAAACTTATTCAAACTCCAAATATTGAAAGACACTGATCAGTTCGGCAGGTCTGGTAGTCATTTAGGAACCATCGTATGCTTCTTGATCACTGAGAAAATGAAGAACACCGAAATCGACGAAGCAGGTTGACAAGGGAAGTATATGGAATGTAAAGAAGTAAAAATTGGGTCAATAGAGTAGCACCCTGCCGGCAGTGTTATGGCAGGCTTGTGTGAGCCATACGGTCAGAATGGTAGCCCCAGAACCTTTGGACTTGTGTCTGATGGCACGTTTAAGAGATGGCTAAGACTCGAGAAGTGCGCGAGATAGCTTTGAATGTGGGATTTCTTCAGAGTGCCATGTTGCAATGCTTCCGGTGGACACCTCGTTCAAGACTTCAAGTACTTGATGGCCGCTGCCTCTGCGTGTACTGGGATTCAACACAATAACCGGACAAGGAGCGGCATCCGAGAAGTGCTGACGACGAACAACCCCGATGCTTGGCCGAAAGGATTATCCCAGGAGCCGATGGTCTCACACACACGGTCAGGTTGCTAGTGGCTCCAAGCAGCGGCCTCGAGAATGATCCAGATCCGGAGAATACCAGTCACGTGCCTATGCCATCAACGTTCAAGTTATACTGCGGTTTCGAATGCGATGAGCTTTCGGGAGACGCGCTGGACGAGACTGAAAGACATGCAAGTGAGACAGCGGGCAATACTTCAGTCAGCTCTGGATGCGGCGAATAAACGAAACCGATAGGGCAGACGGGAATAACAACCACGTGGAGGCCGCATGGCATATATGGCTTTAAGACTCCAGGAAAAGAGACATGCAAGGCCAACCAAGCCGGCTCATGACAGGTCTGCGGATAGGCTTCCTTCCTGAAGCACTGGAGCGTATCAGCTAGATCTGGACGGCAACATGCCGCCAGCTATTGCATAGAGTCCACGACTCCCCCATGACTAGCTGTTGCATTGCAAATAGAATGTCTCGGACCTGAGGATGAATCGTCCATGGCTGCATGCTCAGACGCTTCCGACGCTACTCTGGGTGGTTGGACAGACGCAAATGCTCCCGGCAAGGCTATACGGCTTGCGCCGAACAAACGGGTGGCACATGGCACTGTCGGCGAGGAACGCGAACGGGCAGCCTCTAAAGAATGCTGTGCTACCCAAGTCGCCATGCGCTGTCGGTCCATGGCAATTGGGGTCGATGGACGATGGAAGATGCTGCAGAGTCCGAAGGATGAAGCGCCGCCTCGAGGCATTAGCAGAGCTTTGGTCCACACTCTATGGCCGGGCGGTCCGCAGGTGTCCGGCAGGCCAGCCCTTCTAGCCTCGCGCTGGCGGTTGGAAAACAGTGAGAAATACGTCTCTCAGCATGGATGAAGCAGGTTGTGTTGCTATGAACAGAACAGGACGGAGGACGGGAGCCGCCAAAACACGCAGAGTCTGCGGCTTGATGCCAAGACATGGTTTTGACTTCCCTCAATCCTCCCAAAGCTCAACCTCCCCGGTCTCCCCACATCACCCCCAATGACTATCCAGCCAATTCCTTGCCAAACAAACAAGTCGCCATCGGCCAGAACAGCGTGTCTACCTCAGTCCCTGGGCCGTGCCGTCTGCCCAGCTGCGGATGCCGTCTCCTGCAACTCTGCCATGTGGCCGGAACGGGCTTTGTAAGGACTAAGGAGGCAGAAGAGCCTCTGCCGCCGCCGCTGCTGCTCACCGTCGGCGTGGAACAAAAGAATGGACTTGCTCAAAGGCACCAACCGCTGCTCGCGGACGCGCCGAGTTACACCGGCTTGCGATGCGGTTGGAATTAGATGGTGGCGTGGCAACCTCGATATCAGTTGACAGCTCGCTGACCAGGGAGCCTCGTGTGGGCTTTACCTTTGGCCTCTTACATTCCGCACTGCGTAACCCGGGCCAGAGCAGCACTTGCTAGGCTCAATGCGTGGTGTATCCCATCTGTGACATTTCCCCGTCCTATGAGCTGCAAGCTACTGTTGACATTTCTATATCTCGTTGCATTTATTTAAGCCCCACCACCCCCCCTCCACCTCCACCATGCAATATTTTTTTACTCTCCGCTTCCTCTTCGGCTGCTTATCGGCACGCGAGTATGAACGCCGCTTGAAAAGCTCCTTCTCGGACGACGAATCTCAATCATAGACTGCCTCATATCCTCTACCCCCAACCATCCCAGCGACGACCTCTGAGCACCTTTCTCTTCACCCCTCTTGCGGTTTCCACCATCAATCGATCAATTGCTACGATATGGCAACCACGCAAGATCCCCAAGTTCCAGAAGAGCCCAAGGCGACCTCAGATGCTGCTGCTGCTCTACCCGACTATCTAGTCTCACCAGATGCCGTTGCTCAAGATGCAAGCGCAAAGTGGCGATATGGCCGCGCGCCTGACTACACCAAGACCCGCAAAGTCTTTGCAGAGTGTGAGTCCGACGTCATTCGAGTTTGCTTCTGAGCTTCGATCGTCCGGAGGTTGGTTGGTATGGTTGCATTTTCAGCACTCCAATCTCCAACCAGCCACGTGGGAACCTCGTGGAATCGCATACACTGCAGATCAAGCTTCCCTTCATTCCTGTTTCACTTTCTTATCGACAAATCAAATTTCTCAGTTGTCTGGTTGAGGCGATTGTTGTGCGAGCGGAACGCGTAACGAGGCTGTTTGCTTGATTAGAGGATCGGCGTACAATCCCATACACCATCTCTTAGTCCTGACCTGAACCCGAGACTATTCGATCCCTATTTGTTCTTGTTCATCTGCTGACCATGCCCTACAGCGAAGCGGATGAACCATACTGCTGGCAGTCTGCCTCAGCTCGTCGAGAATTTAGTGAAGAACTGGGAGGTCGAGGCATCGTTCAAGCCGGTCTTGGCTGACTGGCGAACGGTGGACCATGCCAATTACACCTTTTCCATCAATGGCGGCCCTCCCCAATCAGCTGAGCACATGCTCAACGTCGGAACGTACAATGCCATCATCGCTCCGAATGAATACTACAGCCCCAGGCATTCCGACTTTGCCTCGAGTCACAAGACGTTCAAGCGCATGATGCCAACTTTTGCTTGGGAGGTCCTCGAGGTTTATAGCGGTCCTCCGACAGTAGCCTTTCGGTGGCGTCACTGGGGTGTCATGCAGAATGACTATGTCGGCTTCAACGAGTATGTTGTACAAGATAAATCGGCAAGTGTTCTCCTGACGATTTCACAGTAAAGGAGAGAAGATTACCGCCAAAGCTCATGGCGGTGCCATCGACATCGAAGGCGTCACTGTCGCCAATGTCGACGACAAAGTCCGGCTCCAAGCCGTGCATACTTGGTTCGATCCTTTGGAGATGTTCAGGCAGATCGCACCAAAGGGCATCGTAAACAAGGAGGTTGTACCTCATCGAGTCAATGAAGGAGTAGAGGCAGACGCTCACAAACCGTCCCAGGCCCCTCAAGCCAATGAGACTTCCGAGGCTCCAGTGGTTGCCCCCTCCACTGTTGAAGCGGCTGGTGACGCCGTCTCTGCTGCGCCAGTCAACGAAGCTGAGAAGGGAGTGGTTGAGCAAAATGGCCATGCGCGTACAGAATCGACGGCAGACGCTACTCCTCTCATGGAACGCGCCAACAGTCCTGAAAAGGAGATTGAGGCCAGCGGGGGAGATCAAGTTCCGGTCGAAGAATTCCACGACGCTCCGACTAACCAAGTCGCTGCCACCGTTTTCGATGCCGAAACTGCTACTGGCAACACGATGGAACCTCAGACAGCTGCCACTTCAACAGAGTCCCAACCTCTTGCGACTGAGACCCAACCGCCTGCCACTGCCAGCGATTCTCAAATCACTGCGACTGACTCTCAAGCGCCTGCCGCTGCCAGCGATTCTCAAGTTCCCATGAGTGATGCCGAGCCCAAGCTGCCTGTCCCTGCCACCGAATCTCACGTCCCTACCACATCAACCGAGTCTCAGACTGCTCCCTCCGCGATCAAAGATCATACAACTACCACCACCGAGACCGAACAGCAAACCTCTGTCGCGGCCGAGGAGCCACAGCCAATAACCAAAAACACTACCACGACCGAATCCAAGACCACAGATCCAACACCCTGCCCCATTACCGACCCCTCAAACTACACCTCCGCCGTCAACGGCCCCGTAGAACCCACCTCCGAAGCCACCCCATCCCTGCTCCAAACCTCATCAACCCCCACCAACGACACTACCTCCAAACCGTACGACGCCCCCGACGAAGTTACCGAGCACCTCTCCCAGCCCGGCTCGGTGGTCCACCCACACCCGCACAGTATGGAAGACGCCGTGCAGCCGGCTCCGGGGGAGGGCGTGGCGGCGGAGGCGGGCAGCGAGGAGGTGAGGCTGACGCATGAGGAGATGAGTCGGATGGCGGTGGGGGAGTGTCCGTTTTTGATGAATAGGGAGTAAGTTCTTACAGTGGCGAGAGTCGATTGGGAAGGAACTGGAGCGAATACGTTGGGGACGTGGAAGGGATGGAAATCTCCTTTATGGGTTTCTTTCTATTCTTGAGCGGTACGGTCCGATGAATTTCAGTCGTGGGTGGTCTAGCGTTTGCTATTTGAATCTCTCATCTTCGGAAGTGGAGTTTAATAATTCTTTTTGTTTTGTCGGGGTGAGCGATCTGCTTGCTAGATAGCGAGAGACGGGGAGAGAATTGGTACGTGGAATTATGAATCTATCGATCAACGGCTGGACCCCCTTTTTCGTGTTATTTTTGTGGATGCCAGCATGGCGGACGAATGCCCGAAACGAACTTCTCGACCTGGATTGCAGTGGAAAAGTAGAACACACTGAGAAACAACTCGGTCTTCAGATACGGGAAGCTTATATTGGATGTCCCATAGACTCACACGTGACTTTGACGGTCATCACGTGACATTGTACAAGACTTTGAGACCCTAGAAGATATTCTCGCAGTCATGACAAGAGAGTCAGAATCAAATTAGGTAGGTTTGTTGATGGCGAGGGTCCTGTCAGAAGACCGTTTCGACATAGGCGAGACAAGTTTGCCACTTTCACTTCAGGTTGAGTGTCAGATGCGATGTCTCCTTTTCAACACAAGGCATTTCTTCCACGGAAATGGACTTCTTTGACAGATTGACATAGCGGATAGAAATTACTCTCTTTGCATCCTGGGGAAAGGACAAGAGAAGAGATACTGTATCTCCCCTATATTACGAGAGAAAATAAGTGAAGACATGCCCACCTGGAAACACGCTCACCTGGAGACATTGGAGAACACATGGAGAACGGAAATGAAGTAGAATACCTAGTGACTCAGAGCAAGAAAATCATTCAATGGAATGTGACAGATGAAGCCATCACCTGATCAGGAGATAACCATCCATACGACGATACAGACCTACCTCTAGGCACCTACCTGGCCTGGTACTCCGTACTTTGGCGCCAGCAACCTCGACGAGACTCGACCAGTCAACAATACGAACGTGCCCGTCAGAGCTGACCTCCTTCCAGTTCTGACACGTCTCGTGATAGCCAAGCGATCCTGTTCAGCTCGCAGGATCTCGTGGGTCGTATGTAGCTGAGGTGGAGTTTAGTTTTTCCTTGTCAAGGTAAGGTATGTACCTAGCGGTTGGAATATTCTAGGCTCCAGCGACGCCAAACCTCAGCCTCGCCAGACGACCATGGCAATCAATGCGAACAGCGATGATGCGCATGACGGGACACCAGCCTCTTTGCATCATCATCAAGGTTTTTCGGATAGAAGGGCGCAGGCAGGCAGCAGCGCACAGTTTTCCCGTTTTCAGCCTGTTCTGATCCCGATTTTCCACCCCCCACCATGATCCATCAGCAGGCTCGGTGGGTGTTGTGGCGAAGAAGTGATGTTGATTGTTGAACTCCCGTCCTGAACAGTCACAGCCCAAGCTGTCGTCAGCGAAGTCGGTGCGGCGGCGAAGTCTCGGAGAGCGGCACCGGAGCGGAGCAAATGACGCTTTCAGGCATGGCAAACCGAGCAAACAGCTGAGAGCAGTCAGAAAGGTCGCAGGCCCGGAGGCAAGAAATTCCTTCCTTTGGCCTTGGCTGCTGGGCATGCCGCATCTCCAATCGAGCTACTCCACCGTGCTGCGTGTCATCAAACACTTTGAGCAAAGCCCGTCCGGCGCCCGCTGCTATGCGACGGCGATGCCATGGCCCACATGATGCCACAGCTGCTTGCCACTGCCTACTGTGTTCCAAGTTGCCAACTTCCTCCTCTTTTTAGATGGTACGGGCCGCGGCAGCAACCGCAATAATGCCCCAAGAGACAGATCACCGAAACACCCAAGAGTGATTGCCCGGCCAAGGGTATAGCAAATGCAAGTCGATTGCTTTTCTAACGTGTCGTGGCCACCACTATCGAGTGTTATTCCCGTACAGCACCGCGACTATCAGGCCGCCGCAGATGGATGACATCGAGGGGCTCCTCATTGGCGGCACTGCGAAAGAGAAGGGTGGTTGTAGCAGGCTAGGAATAATAATCAGGGTGCGAGATGCTTGCAAGAATGCGGGCTTGGCCGTAACAAGGCAACACAGAGTGGACAGAGTGAGATACTACTCAGCGAGTGCGAGTCGTCGCCGGCGTTTCGCTGACCGCGGGTTGACTCATTTCCATCTCCATCAGCCCCGTTCCGCCCGTCTAGTAGGAGAGACAGATTGACAAACCACCATGGCGAGCCTGATGAAGGCGGATGGGCGGCAAAAGAAGGAGTCGTGGGTCCAGGATAGATTGCGTGACGGTTCGGATTCTTCGGAGCGACGAGGAAAAGACGCCGCTTTCCAAGCACTGTGCTACTACGGAGTACTGCGAACTCGACGTTTTGCGATAGACGCGCGAGGCAAAGGAAGGGAGGAACGGCAGTCCGTCTCCCTCTGTTGGGGAGACACAAATCAGCGTGTGGCACGGATTATTGGGGGTTGCTTGGAGAGATGCTTGAAGATGCTGGAAGAGGGGAAAGGCTGTGGGAGGCTGCCGCTGATTGGTGTTTTCACAGACGTGGTGCAGTTCTCCCGCAACACCTGTCCTCTCTTCGCTCCTCTCACGGCCATGTTTGCTTTGGCGCGGCGGGAAGTTGCCTGCTGGGTCTGGTGCTGGGCGCTGTGTGTGTGTACTTCATCATCATCCATCCTGATCATCATTGAGGCTGGCTGGTGTTTGCCACATGGCGGCGGCAACCAGATGCTCCCAGCAAGCGGCGCAGTCGGCGCAAGGCACAAAGAATAGCAGCGGCGTCTCATCATCCGGCCAGACAGGATGAGAAGACAGTGAAGAGGCAACGAAGGGAGGCAAGGTTGCTTTGACGCTCCGCCCCAGCCGAGTTGGAACTTGGAAAGGAAGCGAAGCTCCCTGGCCTGGCTTCACAGTCCGTTAGGCACTCGGCGGACTCGGGCATGTCTTGGACGCTGGACGCTGGACGCTGGATGCTGGAGCGCTGGAGCGCTGATGGAGTGCTGAGTGCTCACTACTGCTGGCCTGGCCTGGGTGGCCGGGTGTTTGGGGGGAGAATGGGGGGCAGATGGGGATGTTCGCAACTCTGCAGTGTGCACACAATCTTCAACGGGCAAAGCAGCACCCAACCGTCCAACTGCAAAATACCGAACAACACAGTCACGGTATAAAAGTTAGAATAGAGCATCAGGACGCTCCCTTCAGGCGCAGCAGCAAACCATTCAACACGATTGCCCGCTCCGTTGTTGCTCTCATTGCCCTGCCTGGCGGGTGGTGGCCAGGTGGCATTGTGGCAAAGGCTCTTGGCCGCTATGACCATGTCGGCTTCGACTCATCTGGCAGACATGATAACCACCCTTCTCCGCCTCCCTCCTCAGCCCACCACCCAAGCAAAGATGGTTTCCACGATATCCAGAGAGTCCCGCGTAGGCGTCTAAACAGACGTCTACCTAGTCTCATCCTCCGACATCGACCCAGCTGTCTTCTGCTCTTCCTGCTTGTCCTTTGTCCCTTGCGCAGGCAGCTTTGTCTCACCACCGACCATTGCCGCCTTCATCCAGCCCAACGACGACTCATACGCGCTCAGTCACCAGTTGGCCTTTTAATATCTGTACTGCTACGCCACTCTCCACTCCAGACCCATCAGTCACCTTTGTTCGACCTCCTCGTTGCCGACTCAACCTCGCGGGACCGCCTCGTTCACTCGATCGCGATCGCCCCACGAACCTGCAAAACGAACGGGAAGCCTCTCCGCAACACGACCACAACACAACAACCCTACTCAACTCCAACCTCAACCTCAACGCAAACATTCTCCTCCACGCCCATACCCACGACTTCACGACCCCTCTCGATACCACAACTCTGCCAAGCACTGTCGCCTCTCGCCCGATCGTTCGGAAGTAGCTTTCTAAATCTGGTGGCCACCTAGGTAGTCACCATTTTCAGAAACACTCACCACTTCCATCGACGGAAACAGTCACAATGCTCCTTTCTTCCCACATTCCCATTCCAGTCACCGTACGCTCAGATATCACCACTACCGGCTCTTTCGAATCCATGCCCTTCGCTCGCGAATGCATGTCCTAGATCTCACACCACGCACCTCGATATAACTTCAGTGACAGCTCCGGCAGTCTCAGAAGTCTGGTTCACGGTATACGCCCTTCGGTCCTCCTCACGGTAACATCTGCAGCCACGGTGGCTGGAATATTTCGACCTCGTTTCGGTTTTAACGGAGTTCCGGCGCAATAATTCATCGAGGTTTGGATAACATCGGTCACCTTCCTCATACATTCCTTCCAATATGAGCTTCGACTTCAGACTCCCGTCTGCCATCGTCCACACGACGTCCCCCCAATCATATATTCACCCGTACCAGTCGACCATCTCATCGTCGGCTTCCTCCTCTTCTTCATCCGTCTTCTCGGTCGAGTCCACTTCGGCCAACTCATCCACTTCAAACACATCTTCCGCCACATCGGTACACAGCAACTGGGAAGCAGAAGCAGCCTGGCGGGCATCGGCATGTCAGACCCTCGATGCTCCGGCCCCGGCCTCGGCCAAGCGGGTTCTTCCTCAGATACAAACGGACATTCCTCTGCCAGCAGACCAACGTCAACATCCCCGGCGATGCGCAAGCACTGCAAAACAGGGCCCTCCTCCTATGCTCGTACGACAGAGCGATCGGAAGGGCCAGTTCGTTGACAATTTAGTCGGTAAGCTTCACTGTACCTTGATATTATCCTTCTTGTGCTGAGTTTGGTTTCTTCTTTCAGATTGCGCTGCACAGATGGTTGAAGTAGTCTGGCCCCTTTCTGTCCCTGCGTGCCACAACATCGGTGGCAACAATGTCTCTGGCGGAGTTCTTCCCCTGCGCACATTCATTCAAGAGACCCTACGCAGGTCAAGGTCGAGTTTCTCAACGCTTCAAGTCGCGTTGTACTATCTGATTTTGATCAAGGCCCATGTGCCTAAGTTTGATTTCACGATGGAGCAGCCCGAGGATATGCCGTCATGCCGTGCTCTTCAATGCGGCCGACGCATGTTCCTTGCGGCGCTCATCTTGGCATCGAAGTACTTGCAAGATCACAACTACTCCGCGAGGGCGTGGAGCAAGATTTCCGGACTCAAAGTTTGCGAAATCAACACCAACGAGATGGCGTTCCTGCAAGCTGTCAACTGGAAACTGCACGTTCCGGAGCAGACCTTCGAGCGATGGTCAGACGTGATCATCAAGTTTACCTCGTCATCGCACAACCCACCACCGTCGCCAAACGCTTGGAAAGCTGTCATCCCCATGTTGACTCCCGAGCTTGATACTGTGGAAGTTACTCCCAGGACTCCTGACAGTGCAGCTCCCAAGGCCTCGGCTCGGGCTGTGGGACCCTGGGATTCTCAGGTGCCTGCGCTGTCCCCCGTTCGAAGCCTTTCGGGTCACGCTCCACTACCTCTCAATGCAAACACCAGCTTCAAAGTTGCGAGGTACCTCGAACCCAAGATTGAGACATTGCCTCCAACCCCTTCCTTGGCACGCATGGGACCTCTACCCACTCCTCAGCTCACTCCTCAATCCACCGTTTCTTACACTCCTGCAGCGAGTCTTGCGGCGTGTGGATCAAGGAGGCCATCAATTTGCGGAGCCATGGCTCAGGTCCAAATGGCTGCTCAGTCGCGCATGACGATGGATATGTGGACTCCCAAGTCGCGAGGACTCGAAGCTTACCGCATGTCGAGCCGACGATCCTC
The DNA here is from genome assembly GCA_010015705.1 of Aulographum hederae CBS 113979. Classification (NCBI taxonomy): domain Eukaryota; kingdom Fungi; phylum Ascomycota; class Dothideomycetes; order Aulographales; family Aulographaceae; genus Aulographum; species Aulographum hederae. The sequence continues at coordinate 762,579 of ML977139.1, read as the reverse complement.
AGTGACGCAATCATCAGCCTCGTCTTCCTCATCACCAGAGTCGATGGTTTCGGACAACTCGTCCCGATTCTCTCGCTCGTCCTCGATCTCCTCAGCATCGTCGGCCGTTCCCGCGAACTGGATGGCTACCCAGACACCTGTCAAGCTTTGCCGTTTGGCTACGCTTAACAATGCCCAGGGCCTTCCGTTCTCGAAGAACATTGAAATGCGTGAGCCCACCATCGTGGAGCCCATATCTTCGCCCGACTTTGAAGGATTCAGCATCACCGATGCTTGTCCTACCACACCCCTTCACCGCGTTCAATCCCATCCTGTCACCTCTTCTCAATCTTCCGCCGCAAGTAAAGGCCGCAAGCGAGGCCGGTCTTCCATTAATCAAGCCGACATCGCGCTCCAGGCCAATGTTCGCAGTCTTTTGCAGGCTGCTCCTCGCGCCGTGCGCAGCGACAGGAACCTCGCCAAGAGCTTTTTGTTCGATGCCCAAGAAAACGCGCAACTGTCGCCCAGTGTGACGCCAACACCAGGTCCCAAGTGTCTTCAGAGACTGGAATCACGAACGGTCTTGCCGGTGCAAAAAGTCGACGGCCGGAAGCGAGCGTGTTGTGCGACGGAGGCGAAAGCGGTTGTTGGCAGGTTTAGGTTCGAAGGCGGTCCAGGTATGTGGGAAGGCGTGCTGTAATACAATTGCAGTTGGCTGGTTGTGAAGTTGCGAGGGTACTTCAACACAACAAAGAAGATGAAAAGACGTCAAAAAAGTGGTCAGTCCCTGATACAGGGCACCACAACAACAAAAACACCCACAAAAGCAACATCTCCAGAAAGAGATGGATAATTTCCTCGTCCCATCTTTTCCTACATATGCCATGGCCATACCCCTCCCCATACACACTCTTCGAAACTGTATATTCTCTTCTTCCCTCTTTATCGTGGAAGTGAGCGAATGCGGAGCGATGGAGACAGAGCAGACAGTGGAAGAGAAAACGGAGGGGTTGTCGCCTTGGTGGCGGTGACTTGCAAAGTGCGATATCCTTTTCCTTTTTTGTCATTTGCTTTTAATGGAGATGGGGGATGAAGGGAATGAAACGGCGTGTGGTTTGGGGAGAGAACTGAAATGATAAGGAAGTGAGTGGATTTGCGGATACCATGGTTAGGGACAGTGGTCCAACTTGTATTGTTAGTTAGGTAGCTATGAGAGAAGTGCTCTATATCCTGATGCTTTTTGTGTCGGCTGAGTGTATGTATGATTGTGAATGTGGAATGGCTTACGAACAGCACGACGAAGACGGAGAACGTGGCTAAGGGAAGGTTCCTCAACGTCTCGAGGGTTGTCATGTGAGCCAGCGTTAGGAGCAAAACGGCCGAACAACGATAGCAAACAGAAATAAGGGGCACAAAAGTGGAATTTCAGAATAGACATGGGGACATATCAGGTAAGTCGAAAGACGAGAACGACAACAGGGCGCAGGACTGGACCAATCATGGACATAGGGACAAGGACACACTGATGGACTGTAGGACAATGGACGAGGGACGAGGCAGCAGTACTTATATGACAAGAGAAAGGGCCGACAACAACGGGGCAGAGGATGAGAGACAGGGACGATGATGGAGTAGAAAATGAGAGACGGAGGCGACGGTAGAGTATGGATGGGACAGAGGATTGGAGATGGCGATAGCGTATACGGGACGAGATCGGAGAGGATCATAAGAGTGTGTTTGGAACATGAGACAGGACGGTACAGAGCGGCCAGACAAGTAGGACACGAGATGGTACATACGGCAAGAGAAGGATTGATGACATCATGGCCGGGAAGAGGGAGGTGAGAGTACGAAGGGCAGAGTAGGCAATGTATACGAGCAGTATGGGAAGGAAGGACGGACGGCAGACAGGACGAAGACGGAGTGGAGGATACAAGAGCAGAACAGACCCAAAAACGACAACAACACTTTCACGAGACCATCAAAGTATGGAGGAGGAAGCGACGATGACCTCAAAACACACGGACGAGACGACAGTGTGTATCCATACGAGGGAAAATGTATGAGCAAAGATGATAGCGATTGTGTACGGGCAAGAATAGAACAACAACAACAGCGGGACAAGACAGAAGGGACGAAGTACTATTGAAGAAATGAACTCGACGGAGAGAGAGAGAGAGAGTAGAGCGAGGACCGGATCCACGAAGACAGAGGGTGGAGGACAATAAATAGACCTCAAGTGCAACGACGAGAGACAGCATCAAATATCGATTCGACGAAAAATTGAAGGGAAAGTACAATTTAGAATGCGAAGTCGAAGTCGGAAGAAAAGAGAATGAACAAAAACCATTCCCAGAAACCGAAGAGGAGTCGGTCGGCCAATTTATGGATGTGAAGGAGAAGGAAGAAGGGAAAGAGGGAGACAAGACATGAACGATGAAAGGCGGAGGGCGCACATTTGATGTCCACCGGTCGGCCTCTTTCAGAGCGAAGGGGGGCTGAGCCTGTCACGTGATTTTAACAATTTTTTGTGGTTTGCGGGAATGAAGAAAGGGATGGAGAGGAGGATACTGAGATGTGCAGAATACAAAGAGGATGCGGTTTAGAGACGGCGGTAGATGAGCGTTCCAATTCGTGATGGACGATGGAGTTCGATGAGGTGGACTGAGGAAGGGGGAAAAGCTCTAACAACCTGGATGCTTGTGGAACTAGGTTGGCTGTCACGCAAGATGATTGTAAGTAATCGCATGATTGTGATTGAACGGATGGATATAACTCCTTCAATGGCTTACAGAAGACTTATGAAAGACCTTCATTTGATAAGAGGTATAGATGTATGATCAAGGACAAGAGGGCTTCATCCACAACTCAAGATGGGAAATAAAACCTAAACATTTCCCATACAAAGGAGTCAGCATTATCGTAAAGACAATCATATCGCCATTCTCATGAACAACAAACCGAGCTTTCAACGCATTTGACCTCCAAATGCGCCGTCATCCCTTCCCAAGCTCCTTAACCTCCCATATGGTACCATTAGCAAAAACACATTAGAGCGTCCCTCTGCTGTGCCATACCCCAGATCAGCTCATCAAAAGTTGCACAGCCCAGGCGACCGAGAAGCCTCTCAAGTCGCTATAATGCTGTCCAACTCCCAGGAACACGATCGGGATGCCAGTGGCAAATACCATACTCACGAGCGTACCCACCATGTCGCCCACGGTATCACACTTTGACACGACGAAGCCATCGAGCCCGCGTCCGGGGCCAAAGCTGTCATTGAAATTCCGCGCCTGCGCCACGCTATCGGTACCGACGAGCGCTTCGCCTACCATAAAGATCTTGTCCGGCTGCGCGAGCTTCGCAAACTTCTCGAGCGAAGACATAAGCCGTGTGTCGTTATGGCGGCGACCGGCGGTATCGATCAGCACGACGTCGTAGTGTTGCTCGGCAGCAAACTGCACAGCGTCTTTTGCGATATTGGCGGCGTCCTTGCCGTAACCGCGTTCGAAAATGTCGACTTCGCCGCCCTCGCGCTTAGTGAGCTCCTTTAGATTGCGCACGTGGACGCGAAGTTGTTCGACGGCGCCTGAGCGGAAAGTGTCGCCGGCGGCGATGAGGACGCGGTATTGGTTCTGCAGGAAGAAGAAGGCGAGTTTGCTGAGGTTGGTGCTCTTGCCAACACCGTTGACACCGACGATGGAGATAACGAAAGGGCGCGACTTGCGTGTCGCTTCGACGACGCGGAGGAGGTCGAGGGAGGTGGTTGGTGTAAGGATCTTGATGAGTGCGGTGTTCATGGCGGCGCGGATCGTGGTGTCCATGCTGGTGAATGTTGCGGTTTTGGAGCCGATGAGTTCGGTCTCCACGCTCTGGCAGAGTTGGACTGCTGCTTCTCGTGCGACGTTTTTGTTCAGAAGGTGATCCTCCATGGCTTTAAGTGGCTTAACAAGGTCGTCCTTCGTGAGCTTCTTTCCTCCAACGACATTCCGGAAGAGGCCGCTGATGGCGCCAATGCCTTGTCCCATGAGACCACTTGATCCCTCCTCGCTAGCAGCTGCTTGTTTCTCTTTCGATGCTGCTATTATCGAGTCCATCTCTTCATCCAGATCCTTGAGGACGAACTCGCCTTTCTTTGTCTTCCTACCCCACGTATCTTGCCGAATCTCTTCGACATTTGCTGCAGGCATCTCTCCACCTGAGGCTGCTCCAGAGTAGTCCAACGTTGTCCCATCATCCTCGTCTGCCATGCCCTCTGCATCCCACTTCCGCATCTTCTTAGCCGCTGCTTTTCCAGCGGTACCCTTCCCTCTTCTCGCAGGGGACTCATCGCCCGAGGACGCTTGAGCCGAACTTGAGGAGGCTGCCTTTCGAGATCGCCGTGAACCGCGCCCGCCTGGGCCGCCTTTGGCTGTGAGAAGATGATTGTTGACCGCGGGAGTAGTGGGCCGAGAGGTTTCCGGCGTGGGGATAGGAGTTACGTCTGTAGAGTTGTCGTCTCTTGATATTGGTCTTGCCAAATCTGCTTCATCATCAGTCTTGCGCCTGCGCGATCAAATCCGCAGGCAGCCTCACCTTTTCGGAGCCCTGGAATGGGCGGAGGGAGTTCATCGGCGCTCGGATCTGCATCTGAGCTTGTGGACGGCGGCGTAAACTGCACATCGCTGGCAGAATCCTCGTGCCTCGCGCTGGTAGTTTCCCCAGTCTTCTCGAGCTCTTGCACCTGGCGGTCGAAATAACTGTCGAATTTGACACTTATAGCACTCGACTTGGACTTCTTGAGCTGTTCGCCGTAGAGTCCTGTAAATAATGCGCGAATATTGTCTAACAACTCGTCCACCCAGGAAAGGTGAAGAAGTGATTGGTATACGGCCTGAAACAATTGTCAGTGAGATGTTTCCTCTCGTCCTCGACAACAATATGTCTTGTGACCCACCACAAAGATGAGGCCCAGATCTTTTGCCGTTGTCCATTTCAGAGTGTATTTGTCCTTCTTGTATGTGGGCTTTGGTCCTCGCGACTCATCCGGCGCAGCGGCATTTCGGCCTTCAATGAAGACATCTTTGATGAGGCTGTTTACCACGCTGGGACCGATTGGTACATAAGTCTTGGACCACAGGACGACGCCCGAGGTGGACAGGATCTCGAAACTATCCAACATGTTGTGGGAGCATGCGCGCACGACAGGAGAGGTACGATGACGAGGGTGCTGGAGGGGTTGGTGGGTGGCAGCGGAGGTCTTGGAATTTATGGCGGAGAGGTGCGGTGCGCCACAGATGAGGCGCTGACCTCCATTTTAACCACTCCTCTCCATTTCATAGCGCGACGACAACGTTCAACGGCCATACTCACTTTTGCATCCTCCCAGGAAGCCTCGTTGAGGTTGACTTGAGCTTTCTAATTACTTCGCGACTTCGTCAAAGACGCATCTGCACCCAGTATCCCATCCCACACCCTCCTGGAAACGACACGCTGCCTCAACCCCAGGAGGCAGCAATATCAGAACCACCTACATCGCGCGACAAAGCTCGCAGAAATCCAAGACAAAGCGCCCGCGATGCAGCGACCGGCGTATTCGAACCCTCCTCCCGCGCACTCCCCGCCTCTCCACCATCCAGTCCCTCAGCACGTCTCCACAGTCCCACAGCTCCGCTCCCCTCCTCCGCCAGTGTCGCAGCAATCACAGCAGTCCAACTATGGCTACCAACAACAACAGCAACAAGGACAACAGGCTGGTGGCTACGAGCACCCAGCATTTGGGGGATTCATCAATGATTCAACAGCTCAAATGGGATTCCAAGTCGGCACGGCAGCACTACAGCATGGCCAGGAGTACATGGAGCAGAACGTATGGGACCCGCCATGTCCCGAACGGATCATCATATTGACAAGCTCACCCAGTTCAATCGTTATGTGAATGTCGGCGCCTTGAAGCAATACTTCAATGTCTCCAATTCATACGTCGTCAAGAAGCTCGCGCTCGTCCTCTTCCCCTGGCGACACCGACCGTGGTCCCGCCAACAACGCGTGTCACATCGTGGGCAAGAGAGCTTATTCCTACCTCCCAGGGAGGACATCAACAGCCCAGACATGTACATTCCGGGTACAGCGTATTGCCCTTAATTTCAGAATATTCAGTGACTAACCTTACTGCAGTTATGGCTTTCGTAACCTATATCCTAGTCTCGACTCTCCTTGCCGGTCTTCGCGGGGCCTTCCACCCAGAGCTTCTTGGCTATACTGCTACCTCCGCTGTATTCGTCGTCGCCCTTGAGATCGTTGGTTTGAAGCTCGGGTGCTACCTCCTTTCCGTCACCAACGATTCACAGCTCCTCGACCTCGTCGCTTACTCTGGTTACAAGTTCGTCGGCATCATTGTGACCGTACTTCTGGCAGAACTATACAACAGAGGAGGAGGCACTGGTGGTTGGGTTGGCTGGACGGTCTTTGCGTATTGCTTCTTGGCCAACGGGCTATTCTTGGTAAGTCGCCAGTGTCTCTACTTCATTCACATTGTCGCGGCACCATCGAGTTATCCGTACTTTCGTCTCCAATTGTTAACCTGGTTACAGCTTCGCTCTTTGAAATACGTTCTGCTGCCTGACACTTCCGACGCCTCCGCGGCTGGTGGTTATCCCGTGGCACGCTCCCAACGAGCTCGACGAACCCAGTTTCTCTTCATCTACTCTTATCCGGTTCAGTTCGTCTTCATGTGGCTACTTACCAGGCAGGACAGTGCATTGAAAAGCTCCTGAGAGTCGGCCATTCGGAGGCCATCTGTAGTTTTCGTCGAAGCAGCAAATTGGGGAGCGGACGCATGTATGATAAGAGTTATGGAGAAAGTGAAGAGTAGGATCTGGATGGCCAAGGTCTTGAAGGTCATCGTCCCATGCATCCTTCGGCCTCGGAGGTTGGTGTTACGGAGAGCTATTTAGCGCCAAAGCCCTCGAAAGAGATCAAAGATGTTCAAAACGTCCGTGAATGACACAACTGGATATCTTCTTGCTAATTCAAAATTTGAACCCGAAATTGTTGCTCACACTAGCAGTGAGCATAGAGGCCCGTGATTGATCAACACCATCTCAATCTATCCTTCGCGAGTCTGTGATTAGGAAATTACATCACACACACGGACTTGATGGCGGGCAACGACGAATGGGCAAAGTTTGCCATAGCTTTGGAGGGCGTACAGAGTACAGAATGTGCTCTGTTGACTTCAGAAACCCTTGAGAGTTGTAAGCTTAGCCTCTTCTTCGCCTTTGTTTAGCTTTCACATAGAATTCAACCACCTTTGTCTCCCAACTTGCCTCAAAAGATCTTTCAGCTAGCCCACGACAAGCAACATCACGCCGTTGTTGAATTAAAGCAATATCGGATGCCTTCAATAGACCGTTTACTGCGATCTGAGCCTTCACTTTCCAAGGATTGAATGCCGTGAAAAGGCACTTTCTCGCCGTCTAATATCAGTATATTTAGACTAAACCGCAGTACGACGGTAATTTACCGTCGTCCAATTCTAAGTTCTTGAGAGCAAGATGGCTACAGCCCATCCTGAAGCTCTTAACGCTGTCCATGAGACCAGAGTAGACTGTGACATGTCATAGGAACACCAAGCCATTGTGGAGTAAGATGAATCTCGTATGCCGTCAATAGCCCATTTACTGCCGTTTGACCTCCGATTTCAAGGACTGAGCGCCGGTGAATGACACTTTCCCGCCGTCTAATGCCGGGATACTTGGACTAGACCGCAGAGTGCATTTAAATTTCCACTATCCATTGCTAGGTTCTTGGGAGCGAGATGGCTGCAACTCTTCCTAAAGCTCATAACGCTATCTATGAGATAAAAAGTAGATTCGGACCTTATATGGAAATTTAGATATCCAAGGCGACTACGTACAACAATTTCAACTCAAGAAAGACACTTTCCCCACCATCTAATGCTGGTATTCTTAGGCTGAAGCGTAGAATGAGTAAGATTTTCCACCGTCTATTGCTATGTTCTTGAGAGCAAGATGGCTGTTACCCTTCCCGAAGCTTCTCACGCCGTCTATCAGACGAGATTGGATTCGGAGCTTCTTGCTAATTTGGATATTCAAGTCGAATACTTACGATACCTTCCTTCGTGAAAAGGCACTTTTTTCGCCGTCTAATGTCAATTTTCGTAGACAGGACCGCAGCGCGACGAGGATTTACCGCCGTCTAATGCTAGGTTTCAATAACGAGATTATTGCAACCCTTCCTGAAGCTCTTCACGTTATCTATAAGATGAGAGTATATTTGTGTCGGGAAACCTTTCTATGACATAGAAGTTGATAGTGGCTAGACACACGCGAATCACTTGACACAAAGCTCGCCGCTGTCTCTGGTGGACAGTGGAGCCTCTGTATGTCTTTGGATTCGTGTTGGTTGTCTTTATTCTTCTCCAAAGGAGGGTCTATCGAAGTGTATCTACAAAGGACTAGGAGAGTGACGTGGCAAGTGCTGGGTGCTCTCACCAGGATCACCATGTATTGTAATACACGTGACTTGTGGTTAAATAGTTACCGAGAATTTGAATTTTCCTGAAAATTTGGATATCCAAGGCGAATACTTACGACAGTTCAATTCGTGGAAAGGTACTTTTTCGCCGTCTGATGTTAATGCTGGGATAGACCGTATGCGCGACGAGGATTTACTGCCGTCTAATACTAGATTTTCAAGAATGAGACAGGCATGGCCCTTCCTGAAGCTCTTCACGCTGTGAATGAGACGAGAGTAGATTTAGATAATCCTGAAAATTTGGATATCCAAGGCGAATACATATCGCGGTTTGAACTTGTGAAGAGGCACTTTTTCCGCCGTCTAATGGAATTATTCTTAGACTAGACCGTAGCGCCATGATGATTTACCGCCGTCTAATGCCGTTTCTTAGAAACTATATGGCCATGACCCTTCCTAAAGGCCTTTGCACCATCTATGAGATGAGAGTGTATTCGGACATATCCTGGAATTTGGATATCCAAGGCGAATACATGCAACGGTTTCAACTCAATGTTAGAATACTCGGTAAGCTTTCCATACGCTCTCGCATCGAACATGGCATTTTTTTCAGATCCTTCAAAGCAATTACAATCAGATGCTCGCTCTGGCAGTTCCGATATTTTCATCGAGCCTCTACTATCGTTTTTGTAGATTCAAGTGGTGGTGTCTGAGCCTATTTACCGTTTCGTTCCCAACGGTGCTCGCTCTGATTTCTTCGCTCTGACCCCTGAGTACATACTTATATGTGCTCTCATGCGCGCCAAATTGATGTTTCCTCCTCAGACATTCTCTCGGCAGACTTGGACAGCATACCGCTACACATTCAAGATAATTTCCAACAATTCATACAGCCACTCTCTCATACATCCACCATCAGCAACATCATCAACATGACCACTATCACCATGTCATCCAACATGACCACCACCGCCCCGGCTCATGCCGCTTCTTCTCCACTTACCCTCTCCACTGCCACTATCTTCCCAGCTCCTCCTGTCGCCCCCTCCCCCATGATAAAGATTTCTCTCCGCGATTGTGAGTACTGTTCATACTTTCACTCTTCAATTAACAATCGCTAATCGGTGAAACAGATATGGAGCGCAAGCATAAGCGCGAGCTCGAGTCAGGCTCATCTGCAAGCTCCCCTAAGATCCGTCCCGCTCCTGTAGCCGCCGAAAAGGTGGCCGAAAAGGAGGCCGAGAAGCCCATCGTACGGGAGGACACCATCGCCCCCGGCTATGTCCGAAAAGAGCCTGCTGCATCGTCTACCATGCCGAATAGCCAGGAGCGTTCTTGGGAAGCATCGTCTTCCATGCCGAATAGCCAGAAGCGCCCTCGGGAAGAAACCGAGCAAGAAGGGCCAGAAAGCAAGCGCCAGTGCCAGGAGGACCAGCGCAGAGAGTCGTCTCCCGCCCGCCAACCCCTGCCCTCTCCTCCCCTTGGGCCCCGTCTTCCCTCTCGCCCTGCCGCTCCTCCCTCGCCCTACTACAGCAGGTCCAGCTATCGGGGCCGCAACCCCCAGAGGCCACGCTGGTGGCAAGTTCGTGAGCGTGAGACAAGCCCGTCGAGCGGCCCGAGAGTGGCGCCGAGCGCAGGGAAAGGGAGATCATGAAGGCGTTCCACGATAGAGTGCTGTGGAGGATATGAGGAGGGCGGCGGAGAAGAAGAAGAAGAGGGAGCAGATGTGGGAAGAGGAGCTTGAAGCGCTGCGAGAAGAGGAGCTTGAAGCGATGAGAGAGGAAATTAAAGTGGTGAGAGAGGAGATTAAAGCGGTGGGAGAGAAGATTAAAGCGGTGGGAGGGAAGATTGAAGCGCTGGAAGAGGAGAGGCGCGAGATCAGGGCGGAGATGTGGAGAGAGGAGCTTGAAGCGCTGCAAGAGAAAGAGCGCCAGAACAGGGCGATTACTCCCCAGCAAGTTGAAAAATGGTTGGCGGAACTGGAGCGGCATCGTCAGGGGACGGAGAAGATGTGGGAGGTGGGAATGGAGGATGACAGGGCGTAGGAGCAGATGGCCAATTGAACGGCGTCCACTACTGCTTGATTGGAGTAGGAGAGAGGTGTGCTTAGAAAATATGGGTTGTATTTGCCACCGTAGGTGAGCAGAATGTGTTGGGTGCCTGGCCAGGAATTTGATTTCTTGCGGTGCTTTGGTACTGGGTCCAACGGTGAACGGTTTTTCTCTGTTCCTTCAAGTTCCTTCAAGTTCTAAGATAATTGTCAGTCACGTGTAATTTCAAGAATCTTTTCAAAAAGCTTGAACTGAAAGTTTGTCGGGAAAATGCAGTGATATTGTGTTCAATCGGATATAAAACAGCAGATCCACCTCGGACCAAGATATTCAAAGTGGTAAGTTGAAGGACTCCAATTCTCCACAATAACCGAGCAACAAGCAAAGGAAGTAGAGATCAAGTCATAGCAGCAAAAGCAGCACCGGCAATCATTAACCCAACCCAGATCTTCTTCACTCCCACCTTCACGCCAGCACTCGGTGGATCGCTAGGCTGAGAGGTCGTCTCGGCACTCGAAGAAGACTCGGAAGAAGCAGTCGTACTCGTTAGCAGCCCGCCAGTGCCACTGCCAGCCATCGAAATGGTCGTCGCGGGAAGAGTAGTCGAGTTCCATCCACTTCCGGTAGCATGAGAGGATGCAGAAGCAGTCGTTGGCACCCATGGCATGATGGCTACTTCGCTCGTTTGCAAAGTTCCGTTGGGCATGACGAGGACGATTGTTGAGACTATTGCGCCAGATGGAAGAGTTGTCGAGGGAGTGGAACTGAAGCTAGAGCTGGGTGATGAGGTCGTCGGTAATGCAGTGAGTTGGTGTTGCAGGTCTGAGGCCGCTTGGTTTGCCATGCTCGCGGGGTTGATGGTTGAGTCGGCGGTTGCGGCGGCGTAGACGCTCGAGATGATGGGAGGGAGGAGGGAGTGGATGTTGGCCATGAGCAAAGACTGAGAATCGACGGTGGAAAAGGAGGAGGAGGAATGAAATCCGCTGCTGGGGGCGGAGGCCGCCATGGAGCAAAGGAACCAGGTGGTTTAGTGATCGAAGCCTTTTGTGAGAGTTGAGATGAGACACTGAGGATTGAGTGGAGAGTTGCTTGGAGGATGTGTTTTGCCGAGATGTGGTGAGCCTTTGGCTACGTAGTGAGGAAATTGATTGAGAAAATGATGCAAGCAACAATTGCAATCCCAACAGCGGCAATGAAAGTGAAGACACCCATTTTCGAAAAGAAAAGATCCTGGGAAGTAGGTGGAAGTGAGGAAGAATTTGTAACTGGAGAGATTGTTGAAGTCGACACACAGCGCCTGGCTTAGCAACTTATAAGCTACGCCTCTTTCTTCGACAATGTGGTCACTGTAACTTGATCTGGTCTTTCTGAGAAGCCGCAGTCCTTGTGAGGCACAGAAAGATGGCGGCGAATCCTCTTGCGGCCGTTGTAATTGGTTTATGGGTGAAGATGGTTTGGGTTGGTGTGTGGGTGGCGCAATGACCGCTACGTGGAGTTTGAGTTGACTATTTAGAGTAGTGGTGCAATGCAGAAAATGATTGTGTCGATGCAAAGGGTCAACGTGTCATGTGCGTGGAGATGGTGTTGGTGGAGGCATGTTGCGGCGAGATGGTGTTGGGTGGCGCAGCCAGATTCGGTTGATAGAATGCAGCGACGTCAACGTCCTCTGGTAAAATTAGAGAGTGATGTAGCGGGGTCTGAAAACATTTTAGGATTTGACTAGCCTGAAATGGTACTAGTAAGGCACAACAGGAATGAGGTTTTGCATCTCAGCTGCGGAGTGTTTTCGAGCTGACACGATCCCCAACCACAGCACTTCCCTCTACTTTCCAAGAAGCAAAACAAGATAATCTTAACTCTCAAAGCTCTCAGAATATTGTATGGGAGAATCGGCAGTGCAAAAAATTGCCCGGGAGCAAAAAAGAACCTCGGGACAGTACCTGTCAAATGCTCCAATCTTTTGTGGTAGGATAGGAGTCTTACGTGCCCTTCCCAATAGACCTAAGTCGCGGGGAAGTTATTTGCTCTAACGCTCTACCATATGGCCTGTCTTTGAGATACGATTAATGTTCACTTGTTTGACGATGTTTATATATACTCAAAGAGACCTGCATGTATGCTTCAGGCAGGTGATGCCACTCCCCAGGCTCCGTTTACGCTACCTTTTTGCGTTATGCTTCAAGCCAGGGTCGCTATGCATTTGCCAGCCCTTCCTGCACGACTTGCTCGAGTGTTTTTAGTTCCACAGGCTTAATCAAATCGTTGTCGCGTTTCTCATACAATGTACCGCCTTCCGTCCAGATGCGCTTCAACGTAAACGAGGTCGCAGAAGGGCTTCCTTCTTTCCAGGACTTTTCCTCTTCGCGCTTCAACTTCTCGAGGGGTACATAAGAAGCTTTCCAGGACGCGCCGGTTTGTTTCTCGAACTCCGCCAGAATTTCTTTCGGAGTAGCAGTGAAAGAGTTGACCTTCAATGCCTTGTTCTGAGATGCTTCTGGGCTGAGGAGAGCGGCGACCAGCAGCTTCCCAACACTACAGCTCTGTTAGCAACTGTTAAAAGCTATGGATCCGCAGTACTTACTCCGGCATAGCGGTGAAACTGACCTTGCCCTCTCCATCCCCAAGAAGAACCGCCTCCTTCTTCTTGACATCGAATCCGCCTACATTGGGCAGCCCTGGAACCGAACGGATATAAAATTCGGGATATGGTCCCGTGACGAGATACGTGTGGCTCATACGCTTTACGGAAGAGTCAAAGTACGCCCTGACTTTCAGCTTGCCTTGGTGGGGCTTTTCCGACGCCGATTCAGGGCCATACTCAATGTCCGTCCCGTACTCCGAGGGAAAGAACCATTTGATGGTGCCTGATTCCTCAGCCAAACGGATGAGCTCAATTTGTTCAACGATGGCACCCCGACCGACGGCGCTTACGACCGTATCGAAATCTAAAGAAAGTCAGCATGCCTCCAAAGCGAGCAGACCTGTCGGGTTTACCTTGATATGCTGCCGCAACGTCGTTCTCGTTCTTGATATCACCAACAATGATGTTTACCCCTTTGTCTTTGAGACCTTGAGTCAAATCTCCTTTGGATTCGACAGTGGAACGAGAGGTGAAGATTCCTATTCGGTCAAAATTGGAACTGGACTTGACCAACTCTTCTGTGATGTATGTGCCGATTGATCCAGTTGCTCCAAAAAGGAGTATCTTCTTTGGGTAATCCATGTGGAGAAGGTTACCGAAGCTAGGTGCTGTTTAGAATCGTAAGGGAGTAAAGCGGCCACCGATTATACAGAAGTATGGTAACGTAGATGACTTGCAGTAGTTGAGAATTCGAAAGATGTAGGCTACTTGAGCGATCATTTGCTCTCTCTTATCAGTGTCAGACTTCGCGTACGCCTTATGGTCCTCGCACCTGGATGCTAAAGCAGAGAGGGGTGCGGTGCTGCTCGGCTCCGAAGGCGAAGACGGCCCGGAGAAAACTACGGTGCTGCTCACTAAGCAACCTCGCTTTAGATCGGCATCGGCTACCAACGGCCGCAACTATCATCAGATTTGGAATTCTTGATGTTGGGTATACCATCGGAATTAATCACTGACTGGATGCAGGAAAAAGCGGTTCATTCACATAGCGGGAAGAGTCTCCAAGTTGTGTGAATTGTTTCGCTCCTAGGTAGTTGTAGTCTCGAAACGACTCCAATCCCTCTTGATGGCATTGATATCAACATCAAAGCCCCATCCATCCCCTACGGTGCGGTGTAAGGTGGGTCAAGGCCTTCTTTGCCATCAGTTTGGCGCAAATTCAGCTTTTGTGGATCGATATCTTGAAGCATGCGGATCTGAATTGGCAATTGGCAATTGAGTCTCTATTCATCCACACGAAGACTCGTCCTACTCACATTCAACGCGACGGAATCTGGCCTATTCAAGCGCTGGCAGAACTCGGGAGTAAACTCGACCATGATGCTACCGCCACATTCCCCGCAGAATCGGTGTGGATTTGTCTTGGACGCACAAAAATAGCTCTTCATCTCGTCCTACACGGAGGACGATGTCAGCGAAGAACATCGTCTTTCAGAAACACGAACCTTTCCCTTGATGAATTCAAGATCCTTTCGCAAAGGATAGGCCAGGAGGTAGCCATTCTTGACGCAGATGGAGCAATTGCAGTCATTGAGTGTGTACGTTTTGAGAGTTGGAAGCTTGACCGAATAAACAACGGCGCCGCAATGACAGTTCCCGCGATATGTCTCGTAGACCTGTTCGGTAGCCATCTCGTCACGGTCGAGCGAGGCTGTTGGTGCTTAGGTTTGTCGGTTGCCTTCAATGATGGGTCTGGTGTGCGACAAGGATATAAATACCCAATCGACAGAAGTCTGGTGTCAGAACGGCGGAGGTACTGTAGCTGCGCCCGACGAGGAATTAAATGATGATTGGTCATATACTGCTCGCCTTAACTCCGAAAACATGAGGCTGAAGAGATGGAGATGCTGCAGGTGATGGAGGACGTGGACTGCACTGGGATCCCCGGAACTACCATGACCTCGCGCTACGGAACTAGAGGTTTGGCGCAGCGCGTGCGCAATCGCAGCGCGTGCGCATACAACACCAAAAAACCCACACATCTTCAAAATTCAATATCTCCACCAATATGGCTCCGATTGATGAGGCGCTCGCAGATTTGA
>ML977139.1:526144-746923 GCA_010015705.1 Aulographum hederae CBS 113979 | reverse complement strand
AGTCTATTCATCCACAAATAAGCCAAAAGGAGCCGGCCAAGATGGGAGCCGCAATTGGATAACAATAATTGCGACAATCTGCGCAGATGGAACCTGCCTACCTCCAGGGATTATTTACGCAGGAGCTGGAGATTTACAACATACTTGGCTACTCGAATGGACCCCTGATAAAGAGACCTTCTTCTCGAGTACTTCTACAGGCTGGACAAATAATGAGCTAGGATTATCCTGGTTGGAAAAGGTCTTTGATCCCTACACTAAAAGGAAGGTCCGAAATAGTCGTGCCTATCGGCTCCTTTTTATCGATGGGCACGGCTCACACCTTACCATTCCCTTTATTCAATACTGCCTTAATAATAAGATAATCCTTGCGGCCTATCCTCCTCATTCAACTCATTGTTTACAACCTCTTGACGTCTCTCTGTTCTCTTCACTTTCTACGTTCTATTCACAAGGCCTCAACCAGCATCTCTTTATGACACAAGGCCTATCTAGTATTGGGCAAAGAGACTTCTTCCCCTTATTCTGGCCTGCTTACGAGCGCGCGTTTACAAAAGCGAATATTCTAAGTGGATGGCGTAAGACTGGACTTCATCCTTTAGACGCAAGCCAGGTTCTTACGCAATTACCATCCCGTCCGAACATCCAGAGGGCTCTGAGATCTGAAGATACAAGCACGCGCGGGCTTATTAATGGCCTAGTTTTTGAGGTCTGTTTAGGCTCGAATATAAGCTCCGAATCTCGTCGCAAAATCGCATCTCTTATCCACCAGCTAGCTACTCAAAACTCAATCCTTATCGCAGAAAACCAAGGTTTACGCGAGGCCGTTAAGATAGAGAAAAAGAAGAGGATACGCGGAAAGTTCGTGATGGACAAGTACCGCGAACCAGATTCAAAAGCGGCCTTTTTTACCCCCGCAAAGGTGGTGGAAGCGATGGATGAGATTGCAATGGAGGATGAGAATAAAAGGCTTCAAAACGAGCAAAAGGTAGCACAGAAAAAGGAAAAGGAGATTATAAGAAAGGAAAGAGAAGACCAACAAGAAACGAAGCGAAAAGAACGTAAGGAAGTGCAGAGAAAGAGACAGGAAGATAAGGCGCAAAAAGCACGTGACCTTCAGGAGCTGCGCGCCGCAAAGGCAGCCTCCAGGCAGCTCCAGAATGAGAATAAAGGCGCGCGCAAACGTAAGCCTAGGCTCCCGCATACGCCTAAGAAGATCAACACTATTTCGGAGCCACTAGATGCCTATATAGGTAGTGATGATGATGAAGGTGCGGAGGAATGCTGTGAGCGTATAGATCGGCCGCGGAGGAACTTACGCCTACCACTTCGATTTCATGAATGAAATAATAATATCTTTTGAATTGCATGCTTCTAATGTATCCACATACCAACTTATGTAAGAATTCATATTGCGGTTGTGGTGTAATCTTGGTTTTTGTTGCATACCGATGGGGATCGAAAGTGTGCGCACGGGCTGCGCCAAACCTCTACCATGACACGCTAGCGCGAGGTCCCGTGATTGCGCGGCATGGCGTTTGAGTCGTGGACGGCGGGACCCCTAAGGTATTCAGGTACAGCCCAGCCGTTGGTACAGAAATGGTGGATCAACGCGACCTCAACACCTCTGCTGTCGCGGGACACAGGCTCAAGGCATCTGTCAATTTGACACGTCTCAACCATGCCAGGCAGTACAGAACAGCCGGCATCAGCATCAGTATTGCGTGAAGCAGGAAATGTTCTCTACAAATCCGGGAAGCTACTTGACGGTACGTACGCTCTGTTAGTCTTTCACAACCAGAGCTTTGGCTGATTTGTTGGTCAATCACGAAGCCATTGAAAAGTACAGAGAAGCCTCGCAACTGGGTCCAGAAGACGCAGCAATTTTGTCCAATCTGTCTGCTGCCTATTTCGAACTAGGGAATTATCAGACATGTATGGAGTACACTCGTGAAGCACTTGAAGCAAGTCCAGAACGAGACGATGCTCGCCGGACGCGTCTCAATCTACGACTTGCCAAGTCTCTTTTCCACCTGCAAGACTACGAACAATTGCGATCCCTCCTGGCGGACTGTCCCGGGGATGGAGAGACTTCTTCTTTGCGGGAAGCTTTCACCGCAGTCGAGAGGTCGGACAGCATAATGACGCGGGAGAATAGATTGGATTTTTTGATGAATCTGCCGCGTTACAAGTCAAGTCGGTAAGTCTCTTTGGATAAAACCTAGATGGAAAGCATTCTTTCCCCATTATGCCATTTCTCCCACCAACTTAGAGGCCGTTATGGAAGGACGTTGACATTGTACCGCAGACAAGACCTTCCTGAATACTTTGGTCATGGTCACGATGACTGTCGCTCGCTCTTTGACCCAACATTCGACGATCAACCCGACGGAGAGAAGACTGCCTTCCTATTTGGGGGCGCCGGCGACGCGAGGAATGTCTACACAACACTCATTGACATCGATCGCTACGAGGCGAAGTTTGAGGATGCCCCAGAGCGTCAATATGTATTCACTTTGGTGGATATTCATCCCGCAACACTCGCTCGAAATTTGGTTATCCTTTTCTTGATGCGTCAATATTCCTCACTACCTGATCTGTCTAGTCGAGATATTCCTTTGGAAGGGCTGGAGATCCTGGCAACGATCCAGTTCATCTTCTCGTCTGCAATAATGCCGCAATTCGCTCACGCTCGGCTCCAGGAGACTGTTACAAAAGTGATGTCTGCCTTGAAAGATCCTGCCTCACTTCCCAGCGTCTTCCGCATCCGTGATCTCGATCGCCAAAAGATTATGAGGATTTTGAGATCCTGGCAAAAGGCGCCGGACGGATCGATAACTACCGCATACATACGGAAGCTTGCTATGGAGCAGAGCAATGAAGCCTTTCAAATCGGAGCTCCCAATTTTTTCACAAAACAGGAAATCCTCATCGAGCACGTTTGTCACATGGAAACAGGACTTCTATCCCAACCTTCCTCAACACAAGCAAAGTATGACAAACCGCTGACAGATCTGCTCGACAAGTGGGTGCCTGCTCTCACCAAAAGAGCCGACGTGGATCCGCAAGTGGTGCGCAAGATTGGCAGATATCTTGACACACATTGGAAGCCGAACTGGACTCGTCTTGATCTGGAATATAATGAAAGACCTCCCGAAACAAGATTGTTTGACCCAGAATACGATTTGTCACTGAATCCGTTTGAGTTTGTTCATCATATTTACGATGAATCTGGGCTGCACGAGCCAGAGGGGGTCCATTCTCTCTACGGTTATGTACGGCCCTTCTTCGAGACCACAGCAAATGCTCTTGACGAACTGGGAGACCGTGTCGTGTTCGAGTTTGTCTGCGATGATGTCAACAAAATTTTCGAATGTTTCTACTACGGGCTCAATGATGGATTGCCATCCTTTGAGACAGGCGACCATGAGACAGCGCCCTGCCCTCGCCGCCTGTATGACGGAATACATCTGAGCAATGTCCCGTAGGTATTCCCATATGTCAGCTCGTGCTAAAGCTGACACAGCAACAGCGACTATATAGGCGGGCCACTACCGATGTTGATCCTCGGACTGCCTGTCCTCAAACCGCATGCACGCTCGGTCATAACGTCTACGTGCCTCCGCAATACCACCACATGGAGAGACATCCGGGATTTCCACGCCGAGTACACTTTGACCAGTACCGACAAGGAAATGCTGCTGGTGACAGGAGGTGAAATTTTTCCTGACCCGATCTGGCCACAATGTGAAATGCCCATGGCCGATTATCTTTATTGGCACTCGGCCACGAACGAGAAACTGTCATTCTCTGATCTCATGAGCCGCGCGAGTCTCGAGCGATGGCTCTGCTCCCTTTTCCTCAAGATTGCCCTTCCGTTCAAGCAGTCAGAGGTATTCATGACTTACGTCTTCAACCCGCTGAACCTCAGCATGTTCTTCAGGGTCTTCATCCGCTTGCATGACCTCGGTTATCCATCCCACTGGCTCTCGACCGTTCTCGATTGCATCTTGAGCAATGGTATCGAGACCTCGGCAAGGCCTCCGAGGAGCTGTCCAGTTACCTCAACTGGGGCGGGCAAGGTGAATCGAGAGAGACACGTCAGCATTAAGCCATTCATTCCCGAGATCACCACACTTGCCGCTCTTTGGGTGCCTGTGCTGCCGTTCGGGGTCATTACCACAGCAATGCCACCAGCAGATTCCATCAAAAAATACTCTATTCAGTTTGGCCAATTATACCCAATACGATTCGGAAGCAGCGTTAACACCACCAACGTGCTTGTGTTCTACGCTTCGAAGAAGGAACATGGGCAGCATGTAAGAAATACAGACCTGTCAAACCTCAGGTCTATCCTCGTCGACGACGAGCAAGGTGAACAAAGTGCCTCCGCGAAAAGGATGCGGAAAGAGGCTCTGATCGTTATCACCACATTTGAATTCTCCAACAAGGAGAGGAAAGCGAAATTCTGGATGCGACAGGACGCCATGGACAGGATCTGTGAGACCCCGGGCAATTGGAGGTGTCTACTTCAGCGGACAGATCATTGGCGAGCCGCTGGCGAATCGGTAGCGGTGACCGACAAACTCAAGAAGATAGGTCGTCTCTGAAGCAAAGCAGATGCTGGCGTTTTACGCAAAAGGCTCCGCGAGGTATGGATGCCGTGTAGGATTCAGACATCGTGAACGATGAACATGTTTGAAGCAAGATACGTAGACATTGTGTAGGTTCACTTTGAACAGATCTCAGGCTTTTGTAACTGCTCGGGACTTTTCCAGTCGGTGGCATTGTAGAAATAGTTCTACACGAAAACCTGGCGACTACTCCTTTAACGATCTTACCTTCTTTGCAAAGCTCCATTCTAGTTCGCTTCAGTATCCTCTTGAACAAGGGGTCTCTAGTACACAGTGGTGTAGCCGTTAGTCGGCCGTACCTTCCCAAAGCAGGCTCGACTGCACGGGAATTTTCAAAAATAGGAGATACAACGTTGATTGGGCACTCTGAAGTTCGGAAATGCGGAGCTCCTTCTACTCGAGATATGTTACCTCCATCTGGCAGTTCCACCATTCGGCCTTTATCAGTGATTACAATTCCTTCGAGAAGGAACAACTGACTGGAAAGCAAACGCCAATGCGAGACCGGACCTCAAGACAAGTAAAAGTCACCCTCCCACCCCCAAGAAACATTCAAACTACGCCCCGCCGCCCATCCACGCCTCCGTAAAGTTCGTACACACGCTCGCACAAAACAGACCACCTCCCCATCGCACAACCTCAAACGCCAACCCGCCAACCCGCCACGGGCACCTGTAACAAAGCATCAAAAGAACCGATCAACCCTCTCGGTACCGATCCAGCAACCCAACAACCTTTTCCCAAGGAAAATCCCCCAGCAGACCCGGCAGATCCCACGTCCCAGAGGTAAGGGACCGTCGGTGGCAGAAGCAGAAGCGGACGCAGAGGTAGAAGCGGAAGGAACACCAAGCGTTCTTGCCGCGAGCCGGATGCAGGCCCCATCTATAACCTAGGTATACGATGCGAAGGGGTCTATACGGTAAGTGGCGATCCAAGAGGGAAAGAGCGAGCTCGTCTCCAGCGTCCCGCGTCCCGCGTCCAGCTTCCAGCTTCCAGCTTCCAACCTCTAGACTACAGACTCCAGACACAAGGTCCAAGATCCATCATCCATGCACCACACACCCGTGGCGAAGCGTGGCGGTGTGCTAGAAATAGAGTAAACCCCTCCGCTAGACCGACAGAAAGCGTGCGACGATGACGAGATGAGTTGGCGATCTACTTACCACTCCAGCCCTACGAAGATTGAGGTCTAGGATGATGGTGATGGCACTCGGCGGCGGGAACGGATTTGGTTGGTTGGGTCGGCTGGGTCGATGTTGCGGTATTAGGTTAGACGATTCGAAGTCAGGTTGAACGTGATGGCAAGGTAGAGAGGGTAGACCGAAACGGGTATATCATGGCAAGGAGACGGGGAGGGATGATCGATGTATCGGATTAGAGAAGATCCGACTCAAGCCGAGGAGCGAGTGCCGAGAGCGAGAGTGGAACGCGGGCGCATGTGGGTTTGTGTTGGGGAATTTGTTGGGTTAGCGGGATAAGCGCGCTGAGCAGTGATTGAATGTTCAAAAGAAGAATGTCAGGGATGTGCTCTTTTGGACAGGTGGGTTTGAAGGGGAAAATGGTTGATCAAAAAGGGGCTTGGAAAAGGGGGTTGTGGAGTCTTGAAATCACCATCTTCACCATGTTGCGAAGAACACCCAATGGTGGCGAATAGCTCATGTTGTCTTCGCGGACTGCTCACATACTACTTTCCCTTTCCCTCAAATGTCTGCGGCATTGCCCAGGCTCTCGATGCGCCAACTGAGGCAAAATAGCCAAAGCAAAAAGTAGACAGATAGTCTCTCGACTCCTCTTGCCCGTCCGCCCAGTGTAAAAGAAAAGGGGGAAGAGCTCGTAAGCAGAAAACAAGAAAGTGGAGAAAGGTTTTTGGTAAATCGACGTGAGTCTGAAGAAATCTAGATAGCCATCCGTTGCCGTGATGCAGTATTGTTGTGTGTTTTCGACCGAAAGACAAGCCCGAAAAAAGAAAACGGAGGAACGGTGTGTAAAGGGACAAGAAAGGAAGAAGGAAGGGGGATCAATTTCGCGTGCATACATTCAAACTCTCAGAACGAAATCAGACCAAGCCACCCACGAAGTAGAAAGAGAAAGATAAAGAAAAAACCGCTGATACTGCAGATTCACCACCCAGCCATACCCCCACCCGCTCCATTTGATGAGCTGAAAACCCCCGGTCAAGTTGGTATTCGCTCCGGAAAGTGCAAGACAAACGACCTCCGACCCCGAGCATGAAAGCATAAGCAAAGGCAGAGGAAAAAGCCCAGGGGATATCTTCAGCCAAGGTGACAAATCTATCCAGGCCGAAAATGATCCTGCCCCTTTGAGATGTCGATAAAAGAGTTGTTGAAGAAACCCATTTTGCGTTCTCCGTGGCCAATATACTTCCGTTTTTGGCTGATTGGGGTTGAAAATAGGAGAGACCACCATTTTTTCAGGGCGTCCTTGCTGTAGCCTTGGATAGTTGAGTAGAAAACAAGAAAAACGCAGAGTGTAAATTCGCTGCAATTTGGCCGCCCAATAAGATTTCAGAACCTGATACCGACAAAAGGAAACCAAATGAAAATTAGAAATAATGTACGCCCGCTTGATCGCGCCGCGATGGTGGGTTTATTGTGGTACCGAAGGTCAGAGTGAAAAGGGTCTTCCGCCATCTTCATCGCGAAGAGCCTGCCCCGCGCAGTTGATCGTGGAATCGCCTGGTCACCTCAGAGTGCTCTCGGCAGAGTATTACGCAACTAGACCGTCGTCAAAATTATCTCAGCCTACTGAGCATGTCGTTGTCCGCATTGGAACGACCGCCCGGGCTTTGACCGTCTCCGCTTACTATGCTGCTGATGCTCATGCCGGGTCTCGTCGTAGGGACGCCGCCTGAAGCCGTCGCAGTACCCGCAGCGGGTGGTTGAGGAGTCGAGCTAGACGGAGGAGGAGGAGTTCGGCCATCACCGCGTGGAGGTACGCTGCCAGGAGGAGGGGGAGGACGAAGGCTTTCACCTGGCATATACGGGTAAGTTGGCGTCCCAGGGGCTCCTTGAGTGTTTGGCGACGAGGAAGCTCGAGAGTGATCGTAAGGCATTCCCGAGTTAGAGGGAGGCGAAGGTCGGTGAGATGGATGCGGGGCATAGTACGGTTGCACCTGCGGCTGCTGCGCGCTATGGAATGACGCGCTCGAGGAAGCCGGCGAAACTGCTCCAGTCGCTAGAGCAGATGGGTCCGGGTATCGGTAGTCGTACTCTGTGCCCGAACCGCGCGGAAGAGAAGCTGCTGCGCCTGGATTAGGAGGTGGGAGCGTTGGAGTGTGCGGTTCTTCCGCGGGGCGCTTCCTACCTACTCCACCGCTTCCGCTTGAACTTCGGTCATCGTAGCCAGGTGGAGGAGGGTACTGCGGCACACCTGGGTAGTTTGCGCTGGTGGGACTCGCGAGGACGTAGCCACCGCCCTGCCGTGGAATGGCGTAGGGATCCTGATTCGGACCTGGCGGTGGAAGAGGTTGGCCGTACGCACCATACAGCTGTGGCGGAGGTTGTCCATTGCGATACGCGGCGTGTGCTGGAACAAAAGCCTGAGTCTGAGCAGACACAGGCGTAAAGATGCAGTCCTGCTGGAATCGTTTACAGTTGCTGCATTTCCCGTCCTCGGAAGCTTCAAAGCCGGAACAGCGGATCTGGAGGACAGGTGAGTGAGACAGCTACGAGCGAGATTGATGAGATGGTACCCACTTTACGCCGTCTGCAGTAGCGACAGGCAATAGCAGTCCGCTGGCGGGGAGCAGGCTGATGCTGAGAGTACTGCAAGGCGGGCCCGCGAAAGGGATCGTTTGGGGGCATGCGATACATCTCCTGGGGAGTAGGGAGTCGGTAGTGAGGAACAGGCTGATGCTGGTGCTGGTGGAGATGCTGCGGTGGGAAGGTCGACATGTCGGGGCGATGGTCGGTCAACGGTGGGAGGGGAGTGGAGGAGGTCTTTTAGTCGCATGTCAGCCACCAGTCGTGTCACAACAGAGATTCGGCGTTGCAGTCACCACGCACATGGAGCTCGTGAGCGTCGTGAGTGCTTCCTGGCGCAGACGTACCTGTGAGGTGGGAGCGGCAGAGAAGGCAGTTGGGGGCTGCGAGGAGTCTGGGTGCTGGGGCGGCCACTGCTGATGAGGATGCTGTCCTTGGCCGTGGTTCTGGTGTGGGTACATTGACGACAGGTCCTGGTCCACCACCTACATGCACCGGAGGGAGTCGATCATATAGCCTGACGGGCGGTGGCGAGCTGCACTCGAAGCACAGAGGGTGGGAGGGTGCTGGGTGGTACAGGAGCGGGCCGCCGAGGGAAGGTCAGGAGCCGCGATGCACGTTGGCGATGTGCTGCAAGTCACGTCCGTCGGTCGAGCTCTCAGCCGATGCAGCCGCGCTGTTCGCTGTCGTTTATGGAGATGAAGAGGGAGAGGGAGAGGGAGGCGGCGGCGGGTGCGGAGGTGCGGTGAGCAGGGTGATTGCGGCGAGGCAGTTCCAGCACAGCGTGTGGAGCAGTGGAGCAGTGGAGTGGGGAGCGAGAGGGAGGGGGATGTGGACACTGGATGGACGGCGTGAGGTGTGAGAGGGTGCGGTCGAGGTATGGGAAATCGAATCAGCGCAGGAAAGGCAAGGGCCCAGCACGAGGGCACCGTTCCGGCAGGGAGGACGCTGGGTTATTAGCAGATGCGGCGGGACGGCGGACGCTGGCCTTGGAGTCTTTTCTCTTTAGGCTTTAGGTTCAAGGTCCAAGGAGCGGTTGGCGTCGTCCTGGGGTCTTTTCCGTGGTGCCGAAGCGGGCGGAAAGAGGCGTCTGGCACTGGCACTGGCTCTGGCTTTGGCACTGGCAGAGCAGCCAGCCAAGGGCTAATGGGCTATATCTGTCGAGCAAGTCGAGCTTCAGCTTCGTCGGCTCGCAGGCCTAGCACTGAGCACCGAGCAGCGTCGGCGAACCAGAGACAGCGGACCCCGGTGTGTGTGTGTGCAGTGTGCAGTGCAGACACTAGACGACCCTCGTGGGAAGCGTCCTCGCCACCTGGTCCTGGGGGCACTGGGGGTAGGTAGGTACTAGGTAGGGGGTGGTAGGCTCCGGGTAGGGGGGAGGTGTACTGGGAGTGCTGGGGCAGTGGAGCCTGGGATAGAAGGGCACTCTAGTCTCTGGGAGTCTGGGAGGGGGGGGGCCACTGGGGCTTCCAATGATTCCAATGATCCAATCTCGCGCGGATCCCTGGACGTACCCGTCTTGGGGCTGACGGGGGGCTCTGACAGAGGCGGCACGCAACGCAATGAACCGTCGTTTGCCGGCGTCCCAAATTCTTGATTGGCCGTCGGTAGTAATCTGGAGCCTTTTGTGGATGGGCCAGGGGCAGCCTAGGGCGAGGATGCCGCCAAGCGATGGGCCGTGTGGTGGACCTGGTGGTCTGCTCTTGTCCTGGTCCTGATTCCTGAAGGCTGGTCCTGGAAAGCTGGCTGCTTCACTCCTGGGGCTGAAGCTAGCCACAGGGAGTATAGAGGACTCTAGGAGAAGGAGCCTAGGAGACCTTGAAGTTGGCCTGGAGGCTGGTGGAGGATGAGGAGAGTGGTGAAGAGTTAGGTACAGTAGATACTCCGTAGAGTAGAGGAGGTACAATAGCCTTGCGTCGGATGATGCCAAGCTCTGATGTCCACTGTCTGGCAGGGAATCGGAGACGTGTGAATCTGCTAGACTGCCTATGATGAATGACCGACGAGTCTGACAAACAACCGTGCTGGACTGGAGTCACTGGACTGGCACTTCGACCTCAATGCTCAATGCTCACGGCTGAATCAGACGTCGAGGTTTGACAACCACAGACCAAACCTAACCACGGCTCCCGCACCCGCTATATAAGCCCGTTTGCTCGTCCGGGCGTGTAGTTAGTCTGTTTCGGCCAGGCCAAGCGGCGAACGGCCCCGTTGGCTCTCTCCTGTCAAGGGTACCACCATTTTGCACGATGCGATGCCGTTCGGGATCTTTCACATCGGCCGCCAGCAACCCCACAGCATCGACGTTGTACGGACAAGGGACACGGCTCCACGTCGACGCCAAAGTCTAACAGGTACGGAGTACCGTAACTTACTAGCAACGTGCTCTGAGTCTCTCCCTCTCCCTTTTTCTCTGCCTCTGCCTCTGCCTCTGCCTCTGCCTCTGCCTCTGCAGACTGCCGCACCCGTGTCTGTACCCCCGCTAGTCGGAGCCTCGAGGATGCTGTCTACAGTAGTCTACCACACTGATGCAAGCTGCTCTCAACCTGAACCTGAGTCTGAACCATCTCCATCACCCGCCGCTCTTTTCTAGAAAAGTCACTTTATCACGGAGGTACTCGCGGAAACTGGACTGAGCAGTCTGGGCTGCAACCCGGGCACCCGTACCGCAGACTGCAGCAAAACTTGTTGCCCGTTGCGCCTCGATATCATGATAGCCCGGCGAGCGATGCGCAACGGCCGCTGTCGTCAATAATTTATCGAGGCTGCGTCTGTGATTGGGCGCGCGGTTGCGTGTCAGCGAGTTGGTGTATGGGTTGGCGGCCAGTCAGGGAGCGAGAAAAGGTTTCTGTCCAAGGCCTTTGCCTTGGGGGCGGCGCGCACAAGCAAAGCCGCCAAAGCCTCCCCAACGGCCGCGCTGGCGGGCAGATCGTGGTGCTGTCGATGCAAAAAAAAAGAAAAAGAGCCTGATGCAACCCAAGCGAAGGAGTCGAAGGCGCTGCGTTGTTGCCTCCGCTCGGAGCTTCCTCGTAGCTTCACAACTTCCACACCCCAGTCTCCACAGACGAAGAGTCAGAACTCGGAACTCTCAGACGGTCAGACCTCGTCACGTCGCCTCTGCAAAAGGGGGGCATGACGTCTTCCGAAACACGCTTCTCGAATGAAGACAGTCGTCGGGCTCGCCGCCGCAGTCTGCTAGAGAATGCCCTGAGCGCTGGGTTCTGTTCGTTACAGGCTTGCTCCCGGATCTGCCGTCTTGATTCGTCTTGTCGCCAGGAGCCAAACGTGCAGTAGAGTATGCTTCCAAGTTTGGAGTAGCAAGACTAAGCAGCGGCCGGCTCGCAAGTGTGAAATGATGCAGCGAAGGGAGAATCCCAACGGCGTGAACGGCGTGACAAAACCCGTCGCTAGCACGTTTGAAGAATTGACGCTGCGCCAGTCCCGTCCTCGCCGCGATCAAGAGCCAGCTGGACAGTGAACTCTGCTGGAGCAGTGTGGACTGAGGACTGGGGAGTGGAGGCCAGAGTCCCGTCAAGCCTGTCCTGGTTCCTCCTGGCCGTAGGCGTGGATGCGGCCTGTTGCGCGAACGTCTCGTAGTCGTAGTAGACCACCGCTGTAGGATGGCTGATGGGACCGAGGCTGGCACGGCGCTGCTGATCTGATTCGGACATGTTCTCTGCAGCAGTGCAGCTGTCCTGGAGATTGTGGCTTTTCTCTCGAGTGCATGTGCGAGGGAAGACCGAGAGGGAGGTCAGAAGATCAATCATCATCACGTCGTGGCAACTCAGTCGAGACGGTCCAACCTCCAATGGCAGCGGCATCGTGGGGCTGGGCAGAAAGGTCGCTACTGCGGCCGGGAGCAGACGACAGAGTTGGACCTTGTCTCCTTGTCCAGTGTCCAACGATTTGCGTGGTGGGGCTCATGGATGGATATCACACCGCCGACTCCAGCTGCGGATGACAACGGACCTGGCGTTGGGTTCATGCTGGTCGTCAATGTACTGTAGTGCGGGCCGGGACGCTCCAGGTTCGCGATAGGTTGCAGGACTGAAGACATCTCACATCCATCCTCCTGCGAGCGCGGCAACCAAGGTCGTCTCCGAGCTGCTGTGCAACCACGGCGCGCTTCGTCAAACACTTTGCGCTTGACTCCACGACGGGAGGATGAGCATGCTGGCCAGGCGTGCTACCGTCTCCCTACTACTCCCCTGGTCCGAGTCTACAGCACCTCCAGGAACCCCCTCACCCCTCGATATTGGCCCTCGTGCCGGCCCGAGAGCACTGTTCGGGCTATATAAAGGCTCAATATACGGCATCCGTTGGTTGCGTACTCGTCGGATTACTCTGCGTCAGCTCGCATGTAGAGGCACATAAAGCCGAGTCTTGTGACGCTCGCCTTACCCTAGTTGGGCAGATCCACGGGCATACGCGCGTTTGCCATGCAAGGGAGTCTGGATGAAGTCGTACAGTCTTCGCCTTGAACAGGTGCCAGTCGATGCGCGGTACGCCGCTTGCCAATTGCCACAGACGACGTGTTGACGGCCTCGCGCGTAGCTGCGGTACGGAACGGAGCTCTTTCGACCACCAGCTTGCAGTTGCAGTGGCAGTGTGACGAACCACTTTTTGAAATTCTCGCCCGGCTGCTGTAGAACTTCACTGATCATCTCCAAGGCCATGCTGCAAGTCATTCCCGGAGCTAGCCAACGCTGCCAACGCAGTCCACTGTCCAGCACCAGTAACTAGCAACGCACCAACGGTCCAGCACACCAGTTCCGGTGTGACATCAATCAATCTAAAGAACCCACGCGGGCAGAAGCCTTGCTTCACGGCGGCCAGCATGTGTCCAAGTGGGATTTCCAACCATGTCCACTCGAGCCATTGGATTGCAGTGCAGCAGCAAGCAAAACCACACGAAGCTCGTCCCAGCATCTCAGCCTTCTCAGGCATGTTGGACGGTGGCACCGGAAGTATAGTAGCAATAATAAAACCTACCTAATTTCAACTTGCAAGGCGTTCGTTTCCCCGCTCCATGTACGTAGCTCGCCTGGGGAGGTATGTACCTAGATAGGTACTTTGCCGCGAATGTGCATTTGCACTGTGCAGCATGGCAGCATTGTATTGCAGAATCTCAGCGCTCACAGCGGCAATACGGTCTGCGGGGGATATCATTGGGAACAGCAGTCCCCCGTTGCCGCCATCACCGCATAAGCGCGGTGGGGCCTGGCCTGAGAGCTGTGCAGCGACTGTCTGTGCAACCACGAAAAGAAGTAGAGGTTGATGTTGATGTTGCTCGCAGGGCCTGAAGTGTCGTCAGTGGTGGTGTATGATAAAAACTGCGGAGGAGACGAGTGAGGTCGGGCAGACCAGCTGCGGTTGCTCCCTTCTCGCTCGATACAGCCCCTGCAGGCGACGGGCCGTTCCTGCTTATCGCCAGAAATTGCCCAAACGCTTCGCGTGAAGGATCAGCCCGCCTGCAAGGCCAGTGACAGTGGGTGGGTGTGCGGACGGCGGACGGGCAGCGGGATGCAGCCCTGGGACGCTTGGAAGCACCAAGAACTGCTTCCAGGCTAGCATGGGGGCCGTCTCGCGACTCGCAAAAAAGGTGCGTCGGCCGCGTCGAATAGTATCCTTTGCAGCCGTGCCGCTGTTCACGATTGATGACGTTCGTGATCGGGAGGGAGGCCAAAACGAAAACTGACGAGGAGAAGAGGAGCTGCTGCGGGCACTGCGGGCACTGCGGGTAAGCGGCGGCGCCCAAGGGCAGACCAGGCAGAGTCCAAGACGCATCCATGCATGCGGCATGGGGCAATGGCATTGGATGCCCGCCCAGTCCCAGGCTCGCAGACGGGGGCGGGCAGCGACATGCACATCCAGCACAAGGGATCCCCGAGCGCGCGTGGAGGAGGCCGTCAGGTGACTGAAATCTCATGCGAGACTTACTCAGGTCCGTGCCGCTGCCCGAGCCGACGGAAAATGAAGCCTGCTCCACTTGGCTGGATGCGGCCGCGAGTCAGATGGAGCGCGACCGAGTGTGCGAGCGACCAAGACGAAAAGACGGGCACCGGAGCGTCTGGATATCACCCGCCCCGCTCGAGTCCTGCTGCTCACTGCTCAGTGCTGCATCGCCAGCAGATGCCCTCATGCGTCGTGGCATCCTGCTGCTGCTGGCGACGACAACCATCACCAGCTGCTCCAGGTCAATTTACTCGATCGAGGCACAGCACGGAAAGCATAGTCGTGGGCGTGGTCGTGGTTGATGTTGCGGAAGTTGCCGAGAGTCGCCGAAGCCCATGCATTCGCTCTGTCTGTCCGCCGAACTATAAGTCCACCTACTCTGCCGCCATGTCCTCATCCTCGCTGCTCTGCCCCTGCCCCTCCTCTTCCTCATCATCCTCGCTGCTGC
This sequence comes from Aulographum hederae CBS 113979, assembly GCA_010015705.1. Lineage (NCBI taxonomy): Eukaryota > Fungi > Ascomycota > Dothideomycetes > Aulographales > Aulographaceae > Aulographum > Aulographum hederae. The sequence continues at coordinate 732,164 of ML977139.1, read as the reverse complement.
TGCTGGCCTCGTCATCATCATCTGGCATGACCACGCTGTTGAGATGGGTGATCTGCGCACACATTTTGTTAGCATCGTGAATCGACAACTCGACGACCATGGAGCAAGCGCCCGCTGCACCTAGCCTGCTCCTGCAGTGGGCGAGTGGGGAAGGGCCAAATCGAGTGGGCTGCATGGCTGGAGCGTGGCCCTCTCTTGGAGGATCTCTCTTCTCTGCAATGCCAGCGCATCCAAGCTCGAACAAGCTGAACAAGACATGCCAAATGATACATCGCGGGCCGCGGCCAGGAGCACCAGACGGTGCCGGATGCAGAGAGCGGGAGCATCTGACCCGAAGCCGACATGGGAACAATTGGAGCACGTATCCGATGGCCTGACAATGGCGTACCAGACTTTGAACTGGAATTACTCACAAACGGAACCAGGTGGCCGACCAGCTCGGCAATGCGGTCCAGACCGCGTGGGCTTGTTACTTCACTTTCTTCTAGCTTCCGTAGCATCGTAAAGCTTTTCAATCGAAGGAGGTCGATATCCCTGTGATCCGCGTCGTAGCCCTGCATTCGATAGTGTCAGCCAGCCTGATCTCTGCTTCGTGGTTCTGATCATTATCAAAGCATCATATAGGTCATTCTGTTCTCCGCTGACCACCCGCCGAGAAGAAGAAAGCTCGTAGTCGTAGAGTCGTAAAGGCCTCCAGAGTCCTGAGAAGTAGTAACCGTGCAGCTCCATGGCTGTGTCACTGGTATCCGTCTGTATGGCACGGAAACCGCCCGAGGACATGTTGCAACATGTTTTGAAGCATGATCGTCGAACAAACTCAACGACATGTCCCGAAACAGTCAGTACGCTTGCCAGAACGAAACGCCCGGGGTTTCTTCCTGGCACTGTCTGGTCCGAAACTTCCTGGCCATCCGTCATGGCGTCATGCTGGTATCGTTGGACTTGATCCCACCATCTTGGATGCAACAATTCTCCTGATCTCCGGATCTTCGTCCGAGTCTCCCTTGTTCAGAAGACATGATCTTGGTGTTGGACCTCGCCAATCTGTTGCCGAATCTCGAACCTGGTCCGAAGCCGCCATCCTTGCTTGTCTCCAGCACCGTGCTAACGCAATCATATCCAAGACGGGTTGGGGATGGAGTAGATGAAATAGTCGGTGTGCAGCAGTGATATGACTCCTCACAAAGTGTTCCTCCCAAAGATACTGACCAAGAGGATCTTCAGTGGTGAGGGTAGGGCCCCAATCGCGGTGCTTGATTAGAACAGGAACGATGCCGCCACGAATTGAATGTAAAATCTCGTGACTGCCGGAAGCCCCCCTTTTCTCTCATTGTGCAGTTGTCCTTTTCATTTCAACGTGGCGTATGGATCGCCATTTCCAAGACTTGGGCCTTTGTTGATGTCGAATGAGAAATGCTTGGGAGGATCCAAAAGACTTCCAAAAGTTTACTCTTTTGGTGGTGGCCGGTATCAAATGCCTCCCCGACAGTGATCTGATCAGAGTTGAAAATGTCGAAAGGGGGATTGGAAGTAATGGTTTTTCCCAGAGAGTTGGCAAAGTGAATGTTCTAGGCTCATAGCAGGGGTTGCGGCCGTATACTTGCTGGAGGTGTTGATGTTCGAGTCGTCGACTGAGGAGTCTGTCTCGAGTAGAATTGGTCCTTTAAGTGTTTAGTCGTAAGGCAATTGAGGAATCATGAAATCGCTGCCGTCATTTGACATCTTGTCGCTGGCGTTGGAGTCGCAAAGCAGTTCGTAGGGTCCCAGGTACCGTTCAGGTTGAGTGACGTCCGCTAAACGGCGGGAACTTCGATGGATGGGAAGGCCCGCTCCTAGTGATCCACCCTCCAGCTTCATGTCTTTCAAATTTCTCCTTTACTACTGCAAATCAGTTGGACCGCCCGCCAGACGATGCGGACGGTTCTGCTGTCGTCTTGTTGCCCCTGAGCGTGCTGCTCTCCTCTCGGTCGCGTCGCCCCTTCTCGCACCTCTCCACCCACTCCACGAGCTCAACAGCATCGCAGAACGAGGACTTCATCGCCCAGAATACCTCACTTCATCATAGATAGGCGCTATTCGCCTATCATTCACGTCTACGTCGATATGGACTTACCTTCGGCTTCGTTTTGAGTGCGCTCTCCTTGTTGAGTCCGACAAAGGCGCGAACAACCTTCTTCTCATCGGCCGCGACACCCCCAAGGAACTCCTTTCGAACATTCGCGTCCATCAATACCTGCTTCAGCTTATGGGGCTTTCGATCGACATCGCGTCTCAATGCTGCAAGAGGTTGAGCCTCTGGCATCCACAAACCTCCTCCTGTTCGTGGAGCGCGTCAGTAACTGTCCGTCGACATTGCTCATCCGAACAACTTGAGAGAAGACAAGGCATGAAATGTAAACATTTAGGGGCGGGTCCGCCATCGTCTGGCAGTCAAAATATCAAGAACGATCGAATGCGAAAGATGGGATCCGTTGTTGCAAGTGGCAATGCGACCAGTTTTCCCGTCTGTTTCTGTTGGCAACTCGGTCCAGTTGGTAGATACAAGAGAGACAGCAAGGGCTCTCCTGAGTTTTCAGTGATGCTGCTGACGATACCGTCGCCCCTGCAGGACCGAAATGCGACCGTACGATGGCGGTGCTGCCGATTTTCAACGGTTGATGCAAGACAATCCCCCTAAGCGTGCCGGAAGAGCATCCGTACATCCAAAAGGCCGTGCGATGCACCCAAGAGCCCAACACATTAGAGAGGTACGTTGATGAAGACTTGTGCTGGCGAGATTCCAATCCAGACAATGGAATTTGTATTGATCGAGCTGAGGAGCAGTCGCAAAGGCCTCCTTGGAGTTTTGGCCAGGCAAACGGCATCTAGCACGACCTCCTAGACAGACTTTACATCGAATATTGCGGTCTAGAGGGTCACGGACATCTGCTAACAATGACTCGACAGCAGATACGATCGAAGGCGCCTTGGAAAGAAGTCTGATAGCGAGTTTGACTCCCTCCCTTCGTTTGACCAGCGTCGCCCGCGGCCCACCGCAACCGCCCTTTCCACGGAACCTTCAGGTAGAGTCAGACTCCATACTTCCGGGCAGGACATCACAAGTCGTGTGTGTAGTTTGGTTGCGCAATCGTGCCGTCGCGTGAAGACGCATCGATTGAGAAGAGTTGGCAGTGGATAAAATACCCATTCTGTCAAGCGCAATTGTCAAGCGCAATTGATTTTGATCAAGAATAGACACACATCCCCGAGGACGATCTATTCAGCCATACTGCGCCCGATGGTGGCATCATGATCCGGAGCTCATCGACGTCTGCTTCAGCAATGCTCGCCGACTGTAGGTCTAAGCGGTTATGACTTGGAGCATAGAAGCGGCTGCATTGTACCCATGGACCCGTAGGTTTGATGGCTCGACGAACAGGTTGATTCCTTCGCCCCCTTCGTGTGTTCCCACGCAGATGCCAGTGATCTCAAGGAGGTAAGACTCAAGGATGGAACGTAACCTATAGTGGATTGGAGGTGGGTTGGTGGCCTGGAAAATCCCGCCTCGGAATGCGAGAACACAGTTTTAGCTCCCATAGCGCCATATACGAGGCGACGAGTACGCACTACTATCTGATGTCTCGTGTGCTCTTGTACCCAGTCCCTGTGACATCCCACTTGCCTGAGTTCTGTCTTGAAAGTGCCTGCCCTATGTACCATGCAGCGAACGACTGTACTGCAGACGAGCAAAGACGCTGACCAGTGGGCATACCCCGCGGTGATTCAATAGAAGTAGCAACAGACACTGCTACCCTTGGAGTCTCCGTGGAGAAATGTCGTTGCTCAAGGCGAACGGAGTCCTTGGGCATCGAATCTATGTCCACGGCGTTGAAGATTGATACTGGCGCTTGAAGACAGCGGTGCTCCGCCCCTGTGACCGGTACGTTTGCATTGCATGGGCATCGCTTCCTCCGATGTAATTCGAGCAGAGTGCGTAAACAAGTTAAATTAAGGTGAAATCACGTACCAACAAGACTTCTCGTTGGGCTGATCTGAACGTAATAGCCAGCGTAGGGCCCTTTGCGTCCCGTTCGGGACCTAGAGACTGCGTTGGACGATCATTTCAGGGACAGCGAGACTGAGTTGAGACATACCACGCTGCGGAAAAGTGCGTCTAAATGGGTTAGTCGGATGCTCTGGAGACAAGGTACAGAATCAGAGTTGTAACTCACCTTATATGGAGTGGGATCCGAACTAAAACGGACATCTCGGTATATCCGAAAGATCTAAGTCGAATCAGCGTCATGTACCTATGGCAGGAGAAGGAACAGCAGACTATGTCTTTGACGGGCAGTTCAGGAACGGTCTCATCCTTTTCAATGATTTTTGCAGTGAGTTGTTCGAAGAAAGAGTTTGAGTCGTTCAGAGAAGTCCTATAGTCTGCGTCATGCACTGTATTGTCACATCGTTAGCATCGAATACGAGTAATAACTAACGGCTGAGTATCAAAGACACGGGGCTTGACTTGGTGCCTGGAAAGTGCTGCGGAACAAGAATTCTGCACCGTATGGAATAGTGTAGGAGGTGCCAAAGAATATACACTTTGTTGAAGCTTACATGTAACCCAGAACACAGATTTTGCAGATATGGGGAGTTCGATTGACTTCCAGAAGGATATCAGGCTGAAAAGGGATTGGGTACAAAATAGGGGTAGAGAGGCAGGGGAAATCTTGGCAGAAAACGAACAGCTATATCAAAGAAAACCTACACTTCAACCACGGACGGTTGTTATTCGCGGCAAGGTCCTTGAGAAATAGAACCGTATTAGGATGGATGGTCTCATCTTTGTAGGGTGTGCTTCCAGCTTCACGGGGTTTCGGCTTCTTGATGATCACGCGGCCACTTGGTTCTGTAGTCACGTCTGGGTCCTGCGCCTCCATTGAAGTGAAACTCTTCGATGGTACCGCTGGCTTCGCCTTCAGAGAGCGACCTTTCCGTTTGGGAGGCTCGTCGTCACTTCCAGAAGGGAAAGCTTCGGATTCAGTCTCGGAAGTTTTGCTTGCATCTTCATCTTCATCTTCATATCCCGACTCTTCGAGTGCCTCAGATTCAGCATCGGATTTCTCTTCATCTTCGTCCTCTGCTGAGAAATAGCTGCTCTTAGCTGGAGTCTTGCGGTGAGATGCCTTGGCCGCTTTGGCTTGCTTGAGGGGACCCGGGCCGCTCGATGAAGCTGGACGTTTCGCGGAGCTCGTTGGAGCAGAGCCTGCAGACTTTCGAGTGGATCTTCGAACCATTGCAAAGACGAGTCCTCGGTGAGATAAAGCAGCTGGATCTGGAGCGTGTGAATGTTCAAATATCGTGCTGTTGCCACGTCTGGAATGAGGTTCGCTTGGCAGGAGATGGCCGTGCACGGACCAATGACGGAGACTTTGACGCGACTAACGCGTTTGGCGACAAACATCAATCACCTCCATCCTCACACTTTGAGACTCAGCTGCGCCGATGCGACTCGTGGGAGTGGTTCAACTTGCCCCAAGTAGAATCCAGGCTATGTTGCCGCGCGAAGACTTACATCATCGTCGCCATGTCTTCTAATTTCCAACTCAAGAAACAGAAAATTCTTCAACAATTGAACGTGCCAGTCCACGAATATACAGACCTCTCCCCCAAAGGCTCCGTCGATGAGGGTATCCGTGAACTTGTGGATGAAGTCAATGCCATCCCCGGTCTAGTCACCACAAGTAGCTGTGCTGGCAGAGTGGCTGTCTTCCTTGAAGGAGCAAAGAAAGATGCATCAGCTGATATCACGGTCGACTCCCAGCCATTTGCAGGCCCTGGAGGAAAAGGGGGCGGACGGTGGCTTTATATCTCCCATGAGCCTATAGATGTCAAAGAGGAGCTGGGAAACCTGAGTCTATATGAATTCCTTGGTTTCGAGAGCGCACCGGCTCGCAGTGCCCAAGAAATCCACCCAAACGTCAACCAGAGGACCGTCCGATTCAAGTTTGAACCTATGGTAATCTATCCAGCAGCGCTGCAGCAGCTCATTCTGACGTTGCTTAGATCTTGCATGTTCTCACAGGCTCTCTCGACGATGCCCAGAAGGTGATCACTGCCGCTCTGGCTGCGGGATTTCGAGAAAGTGGTGCCGTGGGCCTTGCTCCAAATCATGATGGATCAGTGACGCCTGTAGTTTCTGTCAGAACGAATGGCTTGACTTTTGATAGCATTGTTGGATACGAAACCAACACGTCTTCCTTGAGGACCATTGTCGACGAAGCATATCTCCTGCACCTATGTCTCACAGCGAATGAAAGATTCAACGAGAATACTTCCAGAATCCAAAGGTTTCGGGAAGCCTTGAAATCTCGCTATCAGAGAACCTCTTCCGAGAAGAAAGGAACCAATTGGGAGGATTCCAATTTACGGAGGGACAGGAAAAGACAAGAAGGTTTGCAGAAACAACTCTTGCTGCGCTCCTTTGACAACGCATCATCACCATCTGCAAAGGTGGAGGACAGTCAAGAGCATATCGATACTGGGCTTTTCGACGGATGATAAGCCCTGTATATCTTCTAGTGCCGTCTCCTCTCGACTGGCTACTTTACGATTACCTTGGAAAATACAGTCCCTGTTCAGCGATACGAACACGCGAGTGCCTATGTGTCTCCCGCAACATCCCACCTGGAATGCAAGCAATTCGGTCCGGCGACATACGACGTTCAGCTCACGACGGATGACATGGCCAGGCATCATTAATGTCCCAGACGGTGCGCAAGGACTTCTCATAACTTCAATTCACCTGGGAACTCTCGCAGGGTGCCGCATTTTGCTATACTGATAAGTGATCTCAGACCTCAAAATTGCCTTTCTCGGTTAGCGTTCCCATGTCGACTTTTGATTGGCCAAAATGCCTGCCAGGGCAGGAACTTCCCGAAGTCGCCGCAGCCTCGATTTCTGACTGCAAGCCGGCGACATATCTGTGTCCAACGCGTTGAAAACCTGAAAAAAGGATCCGAGAACGAATCTATAAGTTCGAGACCGAAGCCCGCAGTTGCAATGCCATAGCATTCAGAAACAATAACCCATTCCTCACCTCGAAAAAGTACGCAATATGGCACACCACAGCCACAACCACGGACACCATCACCATGGCCATCACCACTCTGCCGTGGATGGTATGAGCCACACAGAAGCCAATGCCCACTTCTTCGAGTAAGTCTCCACCCTCGGTCTCAGAATAACAACTGGACGGTACACTGATCACACGGCAGCAAAATGGCAGAAAAGGCCCTCAGTGAATCCTGGCTCAAAGTAGAACGCCGAATGACGAGCGAGCTTCGCGATCGACTCGTCTGGATCGGCATCGAGTGGGCCAACAAAGACGTCGAAGCCTCAAAAGATGTTCGACTTCTGGACTATGCCTGTGGCACTGGAATGATGACTAGAGTACGCATCCTGAAATGGCCTGGAAGAAAAGAAGTCACAGCATTAACAAGGACACCAGACATTCGCACCACACATAACCTCAGCCACCGGCGTTGACGTCTCCCCAGCAATGATCAAAGCCTTCAACACCTGCATCCCGGACTCGGGCCTCCCATACCACCGCGTCTCCGCCGTCGTCGGCGACATAATCTCCGACCCACCCTCCTCATCCGTCACCGGCCCAGACTTCCAAGACTTCGACCTTATAGCCATCGGCTTCGCCTACCACCACTTTGAGCACCAAGACGTCTCGGTGCGGAAGCTGTCCGAGCGACTGAAGCCAGGCGGCGTCTTCCTGATCACCGACTTTGCGGGAGAGCAGAAGGGGCATGTGCCGGAGGAGGCGGCGGCGACTATGAAGGTTACTGGGTTTGAGGAGGAGGATGTCAAGTCTGTGTTTGCGAAGGAAGGGCTGGTGGATTTTGGGCTGGAGGTTTTGAAGGAGAACGTTGTGTTTGAGATGGACGGGGTTACGATTGATAGGAAGGTGTTTATTGCGAAGGGGCGGAAACCTGATCGGCCTGTTGCGTCGATCTGAGGGTCGCCTTTTGCTGGGCCGCAAAACACTCCTGTCCAGGGCAAAAGTGTAGCATCGCATAGTTTTCCGAGCAAATTCGATTTTGATTACTAGTATTGTTTAGCCACATCGACCTCTCATTAGTTGAGAGCCTTGTACCACCATTGATTATTGTGATCCTCCACGTTTTCACAAATCGCCACTTCCATACCACTTGACTAGGTACTTGGCAAGCATCTTACTGGCCTTCCTTTTTCCCCGGACATCTTCTCAGACAGCCCAACAGATACGCCATCTTCACCTTCGCAAACGCCTGGCCTTCATCGTTCAGTCCAATTCCCATGATAACATCCTCATCCAGATATCCCGTTCCCATGTCCGCCGCCTCTACCTTCTTCTCCTCTCCCCTCCACGCCCACGCAAGACTCACAGTATATGTGAAATACCAGCTCAGATCCTTTTTCCCGTCAACTCCCTCTTCGACAGACTTGAGATATTCCGCATTGCCCTTGAGTTCATAATCCGGATCATCTCCTTCCCAGTTTTCCTCCGCAGAAAAATCGCTTGCCGTCTCGTTCGCGAGGAGTGTAGGAAAGCGGGAAATAGCCACAGCTTCGAAAGGCGCAGTCGCGCTCCAGAGGAAGAAATAGCGCTCGTATCGCATCGGGAGCTTGAGCCCATTGCTCATCTTCCGATGGATGATAGCGACAAATAGTTCGGTCTCGCTGGCTGGTCGGGAGCGGCACATTACATCGTTGCGGGCACAGAGAATCAGTCTCAGGCTGTTGGTAGCTTGATGCCATGTCCCACCGCTCATTCTACTCTGGTCCATCCCACTATCATGCATGAGCGTTTCCATATCCGGGTCTGGGAAGTCAGCGTTTAGACACGATGATTCGAGGGGATCCGTCATGTTGCCAGTCACAAGTCCATTACCGACGAGCTTGGAGAAGGAGCGGCTTGAAGGGGAAATTTCGTAATGTAGGTAGCTTGCGCCGTGGCCCGGAGAGAAATATATCCAGTTTTTCTCAATCGTCGACCGCGAGGACGGAGGATTGCGTGTCAGTTCTGTCAGAGTTGGATAGCTAGTCAGGGGCCCTTGAGATAGGCTACTCGGCGATGATGAAATGAGAGATGTGAGGGGCTTGTACAATGAGCGAAGATCGATCAACCACAGGCCGAAGCAACCGTACTGAGATCTGGACAGATTAATATCACGAAGCCAATGATTCCGTTTCTGAAGCACTCACTGTGTGTTCAGCATCATCAGAGGCTCTCCGTTCCCGCCCCAAAATATCCTTGGATCATGGAAGCCCGGAATCAGGGCGTACACTTCAAACTTCCCGGCGCACTTCTTTGCTGGAGTAGCCGGGACATCCAAGACCTGCGGCTCAGTCACGCATCTCATGCCTCCTAGCCCGACTTGCTCGATATCATCGTCAGAGCAGATACTCGCATCGTCCGCACCACAAATCTTTGCTTCGCAGATGACGTTTTGCTGGGAAAGGCCATCAGTCAGTACTCGGCTCACTAGAAGATATCTGTTGTTTGACCAGTATGGAAGGGCGAGTATGGTCGGATTCCAGAATCCGCGTGACTCGAGGGGCCAGTTCGAAGGGGACATGGTAATGTTGCGAATGCCATTTTGCAAGCGGATGTGCATGGTGTACTTGTTCGGCTTGGATGGGCACGCCAACAGCGGCTGAAGGAGGGAAGATTCCACCCATGGTCTCTTCCTGGAAGTCACTCCATCCTCATCGATGAGAGAAAGGTATTGCGAGGGTGGAATGACATGCTCATAAGAAGAAGCATTCGTGTAGGGAAGAAACGTGTGTTTTGGGAAATCTTTTGAGTGAATACGGTGACCAGCAGGGCCAACATGTGTGTGGGGGAGAAAGGCAGCGATGGAGTCGAGGTGGACGACCGCTGTATGGTACAAGATGACGAATATCAGACAAACGAGAGATGGCAAAAGCATACGGCGCAGAGGAGGAACGTAGAACATGGCCGCAGCGTATCTTTCTCGGGAAACATGAAGCTGGATGAGTCGTGAGAGGCGGTGCACATGGTAGTCGATGATTTTGAGGTGGAGATTCGACCAAATCAAGAAGGGAAGGAGCAGGAGCAGCCACGTGATGCAACTCGTGACTCCATTCTCCCATAGGCTCAGAGTTGTCAAAGCTAGAACTCAAGAAACTTGAAGCGCAAACCATACGAATAAACATTAGCTGCATCGTACATGTGCACAGTGTGTGCAAGAAGTCATCGGACACTTATCTACAAGAAGGTCTACTACCACGCAGCAACACTCCGTTTATCATCGATGCCGTCGGAAGTACTCCAGGACCTAGTTCTTCTCTTTGATAGTAAAAGGATCCGCATCATGCGGCGCTTCATTAATCACGGTTTTCGGGGCTGGATTTCCATCATGTTCGACAAGTTCTTGCACGGCTGTGTGTGAAAGTTGCTCATAGCAATTGATCCTCCGGAAATGCAATAGTGCCCCCCTCCCCCTTCATGCTCTCTCAAAACGCCGTCGCTCAATGCTTATCAATACCATATCATGCACACATCATATACAATACTTCGCGACTATACCGCAGCGAAAAATCACGCTCACCGACTCCGTCCGAGGAACGGAGTGTCCTCCGTTTGGTCGCCTTCCTCTTCGTCGGCATTTTCGTCTTGGATGTACTCATCGTCCCAGCTTTTGGTTTCAAGATCTTTGCTTCGGATCCCGAAAGCAAGCAAGAATCCCACGAACGTTACGCCGCCGAAGACGCCAAATGCAAGAGCCTCGCCTTTTGGATGGATGTGAACGGCGGCAGTGAAGAGGCTTCCGGCCACGAAAGGACCAACGGCATGCCCTACAGCTGAAATTGTTTGTGCAAGGCCATTCAATCTTCCCAAAACGTTAGGATTGGGTGCCGAATTGGTGATCTGGAGATATGTGAGCGACATTCAATACACTCGAGACGTCAAGACGTACCAAAAGCATCGCAGACGTAAGTCCGCCTACCGCAGCAATGGTCTTGAGTATCAGAACGAAGGCAAGTTCCATCCACAATGCGACCTTCCCCTGGCTCATACCCAGACCTTTGGACCCCTTGTAGCCGACCCAAGGAATAAGCACAAAGGCAGCTACGAAAATAGCAAAGCTGACTCTGTACGTTATCTTGTTCCCTATTTTGTCCCTGAGCTTGCCGTAGATGCCGACCTGGAACATAATAGTCACGACACCAGCAAACCCAAGTAACAGCCCAATCTCTTCGGTAGTCAACGCGCGCCCAGCAGGGGGTTGCGCTTCGGCCCACGTTGGAAAGAGAGAGTTGAACGAGATATTAGCCAATTGGAATATCAGGAATGTCAAAAGCAGAAGCACCGTGTCGCGGTTAAAGATCTCTGCTTTCGTGAGCTTGTCACCACTTGCTTCTGGAAAGAAATTCGGCGTCGAAACCTGCGAATCTGCGTCGTCATTGGCGCCATCGGCATCACCAGTGGCACCGTCGGCTTGCGTGAAATGTCGTAGATACGTGGGCCGGTGACTCAATCCAACAAACTGCCAGATCCATGAGAAAAGGTGACCAACACGTTTTCCAAGTGGTGGTAGATGTTTTGCTTCTTCTAGACTCTCTTCAAGGAAGCACATGCACAGAACCAAGTCTGTCAGAAGGACTCCGGCCGAAACAAGATTTGGTAAAAGGTACGGATAGGGATTCGGCTTGCCGTTCAGCTCTTTGATAACCAGCAATCCTCCCAGGACTGGGCCAGTGATTCCCCCGATCCCAAACACAACAGGGAGATATGTGAAGGCTCTTGATTGGTTGCTGCGATCCGTGATCTCTCCTAGACACGTGGTAACCACAGCCTGATTGCCATTCACCAACCCGAGGAGCGCGTGGACTAGTATCGCCTGCCACAGTCTCCGGCAGAAACCGAATGCAACAAAGCAGCCGGCTGAGAGCAACGTGCCCAGAAGAATCACGGGTTTCCTCCCTATCCTGTCAGATACCCATCCCCAGAAGAAGTTGGTGGCCAGTTGCGCCAATGCAAAAGCCGAAGCGATGAGTCCAACATACATTCCCACCTTGTCGCCATTGACTCCTGGGAAGCTCGCTGTCATATCGGGGAGGTAAGGGCCGATCGAGTTGAGAGCAGTTTGCTCCGCCAAAGCTATTACTGCCAGTATCGCGAGCTGTTTCTTTGGAAGTGGTGATTCGTGGGGGTTGGCTGAGGTGTCGGACCCATCTTGGCTCAAGCCACTATCCTGGCCAGAAGGAGATGCCGGAGGGCGGCCGCGAGAGGTGGGAGGTTTGGTAGGAAACGACGAGTAGTGGAGGGTGGAGGAGCGGCGGCGCTGGTCGGCTGAAAGACGCTTCATGGTGGGGGGAGGACGTCGAGCTCCCCAATGCCTATCTCAGCTGCGCAGAGGCAGGCAGGCAGTCGAGCGGAGAGGAGGATATGGAAGGTAGATGTGTACTGGCCGGGGTAGAGCCAGATCCCATGGAGAGAAGGTAGATCTGGGGTCGGGGATTATTGTGCTTGTCATGGAGAGTGGAATTTTCGTAGGCTCACAGCAAGAGCAAGCAGAACCTTAAGTCATGGGATGACGCCGCTGCCAAGCCGCTGCCATCGGCCTACCTTATCGCCGACTTTTTGTTCATCTTTCCCCGCTCCAGAATCCACCTGCATGGACAGGACTGGTTGTCTCCAAACCAGGTGCCAGGTAAATTCTTCACGTCAAGTTTCGGCGTGCACACCTACTTCGCTAACAATGTCTGGTTTCTACTGAGACTACTGCGAGAGGAATTTGCCTCGCCTACTCCCTCATTATTCCCATTCATCCAAAAGGAAGATGAAGATCAATTGTCAAACTTCCATGAGACCAAAGCTTTCTCTGGATATCTGGCGAGGCATCACGCCAATAAGTATGTTTTTTACTACCTAGGTAGTCTGCTTCAATTTTGAAAACCGATCTCTCTACATAGATAGAATTGCCGCTCCATAGGAACATTCTAGCAGCTTGCCCAACGCGGTACGGGAGCGACATAACGATACCACATTATCAGAAAGGGGCAATGAAGCGAGTTGTTGGGTGAGGACAAGACTCTGCGGGAAATGCTGATCACGCTGAGCGCCCAAAGTCAGCCTATTGGATTCTCAAATCGCATCTTGTTTGGATATCTGGACGGAAGACCCAGTCCCTGGATTACTGAGATCGTCAATTCAATGCGCGAGGCATGTTCGAGTTGCTGGTGGCTCTGCAAAAGACCTGTCCGCCAGATTGTGAAGCTGTTCAATTGCTGATCTTGTCCATCATCGAGCATCGTCTCGACCATCATCAACCCAATCCGCGCCTGGTGGATCACCTTAAAATATTCAGGTAAGGTTACGGTCGTCAAAGACGATCTCGGAATCCGCGAAGATAAAGGCGAAAGTACCTCCAGTTGCAGCACTGACATTCTATGCCAATTATATGTCTAATGCCTTGGTGAAGATGACAGAAGCTGAGAATCCATATCCGAAACGGACCTATCTTCTTGGCCTAGCCGGAAAACACTGCCAACTCTTTCCAAGCATCCAACAGCATCATACATCAGTAATATGGCTGTTGCATGAGAGGTCTGGGTGTCCACCAAAGTATGCTTGCGGGTTATCGCAGTTGCGTTCGTCTCAATCAGGCCCTTCATAATAACCGCTGTACTCTGCATCGTTTTCTTGAAGCCAATAGTCCCATTCCGGTTTTGTTTCATACTTGGAGGGTTGATAGGAGCCTTTACTCCTCAGAAGTTGGTGACTATTCGCAGATCGAGGCATGAGTCCTCGTTCCACTCTGGCCATATCCCGCCAAAACCAATCATGACTCTCCTCTCTGTCGATAGTAGGCAAACTGAGCGCAAAGTCCACGGTCTTCTGAATCTGCGCTATGCGCCGCTGCCTCGTTTCGAGCTCTTGCAATAGCGCCTGCGCGGCTTGATATTCACTTAGTCTGAGCCAAGATTCGAGACAAATGTTCCAAGGCCAATACCATGGGCGTTCTTTCAGCGGAAAGGGGTTCCGGGGAAGGTCTGCCCAGCAACGAACAGGAGGAACGCGGACCTCTCGACGGTGTAACTCTACCATAGGAGCGACTGGGAATTCGGGATCGTAGGCGTCGTCTGGATCTTCTTCTGAATCTTCTTCTGGAAATTTTTCTGGTTCTTCAATCGAAGGCAGTTCTCTCAACAATGATCGGAGGCGGATGTCATCATCGTCTTCGGCAATCTGTTCCTCCTGTTTTCCAAAATTGTTGTCGGCAGTCATGTCAAGAGAGGTCGCTTCGGAGTCATCTCCGCGAGACGGCGGCTGGCGAAAGATTTCACCCCAGCCATGCTCGAAGACGACGGGCAGTGGTCGCAAACGAGCGCGGACATTTACTGGCACGCGCTGCCGAAGGAGGCGAGCAGCGCCAGAGGCATTCAGTCGCTTACGGAGGAGGACGGGAGTGGCAAACATGGGCGGACAAGTTCAATTGGCATCGCGGTTGGAATGCAGAACGACGCAGTAATGGGACGAGGTGGACGGTAGAAGTAGAAGCAGCTTGGAAGGTTGAAGTTGAAGTCGGATTTGGTGGACTTGGCGTGGAACAGCGCCCCCAATGCCCCCCATGTTCTTACGGCTCACGGTCCACAGAGTTGTATCACGCCCTGTGTGACTCTGTTTGCACCGAGACCTGGCTACAATAATTTGTACCGAGACCTGGGCTACTCACGCGGGGCTACCTACCTAGTTAGGTACGTGTCAAAAAGATGCAATTAATCGCGCTGTGTGGGCCCATCTGATTATGTACTCCAATTCAATCGACTTGGCGAGCTCTTCCGTGACGTTTCCATCTCGTGCCAGGTCGGTCGCGCTTCCACCTCATCTCATCCCTCGCACCTCCAACGACGACTTGTTTCAGATAGCTCGAGGTAGGTGCAGCTCCAGTCCAGACGATACGTGGTCTTGTGGTTGCGAGCTGCCTCTTGAGTCCTCACACTTTTCAATCCTCTCCTATCCTCTCCATCTCCAGTCCTCGACTACTCAGGCAGTCCCATAGCTCAACTCACCATCCTACACATGTTCCTACATTCCTGCGCTTCCAGTCCAAGTCTTTTATCCAGTATAGTTTGACAATATCGTCGGCCCTCTGCGTCCATGGACTCTGCAATTGTAAAAGCGACGCTCCAGGCGGTAGTCCTCAGCGCCACTTCCAATATCCTCGCCCAAGTCATCAGCGCGTACAGAACCAACGCAAGTAGCCCACGCGTCTGCGGATGCAGCGATTAATGCTTAGCGCTGACAACACCATTGGCAGACCACACCCCAATTCGACCTCAAGCCAATCCTCCAATTTGTTGTCTACACAATCCTCAACACACCTCCGAACTTCCTCTGGCAGCAATGGCTTGAGGAGGCCTATCCCTCGTCCAAACCAAGCCCCGATGCGCACTCTCAATCGTCGGCGCCTCAGACTGCCGTCGAGAAAGACTCCGGCCAAGGACTGACCACCGAAGACGTCAAGATAAAAGCGATGCAAGCCAAGGAGAAGGCGAAGGAAAAATCCCAGGGGATCAACTGGCACAGCGCGGCCATGAAGTTCATGTTGGACCAGACTGTGGGGGCTCTTGCCAACACTGTCATGTTCATTGCTGGTATTGGCATGCTGAAAGGCCACAATGGCAGCCAAATCTTTGGGGCGATCCAAAATGTAAGTTGTCCGACGCTCCTCTCGGCAGCTTCCCAATTGTCTTCAACGGATCGAGGATTGCCACTGGGCTTAGCGGACGCCGGATCAATGGCATAGCTAACGGGAACTAGGATTTTGTGCCGATATGGCTGGCGGGCTGCAAGTTGTGGCCTGCTGTCTCGGTCCTGAGCTTCACCGTCATCCCAGCGGATCAGCGCATTCTTTTCGGCAACATCGTCGGCGTTGCTTGGGGCATCTACTTGAGTCTCATGGCTGCTGGCTGAGGTGTTGTTCGGTCTAGTTCAATTTCAGCGTGTTTGGGTTGGCGCAAGAGCATGGCGTTGAAGATTAGGCTTTGGATGGTGCTTTTTTGATAAGCAGACAGCGAATGGAGCGACTGCACTCTGGCCCCGATTCCCCTGCATTCGACGGCGTGTCACTTTGCGATTCGAATTTTTCCGTTCTCCTTCCAGACTCGCGAGCCTAGCGGAGATCTACCGTTACCGGCTCAGGGTCAACGGGCCGTAAGTCACGTGCCATGCACTCTGCTGAGTCTGCCATCCCAAAACTGGTCGTCCTCGGTATGTTGCCTGTCTACCGGGACTGAATTGTATAGGTGGGAATTGGGTGTTTCTCTCGGAGGCGAGCTGCTAACGAAGCCCCCTGACGTGAGGCCTTCCATCGCCCTCGGGTGCGGTTAAGTTGCGGTCTGCATTTCTTTCTTCCTGGTGCCAGCACACGCGTCGTTCGTCTCGACCCCATCCGTCTGGCCGTCAAGCAGCAACCCAAGCATTTGTGAGCTGCTTGTCAATACTACCTTCACGACTCGTTCTTCGACGCCGTCCCACATGTCTGCCAGGTACCTTCGCGCTTCGCTCCCATTGGGTAAACTTAACCGTTTTGGGTCAGCTAACCCTGCCTGGGCAAAGCCGTCACGGTTACCGTTGATTTCGCTACAGCGATGGTCCAACGTTGGTGTATAAGGTAGAAGACCCTGCTTTCGAGCCGTTCCGTCTCCCCGTCAACCTCCCGTCCCTTCACTTCTTCAACATTTTTTTTGGCTCTTCACTGCACCATGAGCTCTCGCTACTTGGAACACGTGATGTGCCCCTGTGCTTCCTGATGTACCCTGCACAACACTCCACCCTGCAAGGAACGCTTCATCATCGTGAGTCTTCTCCCTATTGTGGAATTTTCATAATTATTTCGCCTTGCTTCACCGCTTCCTCTTACCTAATGGCGTGCTCGCTCATAATCGTCACGCAATATTTCGTCTGCTATAGAGTTAACAAAAGAGCCTCAAGCTCATTTCTTCCAGAAACCCTTTGTCATAAACCTTCCACCGTCCCTTTCTCTCAAGTTGGATCTCAACAAAAGTGACCCCAATTCACAAGTACTCTTTGAACAACAAGACCATCGAAGAAGCCCCTTGTTCGACAACATTTACAAAGAAAGATCTTTCCACTAAACAATCGACCCAAGGTCATACAATGGCTCCGGATCTGAATCTACTCCGCCCCGTCTTGGACTCCCTCACCACACGGTCGGACACTGCGATCTCAACAATCTCTGTCCCAGCTTCTCCGGACTCAAATTCTGAATTTCTTGAAGCCGTAAAGGCAATCAATGACACCACTAGCCTCCACACCGGCGATCCCCGTCTCATTGTGGCATCCCCATACACGACATCTCCTCATTACCTCGACCTAGACACACTGTCACCTGCCTCCCGAATCTTCGCCCAGGCCCTCAAGGAAATCCAAGCCCTCAAAGCAGATTACGCCACCGCTTCTTACGAGGAGAGCTTCAATTGGGATCACGTGGTTTCGGTCGTGCGTTCTCTTGCCTCCCAAGAGGAGGGGTTCCAGTGGGAAGAGCAGGGCTTTTACACTGTCATCTTCCGGAGCAAGCTAAATGAGGGAATCGACCGAGATTGGCTGGGGAAGCTGGACCAGGAAAGCCATAGAGAGGCGATGGAGAGCGGTGGGCTGTTGAAGTATTGGTTCGGTGTTCCGGATGGGGTGAGAGCCAACCTTGCTACGTGTGAGTGTTCTTTCTTTCCCCCTCTCTACAGATGGCATCGAAAGCCATTGTGAGGTGCCCCGAAAGCTAGTCTCACGCACATTGAAACATTGCTGACTTGGACTGCAGGCCTTTGGCGTTCGAGGGAAGATGCCCGCAAAGGCGGTCTCGGTCCATGGCACAAGAAAGCTCGCGGCGCTGCGAGGGAAATGTACGAGCGAATCACATTCGATATCCGGCGGTTCGTCATCGAAGACGGTGCCAATGGGTGGAGGATTGACGAGTGGAAGGATGAGTGAGAGTGACTATGGAGTCACCCGACGACTTTTCGGCTGGCTTCTCTTCCTGCATATTTGCTTCTATTTAGCAGCATGATAGATTTTCGGTTTGATGCATTGCAATTGGGGCGTGGCGTGGCGGACTTAGGAAATAGACGGTGATGAGGACTTCATTGCCCTTGGAGTCGGCTGGGAAATAAAAGCGTTGGTGCAGATTAGACGTGCATCAATCAGCATTCTTAAGAAATCCAGATCGAAACCCTAGACCACGCATACGTGCGCGCCATCGGTCAGCTTGATCCACTAATTTTGAACTCATCATTTTTAATGTAACGTTACCGTTTCTTCACTTTTGACGTGATCAATGTTCGATTTCGACTTGGGGAACTTACCATGTGGTCACGTGACATATGGCTTCCCAGAAAAAGACCTTAGTCAGAGTCGAAAGACAAACCTAATGACTGCGGAAATCCAGCCTAACTCATGGATAGTTCTTCGTATGATTTAGGCAGCACCATCCGCTTCTCCATCAACAAAGGAGATATCCCATCAGACAAAGAAGGTTTTTCGAGACTTACATATTTCTGCTATGAATAGCTCAAAGTGTGCTGTGCTGAGCTTAAAATGCAACGAAACAGATATACGTACTAATAGAAAGCCCGTGGGTAGCAGAAGGTGCAAATATGCGAGATTGGTATTTGATTCTCAGCATAGGAGTCCATTCCCCATACATGAACAAAGGAATCTGGAAACAGTCTCAGCAGTTCGAGAGACAGCATCTCAGACAAAGCAAACGATGGAGAGTAGTTCTTTGTTACAATGGAGAGATGCCGCTTTCGTATCTTGCTAGGATTATTTTCCCTTCGTCTTGAATTCATAGTTGTCCCTCCTCTTTTACAATGTGCTTCTTAGACATTGTATCCGACTGAGATAGTCTGTTTTTTTAACCATCTTTGTAACTGCTACTACACGCCATTTCAACCTTCTGATCAGTCGTCCTTGTCGAACGATGTCTCCATCGATTCTTGATTGCTAGAGCAACCCGAGACCTTGGAGGGTCTTTGTTCCCCAGATCAAACCGCTAGCTCCTACCTGGGGTTTCGTACTTATAATTGATGTCTGCGCTGTACAATCTTGTTTTCTCATCAACCAAGCCAGCCTGGAAATCAAACCTGAATCTCTGCCGCAGAGAATTGGCGAACCAATTACGATGGATCGAAGCCGCCGAAGGACGCTCGTACTTGCCTGAACGAGACCCCTTGGACTACCCACGATCACACTCGTGGCCGCGAGATACACACAGCCAGCCGCTTCAAGGGGATCCGGAAAACCCCTATTACCCCTCTTCTTCAGAGTCGTCCGTCTCTTCGGCTCCTGTCGAGAGTCCCGTAGCCTCGAGCGTTGAAGTTGAAGTCGGGTCAGTGGGCTCGAGAGATGACCGACACGGCAGTCCGTTGACAGAGTCCACACACTCAGGGTCCAGTGACGATAGAGCCCTTCCCGTAGACTCCATTGACATTCTGATCGATAGAATGTTGATCATCTCGGCCGTACTCAGGCGCACCTGCTCCGTAATCGGGTTTCTCTGGGTGTTGTTTGCCATATTCATATTCTTCAACCTTTTCGGAACATACCCGGGTATTCAGATTCCTCGTCACGACGTCGCGGAGAGCTTCAAAACCATATTCGCTGCGGAAAAGCCGTCCTGGAGAGCCAAGCTCACGAGGACCAAATCCACCGAGCCGCTTGCAGTGGTTGAGAACCCCTCGTGCCCGGAGTACTGGCGGTACTGGCCATGTCGGCCGTGGGCCTGTCTGGGGTTGGACCCCACCATGGATACACACTTCGATTATCTTAAGTACGATGAAGACGACGTCAAAAAGGTAGCCAAACGGTCGAACAAATGCTGGCACCCAGACAAGATCCTCGGACAATCGAAGGGAAAGTTCAATAAAAACCATGCGCTACCCATCATGGAGAAGATAGAAGCCTGCAAAGAGATGGCGGTGAAAGATCTCGACTTTCGCAGAGACAAGAATATAGACAGGTACTCGGACATGTCCGACTACCAAGACACGCCACTATGGAGCCATTGCGACGACTTGCGGGATGAGGACAGAAAGCTAAGGCGGAGCGAAAAATCTGATAAAAGCGGAGGATCAAAATCGGGATATCGCTCATCATATGAAGGATCGGATATTTACCTCGAAGACACCTTCTATGCCGATCTCATTCAATACTGGTGGTGGAACCCGTGGCTGAAGAAGGGACTGCCACTTTTCCTTTTCTGGAAACTCGCTTTCGTTGCATGGAGTCCCTCAGGCTGGGGGTCCTCAAGGCAATTGGCCCAGGCTGCCGGATGGATTTACTTCTACCTGCTTCTCCAGTCGAATGTGGCCCGTATGTGGCCGTTCATTTTGTGGACGATACCGTTCACACTACGAACGACAATATGGGCAATGCTGGCAGGCTGTGTGGAATGTTTTGTTTGGCTTGTGGGGGCGTAGAAGTGGAAATACAGAGTGATCTATGATCTGTAAACCGAGTCAATCTCAATTTTCATTTAAAAATAGGGTGGTAAACTGTACCTTGCAACAGCGTCAATCTGCTGCCTTCTTCATCCCTTGTTTGAGTTCATGTCGGTGCTGGTAGATGGAAAGCTAAATGCCTACCCGACTAGGTAGCCTACGTGAATGATTTACAAGTTCAATTGATCAGTCCATCAATGACACGAAGATAGGAAAGTAAGGTCGAAGCTGATTTTCGCTGGGATCGTCTGAGACATAACATGAAGATTACTCTTGTTTCTGGGTAGTTTTTCGGCCCTTGTTCCTTTTTCCAACGAAGCCAAGTCCTTTGAGGACGCTAAGCAGCATTAGCAAGCCTACCACCGCTGTCAGCGGAATCCACCACTCGTTACTCCAATTGGAATCCACTGTCGTTATATGTCTCTTGTCATGACCTCCATCGTGACCATGTAGTCAGAGCTTCCCTTCACCCTCTGGAGTGGGTTCCTCCTTGGTCTCCTTCTCGTCAGCCTGTGGTATGCATTTCTCCAACCACCTCGTCAAATCGTCAATTTCTTCCATGTCCGCTGTATGGCCCACTCCCCTGTAAGTGTTGAATTCGACGTTCCAGCCTTCTTTCTTCAGCACCTCGCTGGTCTTCTTGCCCCATTCGTATGCCACAACCTGATCTGCATCACCGTGACCCATGAACACTGTTGTCTTCTCGTTTGCATTGCCCGCCTCTTTCACCATCTCCATCCAGTGATTGTCTCGTTGAAGCAAAAGCCAACAACTCAGGCCAAAGATGCCTCCAATCTTCTTCGGGTATGAGAGACCTGAAAGAAGAGCCATGGAGCCGCCTTGCGAGAAGCCGCCGAGGACAATGCGGTCGGCAGGGATGCCTTTCGCGATCTCGGCTTCGATGAGAGAGTGGAAGGTAGACCTGGTGCGGAGGATACCTTCGGAATCCTGTGGCCGTGTGTCGCGGGCGTCGAGCGATAAGAGGTCGAACCAGCCAGGCATTTTCATGCCCATGTTTATCGTGATAGGAATGTTAGGTGCATTCGGGAAGATAAAGGAGGTGTTAGGGAAGAGACCACGACGGTGGAAGTTCTCGGCGAGGAAAAGCCATCCATGGCCGCTGACAGTAGTCAGTAAGAGTGTTCTATTGTACCAGACTGGCTTCAAGTTGGGGAGCATGTAGCAGATGGCCAAGTTTCAGGGCCATCAGAAGCTCCCGGTCTCCCAATAATGATGGCAGGAAAATGATGAGGATAACGATAGTAAAAGAACCTCACCTAGCCAAAGCAGTTGTGTCTCACTTTGTTGGGGTGAAATGGCCAACCCACTTGTATCGCTTTGCGGGGTATCGCGAGCACACTTTGAACCCCAGAAGAGACACAGCTGCTTTGGCTGAATAGGCATGTACTTACGTATCACCTAATCCATGAGCGACAATGATGCTGGCCGTGTGCTTCTTGAAAGCGGGAATGACAATTGCCGCTGGAGATGACATCTTTGAATTATTCGATAGAATGGCGCAAACAAGATGAGTTGGATATGTGAGAACGAGTTGAAGGAGATCGACTGGGCCAGATCAGATGCTATTTGTGGTGTTGATGTTGATGTTGTTGATGACGCTACTGCAGGGACTTGCACGTGCCTGACCTGAGTGCACGTGTATGTGCCGGGTACTTACCGTGCCCCCGCCGTCGGGTGATGACCGGTGGCTGAGATCTGTGGCGCCTGGGAAAAGCCCCTTACCTACCCGTCCCTAGCTTGGACGGAACATGCTCAACGTCATCACTTTGTGGTGGCGTCGATTCGTTATAATGGCGATTGGAATTGCTTTGGAGCTTCACAAAATAATCAAGGATCTGATGCTGAATTCCCTGGGGTGAAATCTTTCATCCAAGTGGAGCTCAAATCTCAACCCCAACCCCTTCCCCTCAATCAACACTTCCTGCTTCCCTGAAGTCTACCCGCAAACAAATTTCCCTAAGGAGATTTGGATCTCCCATAGCACGAGAAGCTTCATCAAGTTGTGGAGTGACAGAGCGAAACACCTGCACTCTTGCAAATCTATCTCCACTCTACCGGAACGTCGCCGGTTGCAAGTTGCAAACGCCGGCAGAAGCTCAATATACCTACCGGCGAAGAGCAATTGCATGCGTTACACGATTAGAAAGGGGTCAAGATTGGGATTCATTAAGGCTATTGAAGGCAAACTTGCAACCGCATCAGGTGCAAAAGTGTCGCCACGTGCTCTGCATCAGCAGCTCCTTCCCTCCTTAGCCGTGCCTTCCTCCTGACCAACTCCACCACACACCTCCCAAGATCCCAATATTTCTTACTCTCCAAGTTCTTTCTCATCCACCTTCATCCACCTTCATCCACCTTCATTCACCTTCATCCACCTTCATCCACCTTCATCCACCTTCACCCACCTTCATCGGTCCCATTCCTCACATCTGCTGCTCTTTTGTCTACGTACAATCTTTCGTTCATCTGACCAGGAGCTCCGTTCGCTTCACCTCCACCATGGCGGGACGGATCACTCGTGCTGCCGCACAGAAAGCTGCCGAGGTAGCATCATCTGTCGGTCAAGCTGGCAAGCAGGCCGTGGATTCCAGTCTGCAACACGGCAAGCGAGGAGCGACACAAGCTGAGAATCAGAAAGATCAGAACGAAGCGACGGAAGCCGTCGTGCAAGACGACATGCAGAACCGCATGCAGACGACTACGGAAGCCGACACGGAGTCTCCGGATCAACTGTCGAGTCCTCCTGCAACTCCGGGCGTGACGAAGACAGCGAAGAGGGCCGCACGAAAGACCAAGGCCACTCCTCTTGCTCGCAAGATGTTGCAGCCAACTCAGCTCTCCAGTCCCATTACCCTTGGCGATCTCAAGAAGCGCCAGCGGGATGAAGCGGATGACGAAAATGAGTACGAAGAGCTTCCTCACAACCTTGGAAGGGCTCTCAAGCGTTCCAAGCAAACTTCTGGCTCTCCTGACAACAATGGATTTCCTACGCCAAAAACGGATCCCGGAGCAAGCGAAATCAAGCCTTCTTTCAAAACTTCGGAATTCAAGTCCGGAATTCCGTATCCCGAAAATGAGGCGACCGAGCCCGATCCATGGCTAGCGTACAACTTCCCAACTCATGAGCAGTGTGAGGAAGTCTTCGCACTTCTTTCTCAGACACATGGAAGAATTGAACGGCCCGAGCGGCCTCCTCCTCCTTCCCACACTTATGCTGGCTGCGGAGAAGTTAAAGATATTCTCGACGGTCTGCTTCGAACACGCCTGAGCGCAAACACCAGTGGTGGCAACGCCGGAAAAGCCATCGCTGGTCTCGTTGCGAAGTATGGGGTCGCCGAGACAGGTGCTGCAAAGGGAAGTGTCAACTGGGAGGCTGCGAGGCAATTGAGTCAAGAGGAGCTCGAACTGGCTATCAAATGTGGAGGCATGCAAAAGCAGAAGAGTAAGGACATCAAGAAGATACTTGACATGGTGTATGAAGACAACCTCGAAAAGAGAAAGTTCATCGAGGAGAACAGCAACAAAAAAGACGACTCACTCACTCTTCCCGGCGGCATTTCCTCAGCTGATTTCAGCATGGAAGATCTTCTCGATATCAACTACCTACACGCGCTTGATACACTGGCAGTCGAGGCAAAACTGAAATCGTTTCCTGGCATCGGTCTCAAGACAGCTCAATGTGTCACCAATCTCAACATGGGTCGTCCACGTATCGCAGCTGATACTCACATCTTCCGCATTGTCAAGTGGTTGGGTTGGGTTCCGCCTCTCGGATGGAAGCCAGAGGGCGAGATAGGAGATGTTGGTGGCGTGGCTGTAGAGGAAGGAAAGGGCATTGTCATTGAGCCGGCTGAGAACGGCAAAGACGCCACTGAGAATATTGAAAAGAAAGCCGATTCGTTGCAGCCTGTTGGGAAGGCCAAGGAAGATGTGGTCATCGCTGAGGCTCCCAAGAAAGAGGAAGACGCTGAAAGCTCGAAGATGCCCGGAGGTTTGCCAGATTTCCAAGTTGAGTCAAACGGCGTCCCACCCACCAGCACCTCGGTGTCTGCAACCCCCAAGAAACAGAAGAAAGAAAAGAAAGCAAAGGCCCCTAAAAAGCCCAAGCCTCCCCCTGCGGTGAATGAACTGACCGCCATGGACCATCTCAATGTCCGTATCCCTGATCCACTGAAATACGGCCTCCATCAGCTCCTCATACGCCATGGCAAAGCTTGTGCTCGCTGCGGGGGTCGCCTAGGGATGGACAACGAGCGCTGGGAGGAAGAATGTGTCATTGAGCATCTGGTGCAACGAGTCGGACACAGACTTGTTGGCGTCGATGGGGTGAAGGTCGTGAGGAAAGGTGCGAGCAGAGGCAAGGCCAAGGCCAAGGCCCATGTCAAGAATGAAGATGCAAGTGATGAGGAGTATATGAGTGAGTAGCTGGGTATGTTGCGGTTGATAGAGCCAGTGTGTCAGTGGGCAGAGTCGAATGATGATTTGCTGAAGGATGAGAATATGCAGGTAGCTGTATGCTAGCATCTTGTTGCGATGGGATGTGGGACATAGCGGTGGGTGGTGCTGGCTGGTTGCTTTGTGGCAGTTCAGCTATCTGTTTTATGATCAGACAGTGGAAGAATGCCTCCACTTGTGGCGAATTGCTATTGCTATAGCTATGCTGAGATAGCTGCTTTACCAAATTGAAAGACAATCGTCTGAAGGAAGTGTGGTTCCTTGTGTGACGCGTCGGATACCAAAGAAACGTTCGATTGCCGCTGTCCAAGACGTCAATCTCGAGCTGATTCCCTGAAAGCTGGCGTGGAATTGCAGTCACTCCTTTTGACATGGGTGATAAGTACTCGGGAAAGGACAGGTTGATGTTCCAACTTCTATACAGAACACCTTGCCGCTATTTTCTTGCAAACATAAGGTACGCCAGAGAAGTGCTCGGTGAACATGGACAACGGGATTCGGCTACTCTTTGCTCGTCACGACTCTTCTGTTTGAGATATTTGATGGCCTGTTTGCTCCCGAGCCCGGTGTTACGTGCGAAATGCTTTTGTTTTTCGATTACTGATCTTTCAACGTTTGGAGAGTCCCACTACGTGCGAAAATAGGAGTGGGATTAGGTGAGATTGTTATATCTGCGGACGTTTAGTTTGGAACCTTGCTTGAGCGGACGAAGACTCAATAATGCCGAGATAGGTTTACAGGGACAAGATACAAAGCTCAGCAGTAGATGGTCATTGTAAAAGAAACGCTTCCAGGTGCGGTGGACAGCTAATCCTATTGGTAGCATGGACTGTTGGTTCCGCACAAGGCCTCGGTACGATATGAAGTTAAATTGTTGTGAGTGGTGAGGCCGGGAAGTAGGTAAATATAGGCATGCAAGTACCTGGCATGCATTAGGTACGTCCGTAGATAAGTAGCTCAGATGGGAGGGCGGCTCAACTGAACATGCCGCAGACGCTTCCCGCGAGCTCTTGGTTGTTGCTCTCAACTGGCTTGAGTCGGATCTACTCTAAGCTGGGCCGAGGTCGTCCCCCAGGGTGCTGGGGGTCTCGCCCTGTACTCCCCAAAGGAGACCTCCTAGCAACGTTTGCGTGGTGCAGTTATATGCTCAGCGCCAGCACGCTCAAACACAAAAACCAAATACACGAACAAGTCTGTTTGCATCGATAGGGAGCCGCCACGAATCGTCCTTGATATAGCTCCGACCTCGAGTCTGTTTCGCGGGCCCGAGCCATGGCTCTCGGTAGGTCATCGCCCATCGTCGCCGATACCGGGCTTCAAAAGTCCGGGGCCCCACAGCGATATCGATATGGACAGCCAGAACCAGACATCTGACGTCCAACGCGCATCGTTCGTGCCAGCTAACGCGTCTTGCTGTAGCGACCACTGCTGCCATTGCTGCCATTACTGCCACTACCGCCGCCGCAGCATATCTTGACGCGAAATTCCACATTCGCAAGGACTTGAGGGTCCTCGGCTCGCTGAAGCATGGCGACAAGCTTGTTGCAGAGGCTGGTCTGTCTATCTATACCTATCCACTCGTCTCCCCCAGTCATTTCCAGGCCTGAGCTGAGCTGATAATTCGATGCAGAAGCCAAAAACCGCATGTCCCTGTGGTATCCCTTCGAAGCCCAAGCACAACGAATACCCAACGAGGATTGCCTGTGGTCCAGGGAGGGAACCTACACTTGGCGCGAGACATACGCCCAGGGCTGCCGCTATGCTCAATTCTTCCTCTCCCAGGGCATCAAGCCCAAATCGCTCGTTGCTTTCTACCTGACCAATACCCCCGAGTTCATACTAGCCATGCTGGGGAGCTGGGCTGTAGGGACAGCGCCGGCGAACATCAACTACAACCTCGCGGGGAATGCTCTGATACATTGTTTGAGGGTCAGCGGGAGCAAGATCGTCCTGGTGGATGAAGACAGTGATTGCCGGGCGAGGATTGAAGAGTCGAGGGACAGGATAGAAAGAGAACTGGGAATGAAGATTGTTGTCCTAGATGCGGCGACCAAGGCACAAATTGGCTCTCTTCCTTCCGACCGGCCAAAGGACGAGCTCCGGTCTGGGCTGAAAGGAGAATTTCCCATGTGTCTCCTGTACACCAGCGGATCCACTGGACATCCCAAAGCATGCCCCTTCCCAGTATCACGAGGCTTTTACCTTGCTGGACCCCGTCTCGCAGGGATGGGACTCAAACCCCAACCGAACGGCGATCGTTGGTACGACTGCATGCCCCTTTACCATGGAACGGGCAATACCACAGCAGTAGCGTGTCTGACAGGCGGTCTCACTCTCTGCATTGGCAAAAAGTTCAGCACGTCAGGGTTCTGGAATGAAATCAGAGCATCCAAGGCGACGGCATTCGTCTATGTCGGAGAAACCGCGCGCTACCTGCTTGCGGCAAAGGAAACACCGCAGGATAAGGAGCACAATGTTAGGGTCATGTACGGCAATGGGATGAGACCGGACGTGTGGATGAAGTTTCGGCAGAGGTTTGGCATTGAGACTGTGGTGGAGTTTTTCAACAGCACTGAAGGTGTTTTTGCACTGCAGAACACTTCCAACGGTAAGTTGGAATGACATTTTGTGAGGGGAACATTTGCTGATAGACTGACTCTAGGAGAATATCTCGCAAATGCTGTCGGCCACCACGGCGCTCTCCTTCGATTTGCCACTCGTCAATCGTATATTCCAGTCCTCATAGATCACGAGACTGGTAAAATATGGAGGGATCCCAAGACCGGGTTTGCCAAGCGGAATTCTTTTGAAGAAGGAGGAGAAATCCTCTGCAAGGTCGAAGACGAGTCCGGGTTCGCAGGGTGAGCGCAACTGCATCTACTTGTTCCCCTCATGTGGTAGAGCATGATGCTAATCTGGCTCCACACAAAGATACTGGGGAAACTCCGAAGCGACCAAGAAGATGTTCGAGCGTAATGTGTTCGTCAAAGGCGATATGTATTACCGAACAGGCGACGCGTTACGGCGAACTTCTGATGGCCGGTGGTTCTTCTTGGACAGGTGAGCAGATCATTATCGTACATCTTCGAACATGCCTAACCAGGGTACCTAGGCTGGGCGATACATTCCGCTGGAAAAGCGAGAACGTCTCTACGGCCGAAGTGGCAGAAGTCCTCGGCCATTTCCCCGGAATCGTCGAAGCAATCGTCTACGGCGCTCTAGTCCCCGGTATGCTATTGCAAAATTGACACTTCCCTTCTGCATTGGAAGCACTGACACAATCAGGCCACGACGGCCGCGCCGGCTGCGCTGCTCTTTTCATTGACCCCAAAATCGACCCGTCAACCTATCCTGCGTTCTTCCGCTCCTTGCTCGACCACTGTAGACAGAAGCTGCCCCGTTACGCCGTACCCGTCTTCCTGCGTCTCCAGAACGCAATGAGCCCCATGCATAACCAGAAGCAGAACAAGATTCCGTTGAAGAAAGAAGGGATCGATCTGGATCAGGTTTATGGCGAGGGAATGGACTTGGAGGAGGGCGTGAAGGCTGGAAAGGACGGGATGATGTGGTTGCCGAGTAGTCTGGATAGGAAGGGGAGGGATGAGTATGTTGCGTACAGACAGAAGGATTGGGAGGGAATTCAGAAGGCTGCCAAGTCGAAACTGTAAGATATCTAGATGAAGGCTGCCATGAGCACAGCACATGATATGTTTGAATGCCCACGAGATACTCATTGATGCTCAATTTCAATCCCTCTACATCCCAATCATCCTCCTTACCCCTTTAAACCTCCTTCCTAAACTCTCTCCATATCCCACCTCCACAACCCCCTTTCCCATCTCCTCTGCCGCCCTTTGATCTTTCACCGGAAGCCCCAGCGGCCCCGGAATCGCCGTCTTCATCACCCCCGGCCACCGATCCCTACATATGGCCTTCATATTACACAACCCCCTCAATCCCTCCTCCCCAGCAAACCTGCCATACCCGCTCCCCTTGACCCCGCCAAACGGCAATTGTACGGCATAGTACGCCGCAAAGTCGTTGATAGCCACCATACCCGCATGGACTTCCCGCGCCACACATTCGAGGTCAGCGAGGCGTTTCCCAAAAACAGAAGCGCCGAGAGCGTAAGGGGTAGAATTTGCTATCTCGATGGCCTGGGCTACGCTCTCTGCTTTCATGACCACGGCGATGGGAGCGAAAAGTTCGGTTTGCGCGATGGGCATGGAGGGCGTGACGTCGATGAGGAGGGTGGGCTGGAAGTAGTGGCCCTTGGGGTGATCGGGGTGCAAGAGGCGTTTCCCGCCCGCGAGAAGGGTTGCGCCGCGGGATACCGCGTCGGCGATGAGGGATTCGAGGGTTGAGAAGTTGGCGGCGGATATGGAGGCGCCGACGTCGATTGGGGTTGCGGAGTCGAGGATAGAGCCACTACGGAAGGACTTGATGCGGGAGTGGAGCTCGGAGACGATTTTCGGGTAGATGGTGGGGAGGCAGATGATGCGTTCTATGCCGATGCAGTTTTGGCCGGCGGCTTGGAAGACGCCGCGGAGCAGGATT
Organism: Aulographum hederae CBS 113979; assembly: GCA_010015705.1. Taxonomy (NCBI): domain Eukaryota; kingdom Fungi; phylum Ascomycota; class Dothideomycetes; order Aulographales; family Aulographaceae; genus Aulographum; species Aulographum hederae. Next base: position 702,608 of record ML977139.1, on the reverse strand, counting down.
TGGGTAACGCGGGAGAGATCGCTGCCGATGTCGTCGAGGATGATGGCGGCGTCTTTACCGCCGAGTTCGATGACGGTGGGCGTGAGCGCTTTGGCGGCTGATGCTGCTACTAAGTGGGCGACGGGACGGGAGCCGATGAAGGTTAGATGGGAGATCCCAGGGTGGGATGTGAGATGTGGTGCGACGGATGGCCAGCATACGGTCGTCTGAATGAGTTGCGCGTTGTGGCCGCATGCGGTCAAGGCACCACGAGCGATGCTGGTGAAGTAGGCCGAGGACCACGCTGTCTGCTCGGACGGTTTGAGAACTATGGCGTTGCCGCTGAACAGAGCTGATATAACTGGTCCGAACAGGTTGTGGAACTGATAGGGGGTTAATCATGTATCGAATCAAGAGGTCGAGCTTCAACTCCTTACTGGGTAGCTAAATTCAGTCAGCACTGTGCCAGGTTTTGCACATGTCCTTACTTACTTCCAGCTTACTGCAGCCGAAACAACTCCTAGGGGCTCATAGACGACCTCATTCTTCTTGTAGAACATCAAAAAATTCGTCGGTCTACTTGACGGCCGTAACGGTCTCTCGCCGTGGTCGATTGTCCATTTCAATTTCTCAGCCGTGACCAAGATCTCCCCAAAACAGGCATCTACCCTCGTCTTCCCAGAGTCGAGACATGACGCTGTGGCAATTGTGTCCTGGTTCTCGAGTAAGAACCTATTCCGCGGAAACTGTTACTCCTTCCATCCTTACTGCCAACGATGGGGGAAACTGGGAGTACGGACTTGAGTAGTGTCTTCAGAACCCTACGACGTTGCGAGAAGGTCGTCTTGGCCCACTCTTTCTGCGCCTGTTGTGCACGCGATACAGCACGGTCGATACCGTCTGGTGTGGCAGGATTTACGAGGCCGAGGAGTCTACCGTTCGCTGGACAATAGCATTGGATAGCTGAGGATTTTGGGAGCTATACCAGGATTAATTAGCTTCCGCTCTCATACGAAATTTCCACACCCGCTCACCTTGATCGAAGGCTCCTCTAGGATCTCTCCTTTCCATTCAGGGCGACATTGCTCGGGGACTGGGACGGTGTAATTGACCGCAGCTTCGGGGTCTGGAAGAGACGATTTTATGAGGAGAAAGAGTGTCAATGCGCCCACAGCGAGAGTAATGTACAGACTAAGGTCCTCCAACTGCTCTAGGACGTCCATGGCACCAGAGACATGCTGGAATCGTGGAATTGCGCGTGGGTTGTGGTTGGAGAAAAGGATGGCGAGTCATGCAGGAGCCAGACGCGAGTCACGAGATCACCTGATCAAACCTCCTTTTATGCCACGAAGGTGATAGATACCTCCTTACTAGATCAATCCTGAGTCGCCTGGTGGCGGAGTACCAAAGTAAGCAGATTTCAACAACCACAAAAAATAGCACTCTAACCACCAAGAAAGGACTTCAGACGGTTCATTTTAGGCTTGAGTCTTGCGAATTTGTTGCACTTGTGACTTTCCTAGTACCTGTCCTGTCCATCTTCACCCTTTCTCGTACGAATGATCTGCTAGGTGTAGGTAACAAGAATAGCAACAACAAGACATTATTAATTGATACTCCAAGTAAGAATGCTGTCTACACAATTTCGAAACCACAACTCCGAGAACAGCCCATGGAGTGATCAGTCTGAGAAAGGAAATCATTAGCGCTGAGATTTGTGGAGTACCCCATCACAAGGGGACTTTATCATGCATAGTCAGTCCACGGGAACGCCATGGTGTAATTCCCAACATCGATCGTGAAAATCATCTTGCATCTCCGCCCGCTTTGTTCAGTCTCCAATTTTCATCTTCATCTTCATCGCCTCGAGACGCGACCATTTATGTCGTCGGTCCAGCATTGTTCTTGGGGGCTTGAGTTGGTGGTCCTTCCGGCGTGACATAGGACCTGGTCATACCACCATCAACAACAAAGTCCGTTCCATTCACGAAAGAGGACTCGTCAGAGGCCAAGAACAGAACAGCCTGAGCCTGTTCAATAGCCTCCCCGAAACGGCCAGATGGGAAGTGGACTTCGCGACGGTGGCGCTTAGCTTGGTCGTCCCCAAGCCAGTCTTGGAGGAGAGGGGTACTGTGTGACTGGTCAGCGACATGAAATGCAGTGGAACTTGTGAAAGACGCGGGATGTAGAGACGTACTTGAGCGGCGCGGGACACAAAGCGTTGAAGCGGAAGCCTTCGCGAGCATGGACGATGGCAAGTTCACGGGTCATAGCCAGAACAGCTCCTTTGGATGCAGTATATGCGAGCTGTGGAGTGGCGGACCCGACAAGGGCAACGACAGATGCAACGTTGATGATGCTTCCATTCGTCTTCTTGTGCTTACGCATGGAAAGGACAGCGTGCTTGCTGCCAAACCAGACGCCCTTGACATTGATGGACATGGTCAGGTCCCAAATCTGGAAGCAGGTGAGCAAGTTTCACTTTTCGTACTTTGTACTCGATTTCTGACCTTTTCGGGGGTTTCGACCGCGTCAGCATCGTCGGCGTGCATAATGCCGGCATTGTTGAACATGACGTCCACACCACCCCATGCATCCAATTTGGCGACAGCTGCCTCGACATCGGCCTCCTTGGTGACATCGCAGATGATGGTTTCTAGCCGTGGAGCGTTCGGTACAATCTCCTTGAGCTTTGCAACTCCTCTCTCGAGAGCAGAGGCAGAAATATCTGCTAGGAGGACATTGGCTCCTTCGCGGGCGAACAGAATGACTGTTTCTAGGCCGATGCCTCTGAGATTCTGTCAGAGCCATACTTGGGTGAAGTTGAACTGTTTCAAGACACAAGACTATCTATAAGAAGATCCGAATCATCTTAGGCATGCCACGAAGCTACCAAGCAGGTCATGTGCCGCAGCGATTTGGCTTCGAGGGTATATTCTCAGGAAACAACACCGCAAGCAGATGTGGAACAAGCAAGGCAGCGAAAGTGGCATGAGTAGAAGAGTGCATAACAAGTTGATGTGAAATGGCCTACCCTGCGGCTCCGGTGACAATGGCATTCTTTCCGGCGAGACGACCCTGAGGCATTTGACTTCCCATTCTTGAGTGGCAATGAGGATGAAAGGTAAGTTTGTTGAATCTGACGGGTCTGTAGATATTGGGAAAATGTAAGCGAAGTTCAGAGAAAATGGTGTTGATATAGTAAGAGTGGCAAGGCGTTAAGTGACACGAAACGGGAATGAGAAATCAGTCACGGTACACAGTGACCGGCGATTGACGTAAGCTCCATAGCAAGGGAGCAAGAAGATTAAGAGGCTTACAACGTGAATGCGACAGTTATTGTAGTAGTACTAGAGAAGAAGAATGATCACAATGTAATTTGCTTAGGTGTGAGGAGAGTGAAAGGGAGTCACAGCGTGAATGGCGGTGGATATCGGAGGCGACGGAGGCAGCTGGGGAACGCATGGCTGCATTTGGTCAAGTTGCTTGTTAGATAACGGGCCTTGGCAGAGCCGCACAACGAGGACGCTTGAAGCCTTGAGGCTCGTGTGCTTCAACGGCAAAGACATATGACAAACCCTTCGCCATGAGAGGTTGACAGAATGCCGCTGACCACGGCCTTGGATCCGAACCGCTGCCATCGTTATGCGTTGGAGGTCACGAGGATCCACAACATAACGTCCACCAGAGTCGACTTGCGCTTGGGCAGATGAAGCTGCAAGACTTCGTCGTGGATTCATGCTTCTTCGGAGAATACAGAGTTACCTCAAAGACTGTGCTACCATGGAGGTTGAAACAAGAAGCGAGATCTCAAGCCCTTAAATAGCTGCTTTGGAGCTAACTTAAACGATATAGTGGCTCTGCTTCAAGATTGCTTTCCCAACGCTGCAACCGTCGTACTCTACCTTGACGACGCCCCTTTATATTCATAACTGTCAACAAGCACACAAGTATAAGGGTTCTTCGTGTATATTCTTCTTCGTTTTCTCAATTTCATGGCCATCTCCTACACCTAATGCGCCTGCGGTTTGGAAGCATGTAAGGGCTGGCAGCAGCTGATTGGCCGTCCCCGCATCTCCCTCGGATCTCGACCTGCATGATGTAATTCTTGGCCAAGGCCTCATCTTGACGTCTAGTCTGAACTGAACTACTTCTCCATTTCTCCCTCCAACTCAATCAATTGCGCATACCCATGCTCAAGGCTGCCTTTCGACCTGTTCAATTATCTTATCCCACCCGAAACTTCCTTCGTCCTGCCCATATCAGACCGCTAGCCACAATGTCTCAATCCAAAGCTTGTACGGCGATTCCACTTCCCCACCATGCCCCGCCATGCTCCAACATAACATTCAATTGCTAACCTGCATGCTCCCCAGGCTGCAGCGTCCCTCCAGTAGTCGGCAGCGACTACAAAGACAAGGGCAAATACGAGCAAATCAGCGGCATGAAAACCTACGTGACCGGCCCCGCCAAAGCCAAACGCTCCATCCTCGTCGTCTACGACATCTTCGGCTTCTTCCCCCAGACCACCCAGGGCGCCGATATCCTCGCCTACGGCGACTCTGAACAGCCCACCCGCGTCTTCATGCCCGACTTCTTCGACGGCAAACCGGCGGATATTTCTTGGTATCCTCCCGACAACGACGAGAAGGGGAAGAAGCTGGGCGAGTTCTTCTCCACGGCTGCTGCGCCGCCCAAGACGCTGCAGAGGCTGAAGCCGTTTGTCGATGAGGTCAAAAAGTCACAGTATGACGGAACGGATAGCTGGGGCCTGTTGGGATACTGCTGGGGCGGCAAGGTATGGATTCCCTGGAGCATGAGATATGAGGAGCTGGGGAGCCGTATGTCTGACTGACCATTTGTGGGACATATAGATCGTCAATCTGGCATCCAAAGGCGACACCATCTTCAAGGCCGCCGCCGTCTGCCATCCTGCCATGGTCGACCCCTCCGATGCCCCCGACGTTACAATTCCCTTTGCAATGCTCCCCTCCAAGGACGAGGACAAGAACGACGTGGCCAAGTGGGAGGAAGGTCTGAAGGTGACCAAGAAGGTCGAGTGGTTTGACGACCAGATCCATGGTTTCATGGCCGCCCGGTAAATGCCATTCTCTTCGGCGATAGGGACGGAGACTGACTGACACTCTGCGACAGCGGCGACCTCTCCAACGAAAGCGTCAAGAACGAGTACGAGCGCGGCTACAAGATCCTTCTCGACTGGTTCCACGACAAGTTGTAAGTTTGCGCCTGCCTGCTGCGAAGATGGGAGATGAGACTACGGTATGCCTCCCCACCCTTTTTTTTGTCCGATGAGAGTGTTTACGGGCTGTGGACTGACGTTTGTCTCCAGGCCCTCGTCTGGATCATCAAAAATGTAATGAGTCCGTTGTGAGAGAATGCTTGCGAGAAGGAGATCGTTTCGTGGAGTGAGAAAAGGAGCGTGTTGCAGTCACCCCTTTGAAGATAAGAGACGTATACAGCAACATAGTCAGTAAGTAACATGAATACAAGAAACTTATCTCACTTTAGATATCAGTCAAGCGATTCACAAGATGTAGATATTGATGATCACAGTTCGCGCAATGGGCAGACACAAAATCTAGTGAGGGACAATAATAACATTAACGTTTAAGAATCCAGCTGCTCCGCTGATTACTCCATCTAGCGTGATAGCAGCAGGTACTAGCGACAATTCCCTTAAGTTCCTTTTTCGACTCTCGCCCAAGCAAACAAAAGGCCTTTATGCATTAATTCTGCACCCCACGTGACGTGTGAGTTCCCATTATGGTCAGGTCACCATTTTCCATGAACAAATAAAGAACCTGGTAGGTATCCCATCCCATGACCTCGGCGCAAATAAACGACAGGGTAGCAGGAAGCAGACGAGCAGGAAAGAGATTAGACAGCAAACAGCAGAACGAGAAATCCGGAGATTTTCTTCCCAATTCATTCCCGGAGATTCGATGAGATATGTGGAAGCGATAAGAAATAACAAAGGGGGAAACGCAAGGGGATATCTCTTCATCGTAACCAAAAATAAAGGAGAAAAATAAAAAGTACTAATACAGTAGGATGCCGATATCGATCTCCATGAAGTGATGATGCATTGCGCATGATGAAAGGGCCCGAGGAAAGAAAAAGAAGTAATCAAAAGCGAGGGAGGGTATAATTATCTCGACAAAAAGACGAGTTCCACCCATTTGACGAGGGAGAGATCCTTGTTATGACGAAGGAAAAAAAGCCAAAACCCAGGGTCCATGGTTTTTATGCGCGGCCCAGTATAATGTGTGTGCATGAAAGTCCTATTCCTCGAGGATTGATATTGTCCGTGCTCAACGAACAGGGACAGGCTTGCTGTCGCCGCTCTCGGTGGAGAGCGCGACCTTCTGATCGGGCGCACCGCCGCTGCCGGATTCCACCTTCTCAGCTTCGGCGGCCGCAGCTGCTGCCGCAGCCAGTTTACCGCAGCCTTTGACCAGGATGTGTCGCTGTGGGTGTGGGTCAGTTCACTGTTGTCTGGGATTCGGCTCGCTTAAGCGAGACGAGGGAGAGAAGCTTAATCTTACCTTCAACGCGTCCTTGCGCGAGAACGACTTGTCGCAGTGACCACACGGGAACGGCTTGACGGCGAGATGTATGCGCTTGTGGCGCTTCAAGTCGTGATTGCGGTTGAAGCTCTGCGGGCACTGATCGCACTTGAACGGTCGGTCGTTTGGAGGCTGTTGCTGCGTCGAGTGTGGAGGTCCATGGTACATGTTCTGCAAATTCGCAGCATGCCCGCTGTTGAAATTGGGGATCATGCCGTGGGGCATGCCTCCAACGATCAGCGGCTGGCCGTTCGGGTTGTTGATGTTTGAGAGAACAGGGCCCGGAAGGGGATATTGGCCGAATGGACGCTGGAAGTTGTGCGGCGATTGCATCGATGGCGCGTGCATCGGAGGGACTTGACCGGGTCCAGAATTCGCAGGAGACATCCGCGGGTGCTGGCCACCGGAGCTCAGAGGTGGGCTTTGTTGTGTGGGAGAAGGCCCGCCGGAGTAGGGGAAAGACGGATGCTGGGGCGTCGACGATGGCTGCGAGCCATAGTAGCCAGGCGTAGGAGGTGGTCGCTGGAACTGATCTTGCGAGTACACTGGAGATGGATGTGGCGGGGCGGATGAGACTGGCGTTGAGGCCATGTGTTGGTGGTCGTTGGAAGACATGGTGCGCAGCGTCGGCGGTGCTGACATGGGGCCAGATCCGGGGAAAGGAGGGAGGTTCTCGTACTGGTGTTGGTGGTGTTGAGAGTCTGGGTGCTGTGGGCTTGGGTTTCCTCGAACCATGTGGCCTGGAGAGAACAACCCTCCGCGGAATTGCGGAGTGTTGCTTTGCTGGAACCCATAAGGAGCGCCGCCACTCTGGCTGTGTGGCGACCAAGCATAGCCGGTCGGGGTGTACGGAACACCTTGACTTGTGGCTGATGTCGTACTCGGAACGGGGCTGATTCCCTCGCTGTTGTTGCTGGGAGGAGTGAGGAGATTTCCTACACTGGACAACGAGCTCGGCACAGGCGTGGGTTGTGATCCAACATACTGCTGGTACTTCTGTTGGCTGTGGTGGAGTTGAGGGGGAGGAAGTTCAAAGTTGGGCAGACTGGACGCATTTGGCCGCCGAGCTGCGAAGCTGGAGGTTGCGCCCAGCTGATCCTGCCCGGAAGGCATGTGGGGCGGGTGAGCAACAGCAGCCGCCACGGTGCCGGTTGAAGATTTCAGATGGCCGAAGGGCCTGTCAGACTCGGACGACGGAGGTGAAGGCAAACCACCGAGCTGGTGAGTTGCTGCGGGATACGGAAAGGCCGGCTGAGACCAGTCCTGACCTCGCGGGTTCTGTGAATAATCCACGAAGGGCGAGCTGGGGGTGGGTAAGGCGACGGCGTGGCAGGGAAGGGGCCGAGAAGGAGGCGGTTGCTAAGAGCTGGAAGAGCTGGAAGAACTGTACAGGTGCGGTAGAGGATGTTCGGTTGAAGGATCGAAGATAGGTGTTTGATTGTAGGTGTTTTGAGGGTCTGGTGGATGGAACACGGACTGGTAGGCTGTATATGAAGGAGTGTGGTCCTGAATAAGATGCTCTCGAGTCCGAGTGGGGATATATGCGCGGCGGCTGGAGGCAGCTGTTGTTGTGATGTGCGGTTCCTGCGCGAATCTGGTTTTACGGTGCAACGCGCAAATGCAGCTCAAATCAAAACGCTTCTAGAAAGACTCAGTGAATGGTCGTAACAATTGGATCGTCGCTTGACCAGGTCGGAGGCGAGGCGTACAATGAAGGCAAGGCTCGCACAATGGGTTCTCGTTGACACCCTCTCGCGCTCGAAGCTCCCGGAAGCCTGGTTGTGCAGCTGCTGTACCACGGACAGAGTCGCACACGGGCTGTGGGGAGGGCGGTATTTGGAAAGGCTACCTGGTAGCAGGAATGGCCACGCTGTGCTGGGGGTGCCGGCAGTCAGGTGTGATCCCTCTTTCCGGGATGTCTGAGGGTAGAGATCGTCCCAGGGGCGCGCAACAAGCCGTCTGACGAGACAGCAGAAGGAGTGACAGGGTGAGAGGCCGGAGAGGCAGCAAGAAGAACAAGAGCAAGCAGAACAGGTCAACGCTCGACGACAGCACTCGCTCGACGACAACAGCACTCGCAATGGCAGACGACGGGTCAGAGACGCGGTGGAGGGGACTCAGTGGAGGACCGAGGTTGAGTGGTGGAGTGGAGGGAGGAGAGGAGAGGCGGCGGAGGGCTTTGCGGCGGATGACGATCCTTTGTTTAAGCTCTGGTGCCTGGCGTCTTTCTTGCGGATGGCGGAAGGGGGGCTTGGATCAGCCTTTGTTGCATGTGGCATCTCAGGGCTTGTATATGTAGCCAGGCTAGAGGCGTCGGGGCTTTGGGGGGTTCGCGTGGCTGACTGGCTGGGGGGGCTTTTGGTGTCTGGCTTTTAGGGGGGCGCTTTGAAGCTCCAGGAGTCCAGGAGGACCAGGACCGAGCGCGGCGATCCAGATCGGACGGGCCAAGTCAAAGGGCACGGCCTCCAACAATACACGCCCACGCAAAGAGGAAAAGTAGACGAGCGCTGGAAAAGGAAGCACGCCGCCTGTCCACTCACCAGCTCCCAATGCTCCTCTATTTAGCTCGTCCTCCGTCCTTAAGCTGCTCGTCACCTCACCGGCAATAAAAATAACGAGCACACCTGAGGGATGGGGGGTCGATGAACTGGGCTACAGGGTTGGTTGGTACTGTGTGCTAAGTTTCTCCTGGACGATATCATGACCTCTTCACGGCCATGACCATCGCGCAGGGGCCTTCAGCAAGGGACAGGGAAACAGGGCAGAAGGCCCGCTCGAGGAGAAGAGAACTCCTCACGTCCCCCCCTCCGAACCCCCCAGCGAGCCCAGCATCAAGGAGTCAGGACGCAGGACAAGCATCAAGCATCAAGCATCAGAGATTCAGAGCGCAGAGTGCAGAGCGCAGAGTGCAGACTCTCCTCCCCAGGCTACCAAGGCCCAAGGAGCACCCTGTGACCCTGCTCCGGCTCGCAGCTTGGCGGCGCGGGACGGCTTGAGACTTGACAGGAGCACGTCCGAAAAGGGGCAAGGCTCTGCAGCAGCATCCCCCGTTGGGCATGGCTCGACGAGTGTTCAATTTCGGCATCGACTCCTTCGGCGCTGCACCACTGGCCAGCCGTTGTTGTGAGTTGTGAGTTGTGACTTGTCTGAGTTGTGACAACTTGGGGTCGAAAGGGGGCGCCCATGAGCGTTGGACTGGGGCGGGTCGTGCGCAGAGCTTGACATCCGACAGACAAGACAGCTAGCAGCCGGCATGAATTCACGATTCACGGCCCTTTTGACCCAGCGCGGCGGAGAGCGCGAGTGTCGAGTCTGCAGCGGAAAGAAGACCCAATTTCCAGTGCTTTGATGTTTGAACTCTGAAGTCTGATGAACCCACCACGAGTCGGTGTCGCGCATGTCGCGTTTCCTCTCGGTCAGTAACATTCTCAGTCATCTCGTAACTTTGGTGATAGTCGCCTTTTGTTTTTTGCGGATGCTGGTCGCCAGCCGTGGGCCAGAGCCGACACCCGGCCCTGCCCGCAGAGACAAAGCCGGCGGCCATGACAAAGGCGATCAGGCAAGGCGAGATGTCCTGAGAATCCGAGGTGATGGGCACGAAAATCACTGATGACCAGATCTTCCAATTCTGCAATTCTGCGATTCTGCGATTCTGCAAATCTGCCGTCGTCTGTCGGTGCTTCAGAGTCCAGCTCAAGATCTGTAAGCGCTGGAGACTACTCCGTATTGTATCGCGCGACTGAAACACCCTTCGCTCAGTGAGCCAATTGTACGCGGCCGATGAAGACGCAGAAGATGATCGTTGCGGTTTTTGAACTTTGATTCTCGCTCGTTGGAGAAAGATGGCCCAAAGGAGAACAAAAGAGGTCCAGCTGTCACGGGTGACGGGCTGGGCGGACCATGGACTTCAGACGGAAACTATTTTGGGACATGTCTTGCCCTCCATGCTCCTGGCAATCTCGCTTGACGGGTGTTCCCCACGGACTCGAACCCAAGAAAGCTCCAAGCTCAGAGCTGGCGCTGCCCATTGCCCAAGCATGACCGCTGGCCAAGGACCCCTAGCCCGGATACGAAGAGATGTGCTCCCGGGATCGATCAAGCTTCACGCCTCCATTCGCAGCTGACGCGAGCCGGCCAGGAACCCTCGTCCATGTTCATCGATGCTCGTTGGTGCTCGTCCATACCATGGTCGTTAATGATGATGGCCGCTCGCTGCTATCGACGGGCGATTCATAGCAGACGGCCTGTTTGGTCCAACAGCTCCAACAGCTCCAACGACTTCACCGCAAGACAGCGAGTCGATATTTCCGAGCTGTCAGAGCCGGGAGAATCACCTCCTGAGCCGTGACTGGACCTGGACAGCTCGCCCGGTGATTGTGTCGGCGAACTCTATCTCGCTTTTACTGTGTCCCCTGCTCGACAGCCTTCATTACGGGATCGTCTTCGGCATTGAGAAGGCAGCTCTTGGGAGTTCTCGTCGTCGTCGCATCATGAACACTGCTTCCAGTGATGGAGCTGCGATGGCGAACTGTTTCTTCACCTTCGTCTTGTCCTCGTCTGGCCGGTTTTGGTCGGTTTGATGAACTGGTGCCATGGTGGACTTTTCCCGAGCGCCCGGTATGAGGCTCTCCTGGGTGGTGCTGATCGGCGGCGTCCTCCAAGCGCCGCGGATTGTGATGTGAGCCTGTGCCCTGCTCTCTGGCTGCTCTCTGGCTGCTCTCTGGCTTTCGCACTTCCCACGCTCTGGGACTGGCCAGGCTTGCTGCAGCTGCACGCTTTGCGGCTTTGAGCAGCCAGAGATCTTGGATGCCGGAGCCTACCGGCGGCACGGGCCCCTGGGCTTGCTGCCACCGTCAACGACAGCATCGGGAGGGCGTTTCAACGTGTCTTTGACGCAACTCGACGATCTTGGAGCCTTTCCCGTTCATCGACTATGGAGCGACAGACCGAGAGCATCAACGTCAGATCGAGGTGCTTGTCTCAGGCCCTCGGAGCTGGTCTTGCAAGAAATATCGCTTGTGCCACGACTTGCGCATTGCGACTCGCGATCAGGAGACGGCAGCTGGATTTCCATCCTGGTCAGCATTGGGTCCACAGGCCAATCAAGATGCACCACAAGCGAGCCCCGTTGCCTATTTGAAAGGGTCAAACTTTAGTGCCTGACTGCCTGCCCGTTGATGGTCGTTGACACAGCGGAATTTCACCCGAACGTCTCCGCTTTGGCATGCCACTTGGACGAGCACTGAGCAGTCTTGGAGTTGGAGAAGAAGGTCGCGCCGGTGAACCTCCAAGGTCCAAGTCCAACAAGTCCTTCCACTCCTTCGGGCTTCGGCTCTTCGAGTGACTTCCATGTCCAGTGCTCCAGCCTCCCAAGTCCCGCCCATCAGTCAGGTTTGTGCCCTCCGTCGTACATGCACTCGTGACCCGTGACCTCCTCTCTCCTTCTCGAAGAGGGTGTCCAAGTACCACGGTAAGCAGCGCGCCCAATCCTGCTGTACCACAGTCCCGAAAAAGGTTATTTGTCCGTACGGCGACAACCCGAGATCTCGCTGCTGCTGGTTGCCGGCCTTTGTCCTCGAGTCCTCGTCCAAATCCTCCATCCCAATTGCTCAGATTCGCAGAGCCCTGTCTCTTGTTCTCCCTGCTCTGTTCCCTCCCCCCTCCCGAGTTCTCCACCACCATCACTCCCGAAAGTCGGGCTGGCCGGCGCTAGGTCGACGTCCCTCGGGCCTCCAGACTCCCCCTCTCCTATCACACACCACTTTCGTCTGCATTTCGGCCACCATCTGCCCAAGCTCTGCGCATCAAGCCTTTCCCGTCCAGGCTTCAGGCTAGTTGCGCCAAGCTCGTGCTCGTTAGTCTACACCACCTCCACTCCCGCAAGCGACCTCAAGCCAAACCCACACCACCGGATCCTGCAAGTCAAGCGCATCTTGATTTCTTGACCACCACAATTCATCAGCCATCGATGGCGGCCACGCGATCCAAAGTCGCAAACCAGCCAACAGCCATCGGGGAGACGACTTGTGAGCACTTCTGGCTTGATCTCGACGTCTGTCTGGCTGTCCTCTTTAACCGCTACGGCACAGCATCATCCCCTTCAGCCTCCAGTCTCAACTCTCGCCTTGTCGTCTGCGCAAGTTAACTCGCTCCTATGATTACTCACGGCAGGGTTCGGCCATGGAGAGCTTCGCCGCTTCGCAGTTTTCCAAATACCACAAAAAGCAACTTCGCCAACCCCCCAACTCTTCCTCGCGAGTCTGGGACTCGCCCGCCTTAGTTTCGACGGTGACCGACCGAGTCCGCGCTGTTCTGCTGCACTCTGCAGATGCTGAGATGCGCGACCTGCAGGTGTCAATTTTCCCTTCCCGTCGACCCGCCAGCAACAAGCAAATTACGTTCGGTGAAGCACGCCAGCAGGCCAAGACTTCTTCTTCCTCCCCCCATTCATCTCTTCGGTTGAGGCTGGAATGGCTGCAAGTCCGGGCCCAAGCTTTGCAACTTTGAGCGCCAGAAGCCACCGCCAGATCCTGCCTCAAGCAATGACTCGAGTAGGCCTTTTTCACGGTCGTTCTAAATAAGCATGCGAAGAGGAACTTGGCGGTTGTTGGAGGCCCCGAGGCCCAACGGTGGACCGGATGATTTATTTGGGGAAGTCAAACGTCTTCCTCGATCTTTGTAACGGCAGCGTTGGAAATCCGGGGGCCAACGAGGAGAATAACCACCAACCCATCCTTCAACGCGTGATGAATAACGTTGAGGTAACATTCAACAGTGAGTATATTTGGCGAAGGACAACATTCGGGTCTTCCCCTATCAGAGCATGGTAAGCGACGTTTCTATTTCCTATCACGCGCAGAAATATAGGTACATACGACTATTGCCTCATTTCCCTCGAACCAGAAATTAGCATCAACACGCAGTTCAGCCGGTCCCGAGTCTCAGGAACCGGCTCACGGTCCTCTTCGTGTATTACCCGAACAGAAAGTGCGCGAAACGAAACGAGGCCCGGCCCTCTCCTCTGCAGTCTCTGGAGTCTGCAGCCAGCAGCTGCCAACCTGCTGCATGCTCCTGGACGCGCTGTTGGCAGCTTGCTGTCTGTTCCGGACTCCGTCGTTACCGTCGCCCGAGGCTCGAATTCGACAGAGCAAAGTCGTCATGCATCGCGGGGCAGGCTGGACGAGACTCCAGAGTCCAGTCTCTAGTTGATATATGAAGTTGTACGACTGTTGCTCTGCGACTCTGCAGCCAGCAAAACTCGCGGTCGAAAAGGCTCGATCGTTCTGGAGTTTTCAAGATACGAGCGCGAACATCGATCGGCGCAACTCGAACACGTTCCTGCAGCGCATCGCACCCAGCCCAAAACGCCGACTGCGTGTGAAGATGTCGGTTGTCCTGGTTCAGTCAGGTAGGTGGATGACTCGGGGAGATCTTTCGTGCTATGAACAAGTTTTCTTGCGTCCAACCCCAGATCTGCCAGTCTCATCAGTCCACCGGACATTTTCGCGTTACATACTGTGTGCAATCTTTCTTCTCTCTTCATCCCATCTTTTCTCTATCATCTGATCTATTTTCTTTCGCATCTCTAGTGACCGTTAATTAGTCACCGTCGCTTCGACTCTTCTTGCTTCATGCTGTTTTGCCGACTTTCCCAATCCGTCACACGCGCTGCAGCGCCAAGGGCTGCGCGCACTTGAGATGAGTGGTCTGGACTCGCGGCGCCTCCGGGTTCTGGAGACGCGTGAAGACCGAGCCCTACACGTTATGAAGGATTATTCTGGGGTGGGGTGGAGAATCATGCGCCGGCAGTCGGACGGGACGGCCTGGGGAAGCTTGTCTGGACTTCCTGGAATGAAATGAGAGACAGAAAAGACGTGTTGGGGTGGTGCTGTAATGTCGTGCGCATTGGGAAAGTGCGATTGACAGCCCGAAGTCGAACAGGATATCGCGGTAGGCTTGTAGTGACCGTCTTCAGCTGCCAGCTCATTGATTACCCAATTAAGTAACTGTCCTCATAAAGTAGGTAGGTACCTGGTAGGAGAGGTAGGTAAGCACTCTGAGTACTTTAGGTACCTCTTGGGGACCTCGAGGTATCTAACGAAGATGGCATATACGTAGGTACTCTCACTTACTAGACGTTCGTGCTCAACAAACAAGTTCAAGAAGGTCCCAAATTCAATTAGTGTTTTCATCTACCTAGTGATCTCTTTGCTTACTGTATCGCATCGTCCTTCTCAGCTGCTTCGAAGAGTCACTTTCAAGCTATACTTGTCCCTCGTCCAGCGCTAGCTTCTTGAAGAGGTGCCAATTGCCTCAGCAACGCTTTCTCACCAGGAATAGATATTTCTTAATCCTTTACATGTCCGCTCTACATGCCTACCTGATCTTTACTCGAACCGCACAATCCGACTGACTCCAAATGCTTCTTCACCGTCTATCCATCGAGCCATATCACACTTTCCGCGTTCATCGGGCCGCTATCACTTCTTTCTGCAATAGCTACGAGTATCTAGATAAAGGTGGATATGTTTTCACATACCAGATGTATACCGCTTCTACGATCTCATTGCAATACAATTTCATTACAAAGGCACCGAGTTCAAGTCCGCGATGTTCAGGATCGCTTTCCTCTCACTCTTTCAACCATCTGATCCCTCATCGTTCCGTCCCAGTCTTGTTGCAGATGTCTTCCGAGTTCGCTACTAGCCTTTCTCTGATTTGCTCACTTCCCATATGGGAGCTTGCTGTTGAATGGGTCGATGGGTAGACCAGTCAGTGCAGCGGAGATGTCAATGGTAAAGGAGCAAGCATTCATAGGTTCTCTCTGGTATATCGTTGGCAGAGTCATTCATCATGGGCGTTACCCGTTCACTTTCTGCATCGCGGGAATGGGTCATGGACGCAGGGTGGGGTCGTTTCTCATTCAAAGTCAATGCATTGCAATCAATTATACTATTATCTGTCCCCAAGCTCGCTCTTCCACGCTCTGTATTTCCTCTACGCTCTCCCGCCCTGTCCAGCTGCAATGCAGATCCAATCCTCTCCTCAGCGCAATTACATGCCCCGGTCACTCCAACCCATTCCAGTGCTCTAGGTCATCACCTTGCCTGCGAGCTGGCAGCACGGCGCAGGTTCTCCCGATGCGGGTCCTCGTGGGATGCATGTTCGTGACTTCGTCTGCTGAAAAGAGGTCGGGGTGGCAGAAGGGCAGGGGGCATTGATGTGCTCTAGTTGGCAACTAATTGTACATTGTAGGTTGTATTGAGGTAAGTCCTTCCATCAGATGTCAGCAAGAAGCACAACGATGACTTTAGAGAGCAGACATACCGAAGTCCCGGTCCAATTAACTGTCGTCGTCTTCCACAGAGAGAAATCCCGCCTCGACCAGCTCCGCGCGCGCTTTTGTAAGGTCAGCGAACGTGACCTTGAAACCTCGAGCTTGTACTTACTCATCGGTTTAGCCAGTTCCGCCCTGAATGCCGCCCGGTTCCTCGCCAGCAAGTAGGTGCTCGAGATGTTCCTATGCGGCGTATGAAGGGGAATGGTGGCCGGTGGAATGGCTGATGGCGGCATTTCCTTTTCTGGATGGTGTTTGAAACGAAACACCACCGCGAGGACGATGGCGACGATGACTACTACCGGGAAGAAGATGATATTGCTTGGTCGTCGTAGAGGATGCATGTTGGCGGAGTCGTGTATTGTAAAGATTGGGTTGTGTATTGGAGATGAACGGTAGGTGGTGGAGTCGGTGGCAGCAGCAGCAGAGGTTGAGGACTTTCATCCCGGGCACGGAAAACGGAGACGCGAAGGGACGCGATGGAACACCCTCGGACGTGACGCGTACGTGGTGAGGTGCTGCTCTACTTGGAAATGTTAGTCTGTAGGTTTCGTAGCCGTCCAGACATGTACCCCTATTCCCGAGTCAACAGTGCAACACGTGCAGTAGATACCGGCAAACCAAATACTTCTGGAAGCAAATGTGGGAAGCAAACCTTGAGCTGTCATTACTATTACAGCTTCAGGAACAGAAGTGCTTAGACCAACTACCGATGCCAGGTTCATACTCTACTCAGGGTGTAGTGATGTATATAGACAGAGCATGGATACCCACTGACCATACAAAACAGCATTCGAAAGAGGAGAATCACTCACCCTATGGCCCCACCTCATCTTATACCCCCAAATATCATCCTCTCCAACGTGAAGCAAACAGATGCAGCACATGCTCTTGTATATCCGCCATCCTCGCATTCAGGCCCATCCAGCAGCCGACCAACATCAACAGACGCCCTGAAAAACCGCAAAACCGGATATCCAAGCGCTCGAGGACCTATCATCCTTCCACTATTGAGCAAGCAAACCTCGCCACATATGATTACTCCACCACGCAGCAGGTGGGGGGTTCTATGGACTGTTTGAGAGTCGATCGTACAGAGTCAAACTCGTGGGTTCGTTTCGTGTTCTGAGTACGTTTGATGATGTGGAGGCGGTCGGCTTTGGTCACTACACTGATTGTTGTATCGTAGATGTAAGATTCTGCTGAGTGGATGTTTCGAAGCATGCGGAGAACGGTTCAGTTAGTAGTAAGTATAATATAGCCAGCTCCTGTTGGAAAAGAACAGGAGGCTTTTTCTTCGCTATTAGTGATATGATATAAAGAGATCTATTGTCGACGATGGACTTGATAGTTTGATTAATTAGACCCTAATTTCCCAACCCAAACGGCTGCATGAGATGGAAGAGAAAAACGATGGTTTCATGGATGAAGAGCAAATGTCTTAAAGAATCCGAAGTAAGCTTGGAATGATGTTCTTTTATGATCTCTCACTTGACTTACAGAGACGAAAGCTGGCCGTTCATGTAGTATGTACCGTAGGCAGCTGGACCAGAGAGTCTAGCAGTCAAAACATGAAACTTGGACGTCGAAAGAAGGTGAAAGAGGAAAATCTACCCAGGGCATACTATCAAGCCGAAGGTCTGGAATTGTTCTTCCCCATTCAAACTACCTGATCAGTAGACTTCCGAACATTATTGAGTAAGTTTGGAATTCAGGCACTTGAAGTTTGAGATGGCCGATATCCACGAATAAATTGAACAGGATAGGGGCTCCCATTAAAGCTGGATAAACGGACATACATACCAGTTATCCATGTCAGCCCCTCGAGAAGGGGACGAAAGGTATTTTGCAGGAATGTGCTCCCGTTACTGGCAGGCATCGGGACGAAAAGCATGACACGTCGTTTTCGCGGGCCTCGAGTTGTCAAGTTTGGTTTTCCTATATATTCAGAACTTGCTTCCACTCTTCCCGTCTCCTTTGTGACAGCTCGACCAAATCCCGCAAATGGGCCTTTCCAACTACACCACCGCCGCTCTTCTCTATCCTCCTTATTCTACCTCCATCATCAACCACAACCGTGACACTCTCCTCACACTGTGCTTCCTCAAATGTGTCTGGATCAGCCAGCACCCAGCTTCCCGTCTTCCCTTTCATACCCTTGCCTCTCCTCGTATCGAAGACCGCAAACGTCGCCGCGACGGGGAGTCCCCTCAACGTCAACTCATTCGCCTCCGCCACAGCGTCCGAGCAAAGAATACTGCCCAGATCCTGATCCCACCACGCCTTCGGTAATTTCGTATTCTTCAGTGCCGCTAGAACGGAGCCCCACGCAGCATCAAAAGCATTCCCGTCCAAGCTTATGAAAAGGATATCGATGTAGAGAACCCAATATGCCTTGACTTCCACAGTCGGCTCGGCGTCCGGCTCTTCGTCATCTTCGAGGAGTGGAGGCTGGTAGAGTATTCGGAGATCTTTGGCACGTATGAGGCGAGTGGAATGGAGGAGGTCAAGGAGGCGCTGTGAGAGGCTTTGCGCAAGGGTGGAGGGAGGATTGCCTGGGAGGTGAGCTGGTGAACTGCCGGTCGACAGCTCGATATTCGGCACGAGGAGGTTCAACGAGGCCATCTCGGGGCCATCATCGATATCCTCATCCTCATTGTCGGCGTCATCGTCTGCCATGTTCGTGTCTGGCGATTCTGGCGTGAGGCTTGTGGGAATGTAGGACGGATTCGCGACATCGCTGCTTGGTAGGATTTCCGCGCGTATGCCGCAGACGCAGGCTGTGTTGCCCAGTCGGACTACGGCGCTGCCGTTGCAGTGTGAGAGCGAGTTTGTGTTCACCGTCGGTTTGCGGAAAGTTGACGATGTGCGGCCATTCGGTCGAGTTGAGGATGAGGAGGATAGGTGGGCGAGAAGGAAGGGTGAAGGTGATAGAGTTGCGAACAGCTCAGGAGGGAAGGTGAGCGATTGAGTCACCGTAGTTGCTGCCATGGTGGTTCTGATGCTTTAGTTGACAGCTACGGAAATTTCGACGATGATGTTGATGTTCCGAGTCATGACATGGGAATTGCATGACTCGAGCATGTTTAGTCTATCTCAGTCACGTGCTTCCATCTTTTCTTCTACTTCTCGCGAACGACACTATCAATCGAGCAAATAGCACCTAATCCATGCTTTACGAACCGGCCCTAAATTTCCAGCAATTAGGATTTTCATGAGACTAAAATCACTTCGCAGGCCTACCCTTTAAGATCTGTTCAAGAAGTTTCCACGGCTGATTCCCCCTAAATCAGATCTATAGTCGAAATTGAGAGCTCAATTGACCCAAATCCTGGAAGTATATCATGTAGTTCGACAGCCCTAGAGCTCGCATCTTGTAACGGTCAATTGAATGCGTCTGGTCAAACTGGCCAATCCCCATGTTCGTCGATAACTTACAGCAGACTGAATTCACATACACTACGAATTCTAGCCAACCTATCACAGCATCCTCGACAACCGCTCTTGAAGTTCGCCTACTAGAAAATTATGTTTCACCCAGGAAGCTACTCTGCCCGTTTAAAACACCATTCGTCATGAGCTTAGATATACACTGATATGGACAGCAGGATCAGAGATTACCGTTTTGATATCATAGTCCAAAGAATGACGAAACTAGAAATTGAATGGACTGATAAAATATGAAACAGATGAATTATGGAAAGGCAGTCTTACCTCTTGGAAAAGGGTTGACGAATTCTAAAGATGTTCTGGAATATCAGAGGTCGTAAACAAGCCATATATGGAGGGAATTGCCGTCCAGACGTTCTTGCTTGAGAACAAGAGACGACTTAGATACCTTATTTTCGAATTCTTTTATATGTTTGTATTGCATCTGCAGCTCGATTCCCGTCAGCGAGTAGAGCAACATCAGGCTGACCCACAAACTCCTCATAACGACGTGGCGGTCATAAGTATAGAAACGGTGGATCTACTTCTTGACAGACTCGACGGTCTTCATCAATCCCTCAGCGCAGACCATGGGTCCAGCAATCTCATCTCTCTTCTCCCTACCGAGAACACATTCCACTATTGTTAGAGAGAATAACATTGCCGTGCCAGGTCTATAATTCAATGTTAGAAACCTGAGCCATTCACAAACCCTAGGTGAACATTTCATGGGGGAATTGGCGAACATACCCTCGACTCGTAATAACCTTCCCATCCACCACCACGCGCTCACTCTCATCCGCATAATCCCACCCCGCCTTCACAATCTCGTCCTTCACGCTCGGATGACTGGTAACCTTGCACTTCATACCCAGATTCCCACTCCCAGCATCATTGACACTCGCCACCAGTGCCGTTGTCCCCGCGCAGATGAACGCAACGTATTTGTCCGCCTGTCTGTACTTCCGTATGAGCTGCAGGACCTCGGAGGAACCGCAGAAGGTCTTTGCGCCGGGCCCTCCGCCTGGGAGGACGAGGATGTCGACTGGGGAGTCGCTGGCGATTGACTTGGCGGAGGGGACATCAGGGACTATGCGGGCGTTTCGGGAGCAGCTGTTTGGGTGGTAAGTTAGAGAGTGTAAGGTTGGGGGGAAGAGGTTGTGCATTTACGTGGCATAATTGGAAGTCTTCAGGTCAACGCCCACGGATTTGACTTGAAAACCAGCACGGGTGAGGACTGGGATGCAAGAATCAGCATTGTGGCACGGAAGTACTTGGTGGGGCATGGTTTACCATCGTATGGAGTGATGAACTCGATTTCCTCGGTTCCGTCGGCGAGGAGAATCACAGCGGAGACCATTGTGGATCAGGGGAAGACGTACTCGTTTAATTGGCGGTTGACGAGAGGTGTGGTGCTACAAATTGACTGCGTTGGTTTGGAGGAAATTCTGAGTCTGCAGGTGGATTGGATTGGAGCTCCACGTTAGCGAGCCGTGACGTCAAATCAGATGGATGCTACGAGCTGTATCGGTTCTTTGAACGACGTCGAGGAGGAAGATGTCCAGGTGGTCCCAAAATCGGACAATATCAAACAGGTACCTATATATGCCTGCTGCTGTAGCTTCAAGTTTCGTCAGGGGCGCGAACATGTTGATCTTTCTTAAACCCTGAACCCTTCAGTTCCTTAGAATCGAACTCGTCCAACTTACTAAGAATTACCAGATGACCTACCACCCGAACATCAAGCGATTTCGTTATGAAATTTCATTAGACATACACGCATGAAGCTGTTCATCTGCGTGGCAGATCCGCTGGAGTTGGCGAGCCAAACTATCTGAGAAGTGAATAGCCACGTGATCATCTTGTAGCTCAGAACCAGCGAAGATTATCCAAGTCATTCATGATTTGCGACTTCCCTAGCGATATTACGAAGAATAAGATATGCTACAAAGAATCCAACTATGCCCACAGCCAAACCTTCATGAACCGCCGACATGCAAAACCCCAAAACGCCCTCCTTTTTCATGAACCCCTAATTCCAGATCCGTCGACCCAAACTAGACGATTGGAAATTGCCCCTTAACCTGAAGATCCCTACTCGAAAAGCCCAACTCAACATTGAAATAGCCCTTATCCGGAAGCACCCAGATCTGCCTCCTCGTGCACCAGTAACTGAGGTCTTTCCTCGTAAGCGGCAGGTTGACCATTGCCCGCTTGCTTCCTCCGGCCACCCAGACCTTCTTGAAGCCTCGGAGCACCCTGACGGGGAAGTCGATGAGCTCGCCCGTCTCGTCATCTTTGTAGCCTTCCGGGTACGACACGTACATCTGCACCACCGCGTGACCGTCCACGTCGCCTTGGTTGGTGAGAGTCGCTTGGACATTTGCGACAACGGTGTACAGATCCGGGTTGCCACCCTGATCGCCGCCCATGGGGCTCTGAGCGTGAGGTTCCGTGGAGTAGCCTTTGGGGTACGAGTACTTTCCCTTCTTGACGTCCTTGACGCTGTCGATGTACGGGTAGATGTACTTCTTCAGCTTGCGCCAGCCCTTGGGAAGCAGAGCGGTCTTCGCGTCTGGGACATCTTTGGAGTAAGACGGCGCAATAGCCCCCGGTGCAGGACGTGGGGCGGCAAACAAATCGCGCCCAGCCTTCTGCTGAATCATGAGGGATGATAGATGCCATTTTGTGTAACTCAGACCGAACCCGAACTCGTATCGTGGAGTGATGTTGAATTTATCAAAATGGCGGTAGTCAATGTAGAGTCCTTCTGTGAAATTCTGCTGGGGAGCAACTAGATTCTTAGCGTTGAACGCTTTGGTCAAGATCTCGTAGCTCGGGCCATAGTCTTCTTCAGACTTGCCAACGGTATACGGGAGGCGGCCAGAAGGATTGATGTCTCCAAACAAGATGTCGACGATAGCGTTGCCACTTTCTTGGCCGGGGAGGTGTGCCATAATAACGCCCTTGATGGTGGTAGAGTTGATCCAATTCTCAACGAGTGTGGGGCCGACGGAGTGGATGACGACGATGGTGCTACCCTGACCTTTTCCACAATTGTCGCCGGCATCTTTGGCTAGATAATCACCGCCGCGTTGGGATCGGAGGTTCTTCCTGTCGCCTTGGATGCTATCTGTCTCGATGTAGCCCTCGCCGGAATCCGAGTTGATGAAGACGATGCAGAGGTCCTGGTCTTCAATCAAACCCCTATTGCCACTAGGAATCTTCTCTACCAATGCCTCCGTAAGTTGGACTGTGGAGTCATTGAAAGCCTTTCTCAATGCCTGAATAGGACTGACAAGATAGGGAAACTCAACAGCACCAGAGCCCCAGCCAGAAGCAAGCGTGCCGACGTTGCAGCCCTTGTCTGGACAGTCGTTGACGCCATTTTGGTTTTCTCGGGCATCTTCGCCAATGATGGCAACACGGAACTTGTGATTCTTGTTTTTGGAGTTTCCAGGATCCTTCCATCCGTTGCGGCTCAGCGGGAGAACTTCATCCTCGTTCAAGACCACGACGGTTCCTTCAGCAGCAATCTTGCGGGCGAGAAGACCATGAGCGTTCTCGCCTTTCCCTTGAACATCAATGAATTTGTTGACGACAGCCGTTGTCTCGTCGTCACTGCCGGCATGTATCTTGCCGACCTCTTCGTTCGTCCAAGATGAAAAGTTTGGTCCGCCATCGCCCTCTGGTGGAGGCGCTGGCCATTTGCTCTTGTCGTCCTGACCAAGTTGGTACCATGAAGCGACAATGCGAGTGACCATGTCATCAAGCCTGTCCATAGGGACGGAGGTATTCAGCACAGCTTTTGTCAGCTCTGAACCCCAGAGAGATTTTCCGTCTTGCCATTTGAGACCATCACCAGGCATGGACATGTCGAGACCTGCGAGAGCACTCGCAACGCCACTGCGCTGAGCAAGCCAGTCGGACTGGACGAATCCTTGGAAGCCCATCTCATCCTTCAGAATGCCGTTAAGGAGCTTGCTATTGCCGCAAGCATATGAGTTGTTGACCTGGTTGTAGGAACACATGACACTTGCAGCTCCAGCCCTGATGCTGTCAGCGAAGGGCCAAGCATACAGTTCATGGAGCGTCCTGTCATCGATGTTGCTGGAAATGGCATTCGGAGTGCCCCACTCCCATGCTTGCCTGAAATGCTCTTGCTCATTGCCAACAAAGTGCTTTGCTGTCGCCATGACACCCTCGTCTTGAATACCCCTAATTGTCTGCGCAGCCGCAATGCCTTGCAAAACAGGGTCTGGGCCGAAGCCTTCCCAATTCCGTCCACCCGCAGGAGTTCTCCCCAATGGACCCATGGAAGGCCCAAGCATGACATTTATTCCTTTCATCCTGAACTCTTTCCCGAGGGCTTGACCGCGCTCGTACATTAGATCCGGGTTCCACGTTGCCCCCACGGTCACGCCGGCTGGGAATGCAGTGATGTTGTCCGCGAATCGAATGCCCAGAGGTCCATCCTGCAAGCACAGGCTTGGGAATCCCAGTCTAGGAACTGCCCCCGTGCTTCCCACGCACATGTCCATCATCCATCCAGTACCAGTTGTGATGTTCACTTTCTCAACCACTGTCATCTGTTTCACCAGCGCAGACGCCTTGCGATAGCTCTCTTTCCATTCTCGAACTGTTCCTCCTTTTGGTGTGGGGTACCAGGGCTCACTCTGGCCATCTTTAGGGGCTTGTTTGTATACCCAAAATCCACCGGCACCAAGAAGTGCAAACAGAACAACGAAGAAGAGGCCGATCAGGAAGCAGCAAAACTTGCTGGGAACAAGGTTACGTCTTGCCCAAGACTGTCTCGGTCGCGTGGGCTCGAGGAATTCGTTTGCTCCTTTTCGAGAGGGTCGCTTTCGCTTTAGCGTGCCGGCGTCGTAGTTGAGGGGGTCAAATTCGTCGACGTCTTCGTTCTCGGAGTCGGATGCGCTTCGGTAGGCTTCCTCGAGGGAGGGGCGTAAAGGGGCATCGTCTCCTTCGGGGTGGTCAATCTTGGTGTATTTGCCCCGGAGCTCGTAGCCTTCTTCGGCAGGCATTTTGGCAGTTCTATCAGAAATGCGACATGAACAAAATAAGCCTCATGTGGAGAGAAGAGAATAAGCCTGTCCAAGGGCAATTGTGAGGATTGCGGGTGAGAGCTGATGGGGATGCGGCCAAGAGGTCTAGAAAATGTTGGCCGGGGTCTATATTTGGCGGGATCGACGCAGGGATGGTAAGGCTAACCCTGAGATCTCGAGCCTCGTCACGTGTTGAGGTATATCCTCCCTCACGTCTTCAGCAGTTCCTATCAAACCTCTCGCAAACCCTCGAAATGCACCAGAATATTCGATCCCACGACTTCCTGCATTGCATTCGTGTCTTACGTGTCTTCGAATTGTTGAAACACAGAGATCCTGTCAAACGGTGGAGTTCAACACACAAAGTCGATTGCCCGTTGCCCGACAACCTACGCCCCGTTATACCAACTGACGTTCTCCATTGTTGACCGTTATCAAGGAATTGTGTGGACTCCACTCCAATATGGCATCCTTCAGTTTTCATGTCTTTCATCTTATCTTCTAAATACCGATCAGCTGTCAGGAAAGAAACAATCAGGCATGAGTTCCAGTCCATTCATCCATTGCATGAGGGCAAGAGCCCAACTGTCGTTTCGCTTGAGCTTTTGAAAAATAAAAGTACAGCTGCCGGTGCCCAGAAGGTTGAAGTCCCCGCTGATATTGACTGAGGCTGGAAGTATTTGCTGGGTTGTATGTTCTTGCAACTCGTGTCATTTGGTGACTGGTGCCTTGCAAAAGCAGTATGTTTTCGATTTCTCGTAGCATCCCAAGGCATCTTCCTGATTGTCTTCCAGATTTGCTTTCTTTGTTTGCGTTACATCAAAATTCTTGATCCCATAAACTATTTCCAAGCAACCCAACAACACTCGGGACCAGCAATTCAGCGATCAAGACCCACAAGGCGAATAAACTCCGATCCACTCCATGTTATCACCTCCTGTGTCATCCCTCATAGACCCAAAGGATTTCCAGAGTTCTGTTCGTTCCCGCCAGTTTTGTCCCTCGGCTTCTCCGTGTGTGGGAAGAGTGGTTTGACGCTGTCAGTAACGGGCTTCGTGAGGCCGACGACGGGCTCTGTGACACCCTTCGTGACGCGACCAAGGGTGGATCCGAGGCCACCTTGAAGACCGCGGCCGATTGGGTCACCGATTGCGCTGAGAAGGCCTGAAAAGTTGTGGTGTTAGTGTCTGCCAGCATTTCAAGCGCGAGGTGGAGGCGAGCAACAGTAGGTACAGTTTGCGCAGACTTGGAGAATGATGTGGGCATTGAAAGGTACTGTGGCACACAACAAACAGTACTTACCACCAGTCTGGCGGGTGTTGGGAGCTTCAGCTTCCTCTTCCGCGTTCTCCTGGACCTGCTCAGCAGCCTGCTTTGCTTCTTCGTTGTTGGACATGATGATTGATTCGCTTAGAGATGTTCTGTGGTCGCAAATATTTCCAAAAGGGGTAATTTTAGGTTTGCGGAAATGTTTCGTTTTTTGATAGAACGACAGGCAACTTCAGGCTCCACAGAAGCTGGTTATATACTTCTCTTGAGGAGGGCGAGACTCTCGGTGTGGGTTGATACGAGGACGAGTCTCGTACATCAGTGACGTCACTGGCTGAACCGCGATCGCGAACCCTGATTGTGTGGGGAAGGAGAACGAAACACCACACACTCAAAGAATTTGACGAATCAATAAGGAAGAAGCCTAAACCAACCCCAAAGCGCCTGAGCATCCGCTGCCGAAGTCATAAAACCAGACAAGACCGCCTATTCCTACACAATATTTCTCCTTTCGTCATTCTCCAGTCTCAAGAGCTATCGAAATCACAACCCCAAAGGATTTTCCCCATTCTGCGCGTTGCCGCCAATTTTCTCGTGTTGCTTGGGCTGCTTCCCGCCGACTTCTGGCGGTAGCACTCCCCTGACGCCCTCGGTGATGGGCTGTGTGACTCCAAGGACGGGCGAGGTTGCGGCAGTGGTGACTTTGCCAACTGTGGGATGGAGGATGCCTTTGAGAGCGCCGCCGATGGGGTCGAGGAGGAAGGAGAGAATGCCTGTAGGTGGAAAGAGTTAGAATCATGCTATGAGGGCATCAAGAGGTAAGAGGCTTTTCCTCCGAAAGGACCGAAACGACATAGGATTGAGCGACCTACCTCCAGTCTTCTGAGTGTTTGCGGATTCTTCTTCAGGCTCATCTTCCTTGTCATCCCTCAGCCTCTCAGCAATCGTCCTGGTGTCCTCAGGAGGTCCACTCGGCGAAGGAATATGCTCGGCCATATTTCTTTCGTGGAAGTAGCTGTCTTGGTTGATGACGAGGCAGTTCTCTGATTCGGATATTGGAGAGAGTGCTGTAGGGTAGAATTGTCGCATGGACCGCCGTGCTAAATACTCGAGGGGAAGACCGCTAAGAATGTGGAAGGCAAATGGGGACACAAGTTTGGGTATATGTGCAGGCGATATGGTTCACAGGCACAATACATACACGAAATATCTGCTTCCCCTCCTCCGCAACGACAAGGTCATCTGCATTCTGACGCCATAACCTCCCAGCACCCCTACAAAACTCCACAACTGCTCCTCTTCCTAGCTCTCCGGCTCCCCCTGCCCCTCATCCTCACTCTCCGTCTTGCATACATGCGTGCCAAGGGTCACAGGCTCCTAGGACAGTGACGAAATTCGACAAATGAAAGTCGCAGAACGACTGCGCGGTGCTCAGCACGAGGTCGGACATGACTGCATGAGTGGGATGTGCGCGGTTCGAATGTGGAGTGTTTTACCGGGGATTCCTTGAGTTTGGAGCGAGGGAACCTTGGAGAGGTCACGAGAGGGCTTGTGGATCGAGATGACGAAAGGGGTCACGTGGGTGATAGGGTGTTACCAGGAGGTTATTAGGAAAACATGAGATAGAGAAGGGAGCTTCTGTTCTGAATGGCAAAGGCTTACATCTTTCTACAATGCCTTTAGGGTGCTTGTCGTCGCTCAGACCTGGCTTTCAATATCAAATCTGGAGGTCCAAAGAACACCAAGTTGAATACTTCGTGCAGGTCAACTTTACCTTTGACCCTTTCTAATATTCCTTACTTTGTCGCTTTCTTCTCCTCGTTGAACTCTTTCAGAAAGGCATCGATCGCTTCCCATCCAACTCCTCTCCTACCCGTCGTCTCTTCATCCCAACTCGAGTGCAACCCAACCAAACAACTTTCCACCTCTACGCCCTCTCCATTTTCATACACACCAGCTAATACAAGTGGAGAGCCGCTATGCCCCCAGTAGGTCCAGCAACTATGCTTCAGCGCCCCAATCTCGCTGTTATCCTGAATGTCCTGGCCTTCAGTATAGCCTTCAAAGACACCAGAAGACACTTCAAGAACGTCGTAGTTCGTGCGAACCTGCCGGCGAGACTTGGTCTCGAGATCATAGGGACCAGGATGCCCAATACAGATGAGCTGTGCCTGGATCTGCGGAGGAGACGGGGAGAATGATATGAAGGGAAAGGTCATGAACTCCTCAGCAAGGGGATGGGAGGTCCAACTTTTAGCTTCAGATTTCGCCGCTGTCCGAGATCGAGTCGCTCGTCCGGATGGTACCAAAGGAATGAGTGTTCCTCGGTCTTGATCCCTTGGTGCTTCGATCCGAACTGGTTGCTGGGCAGCTACTATCTCTAGGAGAGCAATATCTCTTTTCGGATCCCACTTGACACATCTCGTCTGTACTGCTCTTCCATCCGCGAACAGAAGCCATTGTTTCACTTCCTCGTGCTGCAGCCTTTCGTATGCTCCAGCGTCTTCTGCCACGCAGTGGGAGCAAGTCAAGAGAAGTCCCTCGGGAGATACGCAGATCGCAGTGCCAGCTTCTTCTTGGGCGAAGACAAGAGTTGAAGATGCAGCTCGCAGTAGATGGAGCTGGCTACTAGGCAGTCCTTTCAGCAGATCGGAAATGGAAGACTTGAGAAGCTTCTGCTTATTGGCAAGAGCCTGGTGAGCGGACGTTTCCAAGCCGGTGGTCTGAATGTCAAGATTTTGAGGTAGAAGATGCACTTTTCTAGCAGTGGCCCCACTCTTGCTTCCCGAGACTATTGATCTGACCTCGACACTGCCTGTCTCATCTAAGGTCTCGTGGTTTTTCGTAGAATGGCAGGTTTCCTTATTGTGTGAAGATGACATGAAGGTCGAACAAGTCGAGATGGCCGCGCAAATGGATTTGTAGGTGATATCCACTCTCAGCGAGAGGCACTATTGGGCCCAACTTGAAGTTGGAGAGGAGTCTCGCGTGTCGATACCGGATCCTTGGATAGGTAGACTCGCTTCACCAATTGGTGAGGCTGGGAATAAAGCAGGTCACAAAGAGATCATTAACCTGAGTGAGATTCGCCCCTTTCGATTCAGAGTGGATGGAAAGATCGTGAATTGAGTGGTAAAATTCTTGGGTCAGCAATACATGACGATTTCTTTGCCTTCAACTAGATGAGACAATGCAGAGGGAGCAACTTTGAGAGCCGAGATATCCCCGTAATTCGGTTTCCGTCGAGAAATGGTAAGTAACTAATGGATGATATCCCTTACTTTCGTATTGGTAGGCAAACTTCTGCGGCTTTGGCGAGACTTGTTTAAACATGTGTGATGACGGCAGCTAGTATGCCCTTTTTGAGACCGAGTTTCTCTCGTCGTGGGATCAATTTTCGCCTCTCATGTCGCTATGATACTTATCTGAAGGACAAACGGCAAGAGCTCCAGCTGTTCTTTGAAGACGATGACAGTACCTTCATATGGAAATTACAAGATGACTATAGAGCCATGGAGGTCAGTGGAGTCTCTAGATCATGTGATCTTTTGCTTCAGACTGGGAACGTGCCAATCTCTTCTTCCAACAATTTTGAGCAATGTGTGCGATGTTTCTCATGCAAACGCAGATAGTGCTCTGGAGTTTGGACCAGGTACATACCTAGGTGTGTTCCAGCTCGGAGGACTTCGAAGTTCACCAATATTCCTTCAGCTCGGTCTTGCCGATTCGGCAGCATGACTATAGTATTGCACGCAAGGTAGAAAGACCTTGGGTCATTGTAGTATCTTGAAAAGCAAGGGAGCAGAATCCGAAGCTAGAATACACGTGCAGGTTGTGGACACAACGTCCTCGACGATGTTTCAGAAGCTGGAACGAAGAACGACTTGACAAGACAAGGAACAGGGCACTAATCGTATGCATACCTAGGTAACTACCTAAACTGCTTTCTTAAAGTTGAACTTGACTGGGGCGTGAGAAACCCAGACAGAGAACTTCCCTCGGTTATGGTGCTCGCAAGGTTCTTCAGCTTAACAGGCCTGTTAATGGGACTTTGCCATTTGGCGAAGAACAAGGATTGTCGAGGCGGTTGTGGGGATCTGGGATGGCACTTGTCTCGAGCAGCAGCCAGGTCAGTGCAGATGTGGAGTTTGATAGTCCAGCGTCATTGTCCAGTGAATGGCTGTTTGCCCTCGAGTTTGTTGTCGATGAGCTGTTCGACGGGACTGTTGCTGTCTGCGTGAGGCAACAACATGTTCGATATAGCGCCAACGAATCCCAAGCTATTGGATGAAAGTCATATTGCACCCTTCATCTCATACCCAACTCCAAGGAGACGTCTGATTCGGTATATCACCCAAGGAAGTTCTGCAGAAGGGCAGTGATTGGGAGCTCCAGCTTTTCGTGCTCCAGGCCAGGCTAATAAATATGCAGGGCAACCCATGCTACAGGCGGATTTTTTTTTTGAAAGGTTCCGTTCCAGCTTGTTGTCGCTTGGATGATGCTCACTCTGGCTGTCTTTACTCTTCAGATGTTCTCCACACGCTGATTGAAGCTGCCAAAGCGTAGAGACCATGTGGCAAGCGCCCTACAGTCTACCAGAAGCGTCGTCCGCATGAGCGGCTAGGTCTGACAGTCGGAGATTACCTCTCAGACATTGGGCCATCGTCGCGAGGCAGTGACTCGAGAAAGCAGCGATGCAAGGAGACTCTGGGGAGCGTGGAGCTGCGGTATGACCACACCTTTACGAGTCTTGGACATCCACGGTGTGGCAGACCTGGGGTAAGAGACAGGAGGTTGCAAATATTATGTGCGTAGAAGTCCCACAGGATGTTCACAGGCTATCACAGCCACTTGTACAATTGTGCAATCTTCAAGCGACAAGCACTGAGCAGGCAGTCAAGCCTCGTCAAGCCGGCATTGAGATTCCCGCGCCACGATAGACGTTGAAGCCGAGCCGGCCGCGAGACAGAATTCGTGGATAAGAAGTTAAGAACCCATGTCTCGACCGTCACTCTCGACTCCTCCTACAGGCTCTTCTGCTCTTCTGGGCTCTGGCGCACGGGAAGCCCTGCAGATTGGCGCCAGCCTCAAAGGCGGCACAAGCGTTTTGGCCCTTCGGCCGGGGCTTGTATACAGCCACCGCGACTGTGGCGGCCAACAAACTATTTTTGCGAAGCTGCAGCCATCCATGATGATGATGTAGGACGAAGCTGAAACAACGTGTTTCCAGGCGAAGCAAGTTTGAGTGTGGCAGATGCTTCTTTGTCCATTCCATCCGCGCCCCCCAGAAAACAATCAAATCTCGTGTCGGCGGCAACCAGGCCATGAATTCAGAAAGCTTGACGCCCTCGGCGACGGAGCCGGAGACGAGTCTCTCCGAGCAGCGGGTAAGGTCCGAATTCATCGTTAAAGGGAGAATAAGGTTGGGTCCGTTCAGAAATCAGAACTGCAGAAGCGTCGGCTCCAGAAAAGGGGTTCGTCCGTGACGATGACTCGCTGCGAGGTTCCCTCAGATAAAATTGCCAGATGCGCACGCTAACCCCCAAGGAGGCTAGGATGCGCTGATGATGGACATTGACCGACGACTTGTGTGCCCAATGCGTAAACACCACGACTGTTATTGACTACGATGCCTGAGTTTTGACGCCGGGCAGACGAAACTTAAGTGAGAACAACAAACAGCTTCGACTTCAACACATTGAATCAACGAGTTGAAGTTTGAGCCAACTTGCGCGCGCCCACTGATCTTTAAGTTATCCATAGGAGCAGTACCTAGGTATGCCGGCAGTGCTGGCAGCATAGCGTCATCAAATAATCACTATCACACTATCAGAGCACTCTGGTATCCTGGGCGACTGAGGACTGCAATTGACCTCCGCAAGCCCAGCCAGAAGCTGAATCTACAAATCTTACATACGTATAACCTGGACGACTGGGGGAGCCCGGCCCTGCTACATCCCTACAGTAGCTATATCGCAGCGCAGTATCCAAGCTGCGATCCTGGTCGTCGACTTGGTATGATGGCGGGGAGGTAGCAGGTTATCATAGCTGCTAGCCTCTAGGTAGAGGTGCATTGTTATTACCCATCTCAGGCGGATGATTATTGCAGGACAAGAAGAACATGGATGACTGGGCAGACGTGTGGGCAAGTTCGAGTGTGGCAGTGGAGGATGAAAGCTGCTGGAAGGCTGCTTCTGGTGTCTGGCTCTTCCTTTGATGTCGCAACGAGCGGCGACCTTGCCTCGAGCATTCGGTCTACAGCCCTCGCACCTGCAGCGTCGCCTCCAACAGCCTCTTGTTTTGTATCCGTGATCCGGCGTCCGCTCTGCGCAAATCGTCGTGGGCCTCGTGGTTGCCCTGGTGTAGATACCGTGTCCGCGCGGCTGCTGCTGAGGCACCGTGTCGAAGTGAAGAGGTGGAATTTCACGCCGCTTGCCTGCGCCGAAGCGCCAAGCCCCGGGCAATCACCCTCAACGCCAACACCCAGCACCCAGCGGCCAGCCATCCTCAGTGCCTCACTGTCTCTGCTCGCTGCTGATCCGCAGGAGAGCCACATTCTTTGCTCGTTCTCCGCCGTTGTTCTGCGGTTCCACCCGTGGCTTCACCAGCAGGCACGCCCGAGACATCCATCTCTCCCTTCACGCTTCGCCAGGCGACACGGCAAGCGTTGCTTGTCACCGCGTTCCCAGCCGCCTTTCTAGATTCGGGGCAACGACTTCTCTCCACCCGCCCAGCAATCTCACAACGCTCCCGCAGCTCCATCACGCCTCCATCTTCGCTCGTTCGGCCTTTGCTCTGCAGCTCGGCATCCTGATTCCTGACCCTCACAGTCACGCTCTTCGCGTTGCTCACGCTCGTTCTCAGTCCCGACCTTACAACCTCCTCTCGCTCTGAACTTAGAGTACCCCCGAGCTCACCATCTCCCGACGATCCTCCGTCCGCGACCTGAAGCTCCTCTCAACAACCACCTCTCCGCCAGCAATTGTAAACCGCCGTTGTCCGTTTTACACCAAAAACACCGAAAAGCTCGGGCTCCATGGCGCCTACCACCCCGAGGCTTCGGATACTGTCAGGTTAGTCCCAATTGAAATCTTTATCTATAATGAGCAAGCCACACTCTAGCTGGCAAGCCCACTTTTTCCCTGCCCAGCTGGACTGGAGCTTTCACGAGCTCCCTTCACGCGCATCTCTTTCCTGACCATCGTCCTTTAATCACAATACAATGGGGGAATCGGACGAATCGCTAACTCAGAGTGCCTGTGTAGTTGGAGGAAATGCAGTGTCGGCATTCCTCTCCTGGCGGCTCCAAGCAACCAACGCCTGCGACGTGACCCTCGTGTGGAAGTCGGGCTACGAGAACGTTGCACAGTACGGAATATCATTCAAGTAAGTCCTCCATGACCAATTGCGACTCGACGGCGCCTGGTTACTGACACTCCAACAGATCTCAACTCTTTGGCAATGAGCGATTCAAACCCTACCAAGGCAAGTCCACCTGCCGCGTAGCTTTGATGTTGTTGACTAACTCCTTTACAGTCGTCCGGACCCCCGAAGATGCCTCTCAAATATCGAAAGCCCCGTTCGACTACGTTCTCCTCTGCGTCAAAGCCCTCCCAGACGTCTACGACATTGCAGCTGTCATCGACTCGGTCGTATCGCCACAACACACTTGCATCCTGATCAATACGACACATACCTTGGGCGTTGAATCATACCTGGAACAGCGCTTCCCAACCAATGTCGTGCTGTCTCTCGTTTCCGGAGCCGAAATCGTCCAACTCGGCGCAAGTGAGTTTGAACATCGCGGCGTTACGGACATTTGGGTCGGTCCTGCAAACCGGAACCCTGCCATACCTGCTTCAATTCAGTCGGACATGTCCGAGGCACTAGCCATGACGCTGAGCTCCGGTCAGGTCGACTGCAAGGTCTCTTCAAACATCAGACAGCAGCAATATGAGCGCATGATTGGGTGAGTCTATAGAGTGATGAATGTTTCGGACAAGACTAACAAACATGTAGTCCGATCGCGTTTCACCCAACCAGCGTTCTATTCGAGACTTCAAACCACGCCGAACTTCTCGAGAAAGTCGGTGTCCGGGCCTTGATCATTAGTGCAATCGACGAGCTCATCCGTGTGGCAAAGGCACAGGGATGCCAGTTCCCAGACAATTTCCGCGAGACCACCATGCAGTCGATGGTTGCGCCGTCGGAAACGCAGAGCATCATGTATCAAGATTTCGTTGCCAAGCGACCCATGGAGATCGAAACATATCTCGGATCGCCGATGAAATTCGCGCAAGAGGTCAACCTGACCGTTCCCCGTATCGAGACCCTCTACGCACTGCTTCACCATCTTAACATCGTCAACCAGCAGAGGCCCGCGGCGGCTCAACAGTCCCCTACAAACGGAGCACCACCTGCACGGCTGTCCTCGATGCCGGCTCCCCGAGGCCCAGGGATGAACGGTTCGAATGGTCCCATGAAGGGTGGCAGGCCGGCGCCCGGCAGCAGGCAAGCCTCCATGAGCGGTCCAAACCCTGGCCGTCGAGGCCCCCCGCCCATGAATGGATACCGTCAAGGCCCACCCAACGGCCAAGGATATCCAGGACCGAACATGCAGAAGCGGCCTTCGTTCGAGGGGAACGACCTCGAGGAATTCAGCCATGTCATGCTGTACGACAATGTACCTGAGGGTGGCTTCCAGGAGGGCTCGAGCGGCATGTATGGGGACAGTGCCATGACACCCTCATCAAGCGATCTTGC
Source organism: Aulographum hederae CBS 113979 (assembly GCA_010015705.1). Classification (NCBI taxonomy): domain Eukaryota; kingdom Fungi; phylum Ascomycota; class Dothideomycetes; order Aulographales; family Aulographaceae; genus Aulographum; species Aulographum hederae. Next base: position 668,178 of record ML977139.1, on the reverse strand, counting down.
TCTTCGAGAACGCGAGTTGATGCTGCGACAAAAGGAACTTGCCCTTCGTGAGCAAGAGTACCGGATAAGGGCGCAGCAAGGACCTCGGCGGATGCCCCCTCCTGGTTCCCATGTAGGTGGCTTTGATGACGAGGACGAGGACGAAGACTACTTCGATCCAATGGCCGGTCGAGGCCCTCAGGCTCCCGCCATTGACCCGGAGAACTTCGACATGATGAGCGTCACCTCCCGCCGCAATCGCAAGGGAAGCTCAAGCCAGCTCCGCGCAGGGTCAGAAATGGGCATGCCACCACCGATGCCCGCCAACCGCGGAAGGAACCCCTTCAGCCGACCGAAGCAGAACCGCTCCAGCACAAGCTTGATGCAGAACATGCCAAGCCTTCACGATTCGATCATGAACAACCCACTCTTAGGCTACTCTTCGAATCGATACGGCGCGGTTGATCGACAAGCTATGGGTCAAGAATCACGCACAAACTCCTTGACCGCTGCCCGTTTGGATGAACTCCAGCGTGGAGGCCCCGGCTACAATGGCGGATACCCTTCAATGTCTCGTCGAACGAGCCAGTCTCCGGGTAACCCACTGAGCCCTACTGGCGGTCCAGGACTCAGACCTGGAGGCAGACCTTCTCCTCCCAATGGCTACGTCCCGAACGGTATGCCACCTAATGGCATGCCTCCCAATGGAATGCACAGCCAACGTCCATCCCCACCAGGGATGCGGCAGCCGGTCCCCCGACACCCGCCGGGTCATGGCAACGCGGTAGCACCGCAACAGGTCGAACAGCATGCTGGGGTGAGCAAACTATATCCTCCGCCTCCCAAGAAGAGCCCTCAAGTGCGCAGTCTGACTGGAAGTGCGAGCGCTAGCGCGGAGAGTGGTGATAGCGGCGCCAGCGCTCACCTAGATTCCGAGCCATCTGCACACAGCAGTTCGAGCAGCCTTGGGCCACGGCCCCCCATCGGCGTCCGGTAGATAATCTTGGGGTCGATCTTCAGGATTTCGACGTGATCCAACCTTTTGTGTACCTTTCGTGCATCGGCGAGGGCGTTGGGCAACTTCCAGAGTGCGGAGAGATATACTCTGCTCACTCTGTGTGGGCGGAGTTCTGGTTTTTTGCGTTTGACACCTTCAAGTCCTTCCTGGCACGCAGCCACTCTTGCCCCTTGACGAAACTCGGCGGCGGCTGTTGCGCGACGACATATTCCCCCGGCATACTGGGCTTACGCCAGTCTCAGTCCTTTTACAACGAACAACCAGATACATGTGTGCTTGTTCATAATCAATAATACTCGGATCGACAGCTCTACTCTTCTTCCAGAACTCTAGCATGGCGAAACAGCACACAACAACTACGGTGGACTGCAAGGTGGTTCTATAGTAATGAGCAGATTTTAGGAGAAGGGTTGGGCAACAGTATCGATTTCTTTTTCTCTTGGTATGGTATGGAATGGGATACATACTATACTTTTCCAGTAACTCGTACATATATGGCTCACCGCCCTTTTTCTTATGGAAGACTTGAAGGTCACTTCCGCGAGGTTGTCTCCCTTTTCGTATAAGATGGTAATCGGCAACAGCTTTCCAGCCCCGGTATCCACGCCCAAGCTGTCTTTCTTCCGTGCATCAGAGAGTTTTTTTTGTACACGACGTGCCTACCATCAATGGTACTGTTCCTTTTCACCACAGCATCCAATTTGGGCTGTACATCAGGGTCTCCTTTTATTGCTGCCGAATTGCTCCTGAGTCCATCACAAGCTGAGTGTTGTTGTTTGATGGAAACTTTAGACTGCTGGGAGGGGAGGCGAGGGAAGTAGATGTGCATATACTCGATCGGGATCACTGAATGAACTCGATCTTATGGTTTGGCTGTTGCATTGTGTTTGAATGCTAGATCTAATATCGTATTAGATGTGACTGGTTGTCTGTCATGATTAGAGAAGCACGCCGTTCATACATGCCCAGATCAGTAGCGAATACTCTACGGAGTACCCACCTGCACCGTATCTCGTAATGGACCCGTTGACGGTGGACGTAGACGCTCGTGACGTTTAGAGCCCGTGACTACAGCCAGTGGAAGATTTGAAGGCGTTCTGCAACGCTTTGTTCAGCGTCTAACGGCGGCATTTAAGCCGTGCCCGTCACCAAAGTCTGGGTCAAGACTCGATAGCTTTCCACAACATGGCATAATCCCCAGAAGTCTGTATGCATCCGCAGCAAGCATCCCATCGCCTTTCACTGCCTGTACCGGGCGCTCCAAGCTTGAGATCCTCACCAGGAACCGCTCTCGTGCGTCCCCATCGTCATCCCCGCTGTCCCACTGTGCCACTACCCCTCCGCTCCTAACGACCCCCGCTCCGCCAGCGAGCACCGCATTCGTGCACGCCCAACCGCATCCACCATCCTCGCGTGATTGTCTGACTGATCAGTGCGTGGATGCTCGAGGACAGCAGTCCCGCCGCTCAATTCAATCTCTCTTCTCCTTCTGCATCTTCCCACCAACGGACGTCTTCACCAGTCCATTTTCAGACCCAGAAGAGCTCAGGCAAACGATTCGAGCGGACCAGAAGGTTCCTTCGCGGACTACCCCTCCAAAGTCGCGTCCAGTGGCTGTCCGCCGTGGTTCTGGTGCTGGTACTGGTTCTGCAATTTCTTTTCCAGCCGCCGTCCTTCCAAGTCCATACCGATCCTTCTTCCCTTTCCCCTTCCTCTGATTTCAACCTACCTCCCAATCGAGGCCGTGCTGCTGCTGTACTTGGCAATTGGCTACCCACGAGGCTTCTCACCGAGACTGCTACCAGTACATTCACTGCTACGACGACCGCAACCGCTACACACTTGAAAATCATCGACTCGTGTCCCACGAGCGAAGCCTTCGAGTCTCGGTCGACAATTGAACCGGCTGTTTGTGTAGGAGCAGAAAGAGCAGAGGATCGAAAGAAGAACAGCCCTCACGAAGGCACGTTCTACACTACAACAGAGAGAAGCATGGCGCTATCCGACGAGGCGAAGAAGGTAGCGGATGCCTTTGAGTTTGGGGATGAGGCTGTGAGGAAGGCCGTAACAGAGTTCATTCGGCAAATGGGTGTGTACAATTCCTCCTTTCTGGGTCGAATAGTTGAAGCAAATTCGGGATCAATGGGGAACCTACTGAAAATCTCTCTCTCTGGGCATAGCCTTCTGCGGTTATGATAGAGGTGAGATCCAGGACTCGGAATATCAGTGCTGACCTGTTGTAGACGAGGGCCTCAAGGAAGACGGCAAATACCTCAGCCAAATCCCAACATACGTTACTGCGGTTCCCAATGGCACTGAGAAGGTAAGAGAAACTTGAAACGGCCTGACTCCTGATATTGATATCTTTGTGTGTAGGGCCTTTATATGGCGGTCGATTTGGGCGGAACAAACTTCCGTGTCTGTTCTATCCTTCTGCATGGCAACAGCACCTTCTCCCTGACCCAGTCAAAAGTTAAAATTCCACACGAACTGATGGTCGCAAAGACCGCGAAGGAGCTTTTTGCCTTCTTAGCAAAGCAAATCGAAGCTTTCCTCAAAGAACACCATTCCGAACATTATCACGGCCACATCAGCCGACGCACAACTTCTACGCTCGATGAGATGGACCAGAACGTCAAGAATGGAGTACGAGAACAGGAAATTTTCAATCTTGGCTTTACTTTCAGTTTCCCAATCAAGCAAATCGGGATCAATCGTGGGACCCTGCTGCGCTGGACTAAGGGCTTCGATATTGCAGATGCCGTTGGGAAGGATGTCTGCGCTTTGCTACAAAATGAAATTGACCTTCTCAATCTTCCTGTAAAGGTAGCTGCTTTGGTCAACGACACTGTCGGAACACTCATGGCACGTTCGTACACCTCGCCAGGAAAAAGTGGGACTTTCCTTGGTGCAATCTTCGGAACTGGCACCAACGGCGCTTATGTGGAAAGCCTGTCCAAACTCACCAAACTCACCGATGGTAGCACGGAAACGTCTGACTATGACAAGAGCACGGGCGAGATGATTGTCAATACCGAGTGGGGCAATTTCGATGGTGCCTCGAAAGTTCTTCCAACGACATCCTATGACATCGAACTCGACTCGGAAACCGTAAACCCCGGCCTTCAGCTCTTTGAGAAGCAAGTCTCGGGCATGTTCTTAGGCGAGATCCTTCGAAAAGCGATTCTAAGCTTAATAAACAACCCGGCGATTCCCCTTTTCCAAGACGAGAACAGCAGCACAAACGATGTCCACAGCACGACGACAATCTATCCAGACTCTCCTCTTTTCAAACAATGGGGACTCGATACGTCATTCTTGAGCCTCTGTGCTTCAGACGAGAGCAAAGGCTGCAAACCCATTCGTCAAGCCATGAACAAAGAGCTCGGTATCCACGCCAGCAGTCTCGAGGACGCAGAAGCCGTCAAGACGATTGCCATGGCCATTGGCCGAAGAGCTGCCCGTCTTGCTGCTGTCCCTATCGGGGCGTGTATCGTTGCAACGGACAAGCTGAAGAGCTCCAACGAAACCATCGATGTGGGCGTCGACGGCTCCCTGGTGGAGTTCTACCCGGACTTTGAAATTCTCATCAGAGAAGCCTTGAGGGCAATCCCGGAGATTGGAGAGGCAGGCGAGAAGAGGATCAGAATCGGTATCGCGAAGGATGGGAGTGGAGTGGGTGCGGCACTGATTGCGTTGGTTGCGGGCAATGTTGGGACGCCGAAGGATACTACACCTTTGGCAAAAGATTGAGTGCGTCGAGGGCTTTGCATATCAAAGCACCCAGTTCGCTGAACAATCCGGTTTGTGGACTGTCCATCACATTTCGACGATTTGAAGCGTTTCTGCCGGCTTCTGCGCGGGTTTGATCTTCGACATGTTGCATTTGGCATTGGGAGTAGGTCAGCAATAATATGGTAACGGGTTCTTATGTCAATACTTGTAGCTTGAGTAGTGTAGTGTTTTTATTGAATTGATGTATGCATTGATGGTCACTGAGTTCGCACGTGATATCAATGAAGTAAATGGGTTCCAGTTAATCAGAACATTCCAGTGCAATTTGACAGTTCGTCAGGTGTTGGAAATGCAAACTGAAATGAATATCTTTCTATACACATATCTAAGGTTCTGTCTTCTCCTTCGCCGATTGTCAAAAAAGGAGGAGAAAGTTACGCATGCATGAGTCAGCCTTAATCCCAGCTGGAGGTTCCTTTTCTTGACAAATTGACGATATCTGTACTTCGATGTGGGCCTCGAAGCACCTCTGACTTCCTGTTTTACTCCTTATACGAATCCTGTCTTCTTCGCAGTCAGAGCATTCCATTTCCACAATATCCATATTGTCGAGCTTCTAGTAGCCCAAGAACCCTCAAAAGTCTTGCTGATCTTTTCCAAGATCACATAACTCTTACTACTACTCATTGTCTTAACACTTCCATACCCAAAACCTCCCCTCACCAAGCCCTTCCACGAACCCCTTCCAATCAAGAAATGTCTCCTCCATCCTCCATTCCCAAACTCGACCACCTAATCCTCCTCCTCCCACACTCAACAATCCTCCGCCCACCCCCCTGGCTCACCCGCCACTTCACCCTCACCCCCGGCGGCCGCCACGCCGACGGAAAGACCGAAAATGTCCTCATAGGCTTCAAAGACGGCAGTTACATCGAGCTGATCGCCTTTGTGGGCGACGAGGTCGGCAAGAGAAGTCCTGCGAGAGACGGCCATTGGTGGGGTGGGATGGCGTTTGGGATTGTTGATTGGGCTTTGACTACTACTACTACTACTGCTGCTACTTCTACTGCTGAGTCCGGGTCGTCATCAGATGCAGAGGCGAATTTCAATGCCCTGAATGAACGTCTTGCATCTCTTGATTCGGGGAGGTATAATTATGCCGCCCCAGTCAAGGGTGGCAGAACTAAACCTGATGGCTCGGAGATAAAGTGGAGTGTCACGTTCCCGTCTACGGCGGTGGAGAGAGGCGCGTTGCCGTTTTATTGCCATGATGAGACGGCGAGGGAGCTGCGGGTTCCGGTTGCAGAAGAGGCGACGACGCATCCGTATGGGGCGTGGGGTATCGAAGGCTTGACTGTTGAGGTGTGTGGGCTGGCTGAAAGCGAGAAGGATGGGCTGAAGGGTGCCTGGAGGGCGGTTCTGGGGAAGGAGACGGAGGATGGGTTTGAGGTTGGGAAGGTTAGGGAGGTTGAGGGGACGGGGAAGGGAGCGGTGTTGGGCTTGGAATTCGAGGAGGACGGAAAAGGAGTCAAGCTGAAAGACTTGGTTGTGGGTTGTTTTGGCGAGGGGGATGGGATGACCGAACGAGTTGATGAAGGAGAGGGGGCCGTTGATTTAGGGGGTTGGAGGTTGCGGTTTTCGTGAAGAACAAGGAAACAACAGACCCAGAGCACAACCTGTTTCATTACAAGCTCATTGCCGATTGAAAGAACATGCGTATTTCTCCCTAAGAATATGCACAACCCGTGCCTCCCGTCCCATACTACGACCTAGCATGTGTTTTTACAATCCCAAACCAGCCGTCTATCCCAGCACACAAAGGACGAGCATCCATCACCTAACAGTCCTTTCGACAAACTCCCTCTCCAGCCTCCCCACTTCCCGCTTAAACGTCTCAACCTCTTGCCAGCAATCCAACGGCCTCCGGTCATTCCCCCTCAAACAAGTCACCACACTCTCCTTTGCCTTCTCCAGCGCAGAATCCGCTTGCATGATCTTCTTGCTCTTCTCGAGCTTCTCCTTCAGCGCCGCAATCTCCTTGCTGACGCTCGTGCTTGTAATGTCCGGCTTGCTGCCGCTGCCGGAGATGGAATCGGCGATTTTCTCTGTGAGGGAGGGCTCCGGGGGTGGGGCTTCGGCTTCGCTGGAGAGCTCGTTGGAGAGGGTAGAGAGGCGGTCTTCTTCCGCTTGACGGAGGCGCGAGAGCTCGGCGTTGACGCGGTTTTGGATTTGGAGTTCGAGGGTTTTGGAGCGGGTGGTGTCGGACTGGGGAGGAGTGTTAGCAATTGGATCGATGGAGTGTACGGCGATGCGCAGAAGCCTTGTGATCGGAGTCTCTTCATGTTGAGAACGGATTGGAACGAGGGGTTGTACCTGACTGCTATGTTGTAATGAATTTACGAGCTCGGTGGAGAAGCGCACGGGAGCGTCTCTGGAAAGCGCAAAAGTCAGTCAATTGATCAGAGAAAAAGCCGAGCAGACTCACGCGGAGAAGACATGTTGTTCCGACTCGGGTTTCGAATTTCCAGCGCCCATGGTGGGTGAAGAGACGGGTTCTGGCCGTTGATTGCTTTGCAGCGCAAGGAAACTTGAAGCTGGTGGTGAGCTTCCCGTTTCTCTCCCGTCCTCCGAGGTCTGCCCGCTAAATTCCCGGCCCACGTGACCGCGCGTCAAACGATCGCGAAGATCTCTCGGGAGCTGCAGCTCCTCGAGACACGCGACAACATGCAACATGCAGCAATCTTCTCTTTCGGCATGGCTCAACAAGCCTAGTTCTGTAAAACAACCACCGAATATCCCACTCTCGCAAGTCGTAAAAGGTCCTCTATTGCCGAAACCTCAACCGCAAGCGATACCTGAAGCAACCCCATCGATCGTCCGCCAACCGCTCCTTCGACATCCACTGCCCCCGAACGTCACAGTATCCTCCTTGACGCCCACATTCCTCCCGGCTTTCAAACGGCTCCTCGCCCTCCTCCTGCCCATCCCCTACCACGACAAGTTCTTCGATGCCATCTTCACCGACCCAACCGTAGCAAACATCACCCTCGTAGCCTTATGGCACAAATCTGCTTCGGCAGCCGCGTCCTATTCTCAGAATACAAGCCCTCAGGGGTACAATGGTACTCCTGCCATACCAACCCTCGTCTCAGCCGTCCGCTGTAAAATCCTAGAGACGACTTTCCCGGAACCTCCAAACGCCAAATCCAAATCGTCCTCAAATCGGGCGGAGAACGGGACTACCACTGCCAAACCAACCCTCTACATCTCCACACTCGCGACGCTTCCCGCATACCAGTCCCATGCCCTCGCCTCAACGCTGCTACAGACCCTCATTGCTCGCGCAGTCAAGGAATACGACATTGGCGGCGTGAGCGCACATGTCTGGGAGGCGAATACAGAGGCGAGAGAGTGGTACCGCAAGAGGGGCTTCCGGGAGTGTGGGCTGGAAGAGGGATACTATCGGAGACTGAGGCCAACGGGGGCGGTGAGAATTGTGAGAGAGGTTGGGGTGAGGGATTTGCTTGGGGAGGGGTTTGGGCAGGAAGTGGAAGGTGTCATGGTGGAGCAGTAAGACAGTCGTGTTGGATGTGATTGTGATGCATTATTGCGGTATCGGAGTATAGGCGGGAATTGGATATGGCTTCTTCACGTGCATGTAAGGAGTATACTCATGGGGGACCTATGACCAGCTTATGATACCGATGACCGTAATGATACGGCAGGGCTTAGCATCAAAAGCTGTACAATGCGATCAGATGGCTGCATGGCTTTCTGTTGGATACCATTTGTTCTAGTCTCTCCCCGCGATCTTCTGCACACCCGCAGTTTTCTACTAGAATCTGGCTGTTCGACTCCAGGTCCGAATGGTTGGGACAAAGGTAAAGCTTCTTACTGCGGAACCGAAAGTCGATATTTTGTTTGGAAACATGCTTGATTTTGACAAGCAATCACATGGTTGAGGGTTTCTAGTTTCGACAGAAGACTCAGTTATCCGAACTCTACATGATCCGTTTCTGCCTGTCCGGGGTCAACCATCACCATTCCAACCTTCTCCGTAAAGAACATAGCAATGTCATCCATGGTCTCCGGCTCTTTCCACCAATGTCCCCATTCGTGATACGGAGTCCATGTCACATCGGATCCGAGCTCTTTCAACATGTCTCGTACCGTCTCTCCGTGGTTTATGACTACCTTGAAATCATGAGTTCCGTGCCCCAGCAAACAAGGCGTATGGACGAAAGAAGGAGAGACGCCGTCTTTCGACGAAGGCGGTAGCGACAGGGTGTCTTGTACGCATCTTGCTGCTCCCACTTGAAGGTGGGTAGCCCCATTGTCGCTTGTCGTTGCGCTAGACATTGCAGTATTTTGGATATCTTTGGCCTGAGGGAGCCATCCGGCAATGCCTATGAATCCACCTAGTGCTCCTTGACCCTCAGTTTCAAGATCACTAACATCAAGACCGAGAAGGGCAGTCAAGGCTGTTGCACATCCCTGGCTCAGCCCGCCTATGATCACATTCTTGATTCCTACCTTTGCAGCCTCTTCCCTCACAAGCGTCTGTATCATCTCCACATTCTCTTTCAAACCAGCGACCTGTTGATCCATCGCCCGCCATGGCTCCGCGAGACTCGAAATGTCGAACCACTGATTGAGAGGGCTGCCTCCCAGCATTGACGACTTTCGGACGGGTGCGCATGGATATATTATTTTGAGCGACGGAAACAAGGCTTGAAGGGAGTGGTTTTGCCACGTTCTGGTACGGGCGAAGCATCGGGCGAAATTCGAGCCAGTGTCGCCCCGGCCGTGGAGGAAGATGAAGGTGTGGGTGTGCTCTTTGCCATGTGGTAGCGAGACCGTCGGAGCAGGAGCCGGAGCATCAAGGTCCATGCTGAGGTTAGATGAACTTGTGGAGACGGGAGGGCCGGAAATTTGGAAGCGGCCGGCAACTTCACTTTATCATGCTTCGAGAAGCGCAGGTCTGATGAGGTAGGGGAGACGTTGGGCAAGGCGAGAGTCGAAGTGGACGGAAAATTAGGGCATTCCCCTGCACACGTGACCAATCAGGTCGTATACAAATTGTTTCATCATTTTTCTCCGAGGTCGGCACTCCTGACATGATTTTCATCGTCTCCAGATTTGCACGATTCCAGGCTTCACGCCCTAGATACACTGGCGGATCTCTGCTCGCTCGCTTGTGCCTGTCTTGAGCGTTGCATTGTACGTCTCCGTTGATGTTACCGCTGTGGTTAGTGACTACCGCCCACGTTGCTCTCTTCTCTTTCTTTTGCCAGCTCACAAGACGCCCAAAGGATTAGGCTTCCTATTTCTCTGTCAGAACCGAGCCTCGTGGTCATCTTCTGATTTTACAGCGCTCGGGCGTGATTATGCAGTTGGAAATATCCTCAATCTAAAGATCGATCATTTGCAACTCGCAATAGCCACCATGGAGCACATCCTGGCCTTAAGCACTGCCTCAAGCTTCCAGATACGGATCCGGGGAGGATTTCTGTCATCCACGACGGCCATCCTTTGGTGCTGGGCTTCGGCTACAAATCCTCGCACGGTCTAGCATGAAACAATGACAGGTCCTGCTGCAACTCTAGAAGCCGGCCGGCAAGGCGCTCAGCCCAGATCCGAATCTATCAGACGTTGCATACTCGACTGAGCCGCAATCTGAACGTGGTGCGTTGTGACAAGGCCGGAGCGTGCAGTTGCACCGTTTTCGCAAACTTCACCACATTTCTATCCACCCATGCTGTACATCAAATCTTCGGAAAGTCATCCGATGAACGAGATACATTGCGAGGAACGTCACACATCTACGCTCCGGTCTGTTTTCGCGCCTGTTGTGTCGGGTTGATACGAGGGTCAGGCAGAACACTCTACAAGAAGCGCCAAGTCACATGTTCCTTCATTGTAGTCGCCAGGTCCCCTGCATCTATAAAGCTTGATTCTGCACACTCATCCACAGAAGCTCTTCTTATCCAGTGAAATGACGCCGTTGTCTACCCAACACCAGGAGGATCTCAACTTCCCCCGTCGCCATCTACTATGGCCAAGACGGCCTAAGGTACTTCGAATACCGTACCCGCACCATTTTGAGGTGCTTGCGATGCATGTCACAATGCTTACTTTCTCATCTTGCCCATTTCCAACCGGTCAAGCTCATTCCTATGAAACCGGCTCAAGGCTTGTTTGCCAGGCAGGCCGAACTAGCGTGTTGCAACGATGAGAGCTATGTTTATCGGTCTGGCCTCCCGCCCAAGATTATGCTAAGCCTTGACGTCCTACTGTTTTGTTTCTTGTCCCCAGCTTTTCCAAGAGATCTCATCTGTACGTGCTGGTTTTCACGTTCTGATGAAGAGAGACCCTTTCATTGGTCATTCTTCGTAGTTCACGACGACTGTACAGCGGCAACTATTTTCTAGACCTTTCATTTCCTCCCCACCTTCGAACTGGACGATCTTAAATCTGCTGAGGCAGGCATGGTCCACGAAGAGGAGCCCGCGGAGACCCATCGCTACGAGTAAGTCGTTTGCGAGCTTGAAAACCGGTTACTGACTCCCTTGCCTTTTCAGTGACGTTGAACTGCTCGAAGAGCGCAAGAAAGCTCATATCAAATGGATCGATACCCCTCTGAAAGACGCATCCTACGGAAACAGATACTGGGATCAGCGACATGAAGCCAGCACCGTGGAACTCTTTTTTGACCTCTACTTTGTTGCCAATCTCACCACCTTTACTGCCAATCATGCCATCGTCGATATAGACAGTCTTTTGGCCTACTGTGGATTTTTCGTTATTATATGGGCCACCTGGTTCCAGATTACCATTCACGACACTCGATTCGCACTCGACACAGTGTATGAGCGACTGTGCAAGGTCCTGCAATTCATTCATTTTGTTCTTTTTGCGTTGGTTGGTGCCAATTTTAAGCCTGCGAGTGATCCGGGACATGAGGGTTTCGGAGTAAGTTTTCTCTTTTCTCTTTCCGTTTTCCTCTGTTTCGGGTTCCTTCCATGGACTCTGGAGAGGCCTTGCCATATTGACAAGTCTTGCAGAACCTACGAATCCTCTCCGTCACATTATGCGTCAGCCGAATTTTCTTGGCGATTCAGTATATCGTGGTTCTAGGATACTGTCGCATCAAACTCCGCCGTGAACTCTACCTCCCTTTGAGTCTCAATGTTGTTATCTACCTTCTCATGGCTGGCCTTTATGGGGGCATAGCGGGAGGCCTTCTCCATGCGGACCATATTGATGATGCACGTCCGCTTTACATCGGCTGGTATATCGGAATCTTCCTCGAGTTGGCTGGATCCATGGCTATCACCATGATATGGCGTACTTTGAGTTTCACCCGAACCCATCTTCACAACCGGATGGGTCTCTTGACGCTCATTGTCATTGGAGAAGGCGCTATCCGTGTAACAAAGACCATTAGTAAGGTGATGAGCAGAGGCTCTTTGACAGCAGAGGGATGTCTGATGGTGTTTTGCATTATCTTGATCCTTGTGAGTCTGACTTCCACGACGATGGGAGCGCGTTTGCTGATTCTCCCCATTAGGTATTTGTTTGGACAATGTACTTCGACCACCATCCCACGGGTCATTATGGCTGCGTACGTCAGCAGCTGTGGGCAGTCATGCATCTTCCACTCAATCTCGCCATCATCGGCGTGGTCGAAGGCGCACAACAGGTCGCTCTCGTCCACTACATGTCCACAAACTGGTTCTACTATGTCGACGCAATCCAGCATATGTGCGGCGAACTACATCTCGACGGAGACAACCTGGCCCTCTCGCTCTTCAAGATGCTGGGCCACTTCAAGTTCCGCGAGTATCTTTCACTCATGAAGCAAGTGCACGGCATCGACTACAGTGTCTACGAAATCGGACATACCCCCGGTATCTGCAGCGTCGAGGCTACGCAAGGGGTACAGCATATTGCTTGGGACCCGAAATTTCCCCTCATCCAGAATCTGACGATGGAGTTTGCTGGTGGGCTTTTCCTGGCCATTGACGACGAGGACATGCCGCCCAACGCAAACCCCAGCGAGCTTCTGCTGAGCTCCATCATGACCGTCTACATCTATTTCTGGACTTCGGTTCTCGCCATCTTGGTATGCTTCGTCGTCATGATGTACTTGGTCCGCCGCTACAAAGCCGACGTCGCCGATTATCTTTCCATCGGCGCCCGCTTTGCCGTTGTTCTTGTCGCATGCGGACTTCTCTCCCTTTACAGCAGCGAGTCGTATTTCGACAGCTGGCTGGGTTTTATCAGCAGTCTTGCAATGCTTCCCACACTCGTGGCGTTGCTGCTGGTGATCATCATAGCCGACCGAATGGGCTCGTGGTGGAGCATTAAAAGACTCACGAAGAAGATTGCGAGGACGAGATTAGATGAGAGGGATGCTGAGATTAGAAAGGCAAGGAGGCTTATGACTTTTGATGGGGATAGTTTGAGGCCGGTGCCTACCAATGATCCGCCATCCCGGGGACTGAGCTTCCGGAACGTTGCGTTGACTTGAGGGAGGTGGGAATGGTCGGATGGGTTATCGTGTTTTTGACCCTTTTCGTTTGTGTTTAGCATTTACGGTACTATTGGGACTAATCTGACTAGGCTGGTCATCTAGAAGTGGATATTCTAAACTTGATATGATATGAAGCTTACTACTAGGATGTCCTTTTCATCATTATTCTTGTGGAGAGAGAGTCCATGATGGAAATTCCGAGTCTTGTTGGGGTCAAGAGTCGGGAACGGATAGGTATGCCTGCGTGCGTGGACCCAGGCATTCATGAAAAGACCCCAGGAGCAGACTCCAGGACGGTTGAGTAGTGCCAACAGATGGTAGTTAATAGGTGCCATTTCGAGCAGGATCACGTGCACCGCTTAAATTGACCCGACAGTCCGGGGAAGGTCGCTTGTGTCCGACTTCACAGGACCCTTCACAAGTAAAACCGCACATACGCGTTTCCATTCTGAGGGCAAATGTCATTCTCTGCGCTTGCAAGTACCCTTACTGTCTTTCCGCAATGGTCCACGTCACTGGCCCAGCTCGAAACCAGCTCTTAGACGCGCATGAACACTGCGGCGAGGAAAAGGTTTCCCGACGGACCACCACCAAGGAAGTTCCCTAGAAACAGATCTAAAAGGAGGCCATATCTTCTATTGTGGGCCCCTTTGCATCCCAGTTGCGGCGATGAAGCCGGGCTCTCTCACTGTCGCCGCCCTTAACGCAGCCAATGGTCAGCGCTACTTGATATTCAAGCAACCCTGGGCCGCAGTATGGGGTACTTGGGCGAAGTTGGGGTCCCCGTGGAGAGGGACGAGTAAGGCCGGGTTCCCCACAGAACGTTATCCGTGAACTTCTGAATCGACTTTTTATGACGGCGCCGGTCTGGGGATTGGTAAGGATTCTGTTGTGGTATAGAAGGGTAGTCTGACGTCCGGTGGAACTTTCGGTCTTGTATCGCTTCATTTTCTTCCATCAAAAGCGAGCAATCTGCGTTGAGAACTCTTTGGATTGTCTCCATTTTTCTTTTCTCTTGTCTAGTTCAACTCTCAGCTGCTTTGACCCGCAGCGAAGGTTCCTTCCCTCATCGACCCGTTTCGTCGATTTCTGCATCCCTCTGGACATACTAGACGAACCAAAAGCATGGCTCGAGAACCTGAAAAAGACGTCGAGGTCGAAATGCAGAGCACTGATCAGCGCCGAGAGCATAATTCTGGCCTGCACCATGATCATATTGCTCAGGAAGCGTTGGGAGGCACATCAGAAGACCTTGGAGCAACATACTTCAAGAGTCCTGCTTTCCTGGGGACACTTTCCGTGCGTTCAAGCCAACAATTAGTTGAAGATTCAAACTGACTTCCGTGAAACAGGCATCATGTCTCGCTCAAATCTCGAGTTATTTGGGATGGGTGCTTCCCAGCAATACTCTGGCCCTCATAGACGCTGACATCGGTCCCTCTCCAAACACCATCTGGGTGGCTGTGGCATGGACGACTGGCATGGCTATAGGCTCCACACTCGTCGGTCGGTTGAGCGATATTTTTGGCCGTCGATGGTTCATCATGGGTTGCTGCATGTTGGCAATGATTGCTAACATCATCGGTGCATCTGCTCAAAGTATCGACATGCTTATTGTAAGTTCTCTGATCTCTACCGAAATCAAAACTGTCGTCTGACTGTGGAAACCCAGGCGACGAACGCGCTCAATGGCCTGGCTTCTGCTGGGCAACTATCTTTCAATACCATCATGGGCGAGCTGGTTACGAACAAGAATCGTGGCCCTGTTAACTCCCTGGTCCTGTTCACTTCCTTGCCATTTGCTGTGTTTGGTCCTCCGGTCGCAAGAGCATTCTATGAGAATACAGACTTGCGATGGCGATGGTGCTATATACTCGGCATCATTGTCAATGCTCTCGCCATTGCACTGTACTTCTTCTTGTATCATCCCCCAACTTATGTGAGTACTCTCGGCAAGCAACGCACTACTGAAGCCGTCTAACATCCCCAGGAAATGCTGCACGTCGGCGGCAAATCTCGCTTGAAGCAAGTCAAGTCTCTCGATTGGCTTGGGATTGCTCTTTTCACCACAGGTCTGACACTCTTCCTGATTGGTCTCAACTGGGGCGGCTCCTCGTATTCGTGGAGCTCCGGTCATGTCCTCGGTGCTTTGTTGAGTGGCTTTGCAACTCTGGCGCTCTTCTGTGTCTGGGAATCCTACACGACTCTAGACTACCCCTTGATGCCCATGCGACTATTCCGCAACATCAAATCGGATGCCGTCATCGCGTGTGCATCTGTAGGGTCGATGATTTACTATTCTATGACCGTTATCTGGCCCAACATGATCTCTTCGCTTTTCACGACTGACGTTCAAGAAGTTGGGTGGCTCTCGGTACGTCCATGACGCTTTAACGGCACCTTTAAGAACCCCTTGATGCTAACACGCTTACAGTGTGCTGTCGGAGGTGGAATGCTTCTCGGCCAGCTCGCCGGCGGCTTTGGAATCCGCTTCATCCCTCGCATGAAAATTCAGATGCTGGCCGCCTCCGTCATTGTCGTTGGTTTCGTCGCAGCTCTCGCCTCCTCGAACGCCTCCACTCGCGGCCGAACAATTGCTTTCCTCCTCATTGGTTCCATGGCGGTCGGATATGTCGAGAACCTTACCCTGAGCGCCATCGCTCTACTGTGGGATCCAGAAGATATTGGCTTGATTGGCGGAACACTGGCTGTCATAAGAACGAGCGCGGGTGCTATTGCAACGAGCATGTATAGCAGCATCTTGGCCTCGCAGAGCAACAAGAACATACCGAATTATGTTGGACCGGCTGCTGTAAATGCAGGCTTGCCGGAATCGAGTGTTGCAGACCTTCTTTCACGGGTGTCGACTGGAGCTTTTGATGGTGTGCCTGGTATCACAGCGGGCGTCACTGAAGCTGTCGGAGTGGCACTCAAGCGCGCATATAGCGAGAGCTACATGGTGGTGTTCTTGTGCACTCTGCCTTTTGGAGTCATCTTGCTCATTTCTGCTGTTATCTGTCCGAACGTGGAGGACTATCTGACGTCGGATGTGGCAAGGAAGCTTCACAAACCTGGCCAGGAGAAGAATGAAGTGGTCAGGAAGGAGATTGTCGACGATGAGGACGTGTAGCTGTAGATTTGTTGGAGAAGCGCTCATTTGAAGGAGTTTGGGTTGGGTTGGGTAGGGAACAGGCATTTACTTGTCATCATGTGATTAAATCTTCAAAGAGGAATTGATAGATCTATGAGCCGAAACGACGAAGACTAGGTCTCTACTTGGTGATTTGCTTGCTTTCCCCCAGAAGCAAAAATCGCGGGGCGTGACGTTGGCGCACGTGACTCGGCGTTTTCTCGGCATGCTGAGGGTGAACTTGCCGGCGCGAACAAACGCGTTCTTCGTCTTTGTCTCTTCCGTATCCATCGAAAGATGCTGCAACATCGCTTCTTCTCATCCACCACTGCGAGAACCCTCCGGTTTTCGATATTCCCTCAACCTATCACCCGAATCATGGCCGCCCTAGGCGCCGTCTATTCGACGGCCATCTTGAAAGAGAACAAAGCCCCTACTTTTGCGAGCATGCGAGGTGTGCTCCAGCCGCCGCTTCTGAAGGCTTTGGAGCAGATGAACTATGAGTGAGTCAAGACATGACTGCTGTTCTTTGCTTTGTCTATCTTCTAGAATTGCGACGAGGTCAAACCTCTGGATCTTTTTCATTCTTAACTCAGCAGCAGTAGTTTTCCATCCTTTACTATGCCCCAGCTGACGTATATTCCCAAGATACATGACCCCGGTGCAGCACAAGGTCCTTACTGAGATGAAAACTCTTACCGATGACTGTCTCGTCCAAGCGAAGACCGGTACCGGAAAGACGATTGCGTTTCTTCTCCCAGCCCTCCAGACTCTGTTGAAGAATTCGAATCTGCCGAAGGGCCAAGTGGGCGTCCTCGTCTTGTCTCCTACTCGAGAACTTGCATTGCAGATTGCCAAAGAGTGTGATCAACTTACGGCTTCGTTGAACAAGCCCATTGAGTGCCACACTGCTTTTGGAGGAACTCAAAGGGCGACCGCGTTGAAGAAGGTGTGTCTTACTCCCGAGATCTTCCGTAGGAAAGGTACTGACGTTTCTTTTAGTTCAACAGTGGCTCTCCTTCCGTGCTTGTAGCGACGCCGGGTCGACTGAAGGACTATCTCAGTGACCCTGCGATCCAGTCTAGATTCAGCAACATGCAGTGTCTTATCCTGGATGAAGCAGATACTGTGAGTAATCCTGAACCTCGAAAAACACCCTGCCTCCATCTTACTGACTCTATCTAGATGTTGGAGCGTGGTTTCCTGGCTGACGTCAAACGAATTCTGGAAACTCTTCCACCAAAGTCTTCTGGCTGGCAAGGAATGTGCTTCTCGGCCACGGTCCCCGACAAAATCCAGGACGTCATCCACAACATTCTCAGGACGCCATATGCCCAAATTTCGACTGTGGACAAGAACGAGGCGCCGACCGCTGTCAACGTTCCCCAGTTCTCCCTCATCGTCCCCTCAATCACTAAGCAGTTGCCGACTCTCCTTGCTCTCGTCAACGAGGAATACAAAGAAGACCCAGAAAACTTCAAGGTCATCGTCTTTAACTCTACAGCAAATGGAGCTGCTCTGCTCTACCACGCTTTCCGAAACCTGATCCCCGGCTTGAAAACGTGGCAGATCCAGTCCCGCATGAACCAGAACGCTCGTACTCTCACAACAGAAGAGTTCAAAGAAGCCAAAACCGGAATCCTCTTTGCATCCGACGTCGTAGGCCGGGGCATGGACTTTCCAAACGTCTCCCACGTCATCCAAGTTGGTGTGCCAATGAGCAGCGAACAATACATCCACCGCGTCGGCCGCACAGCTCGTGCCGGAAACAGCGGACGAGCCATCATCCTCCTCACCCAGGACGAATCCTCCTTTGTCCAGTATAACCGCACTTTCCCCATCAAACCATATCCCGTCAAAATCTCCGCCGAAGCCACGGCGCTCGAGCCCGCCATTGAACAACAAATGGCGAAGGTGGACCCCGACGTCAAGCGGAAGGCCTACCAAGCCTTCTTGGGCTTCAACAAGGACAATTTGAGACAGCACAAGGGGAACAAGGAGGCGATTGTCCAGATCGCCAATGATTTTGCGTTCGCGATGGGCTGTGATGAGATTCCTATGGTCGAAAAAAGGATTGTTGGCAAGATGGGGTTGAAAGGCGTTAAGGGCCTCAATATTGGCACCGATCCTGGTGCGGGTCAGGGCTCGCATGCGAAGGGAAGGGGAGGTGGTGAAGGGAGGATGCAGAACCAGAACTCCAATGCAGGGAATGGACTGCTGAATACTGGAGCTCGTCCTGGCGCATCGGGTGGTGCATCAGCGGCAGCCGACATGCGGGGAGTCGACAGCTCGCGTGGATTCCATAGCGGCGCTCCCACTGGCCGTGGCGGGCGTGGAGGGCGAGGTGCAGGTGGTCGAGGACGAGGTCGTGGCGGCAAAAGGCCGTTAGCTCCGTCTGCTGGCAGCAGCACTACGGACCTCGCTAGCAAGCGTCGCGCTGAGTGATGCGACGTGGAAGTGATGAGCAGGGTTATGGGAGGTGTCTTTTCCAGCTGAAAAGCGAGCCCTGAGATCGTTCGAGCATTTGGCTTCTTTTTGGGAAGGTTCCTCGAAATGATACCCCGAAAAACTATATAGATTGGCCCGGGCGTTCATAGATTAGGCATATCCAAAAAGTGATTTTGAAAAACACAATTGTTACCAACAAGGAGGTCTGCTGAACAATGAAGTCGATAGATTCTATTCCTCTCCTCCCCCTTCTATTGAGATTGAGTATTAAACGTTAAGAAAATGAACCCAGTAGTAGGACGACCCCAGACCTAGGAAATCGCGGCAAGGAAAAGACATCAAGGAAAATCGTGGTCCCCATCTCATCCATTCTAAACCATGCCCTGATCGCATTTCCAGTCCCAATCCCAGTGCCAGTCCCAATCTGTCCTGCGCCCATGCTATGCCATAAGCTACCCAAGCAGTGATAACAGAAACACGATGCTTTACCCCGCAACCAAACGCCATCCGAAAATCAAACCCGCTAGACACAGTTCCCTAGTTACCCTCGGACGCAACATCAAGAGCAGCAGGAACAAGCTGGCTCAAATCCGGGCGATTGCCAATGCGCTGACTCGCATCACCGTTCGGGCCATCCTGCTGCGCACTGCCAGTCTGCCTGAACAACTGGGCAAACTGCTCGCCGGTCAAGGGGCTACGACCGCTCTGGACACGGATGCTCTGCGCAACAGCCACGGCGCCAACGACGATGGGCGAGGCAGACGACGTGCCGGAGAAGGTGTCCGTGTACCACGAGTTCTCGTCGCCGCTGAGGAGGTCGCCGTAGCCGGTGGAGGTGACCTCGCGGCCCCAGGCCTGCACGTCGACGCGGGCGCCCCAGTTGGAGAAGTCGAGGCGGGAGCGGTCGGCACCGTAGTCGGCGCCGTGGGTTCCTGGGGGCGGAGCGCCGGCGCCGACGATGATGGCGCCGGATTGCGGGTTGCTCATGTCGAAGGGGTTGAGCGAGTCGGAGGGGAAGCCCGCGGCTTCGCGACCTTCTTGGCCGTAGATGGGCCTGTCGAAGTCGACGGCGCCGTTGCCGGCTGCCTCGACGACGACGACGCCCTTGTTGACCGCGTAGCGGATCGCGTCGAACATTTCCGGCCACCATTCGACGGCGATGTAGCCTTCCTGCCCGTTGCCGGTAGATTCAGGGCCGCCAATGTGGACTTCGATGAGGAGGACGTCGCCCTTGGAGAGTGCGTCGGCGGCGTTGGTGATGGCCTCAGCGATGGTGATGTCGCCGCTAATAGCGCTGGCCATGAACTGGCTGCCAGGCGCGATGCCTTCGATGCCGAACTTGTTGCTATCACCGCTGATCTCGCCTGCAACTGCAGTGCCATGGGCATCGTCGCTGTTGTCGTTGGTGCCAGAGATGACGCCGGACGCGTTCTCCTTGAGATCCTCGTGGGTGAAGTGCCAGCCCCATTCTACGTCGGCGACCTTTACCGCGGCGCCATCACCTCCGACGTATGTACGGGCAAACTTGATGTCGATGCCGGCGGGAGCAGCGTCGAGGTAGCCTTGATTGTTACGGAAGTTCGGCGTGGTGGCGTTGGTCTGACGTTTCGATTTCTTCGCTGGCTTGGGGATGGAGTAAATGGCAGCAGCGGCACCGGGACGGATGTAGGCAGCAGAGACAGCGTCCAACAGTCGGAGTTCTGCAGCAAGATCTTCCATAGAATCTACAGGGGCATCGATGTGGCGGAATCTGGAGAGATCGACGGGGTGCCTGGCATTCATGTTGCTGTCGAGCTGGCGCTTGCGGACGTCTTCACTCGTCTTGCCGAAGAGTTGGCGGGAGCCAGCCGAGTACTTGGAGAGGACATCATCCATACCGGCCTTGGGCATGGCGGAGGTCATTGTAGGGGCTTTTCCATCATCATCGTTGTTCATGACAACGACGAGCCGCGGAAGGGAAAGCTTGGGAGTAGCAGGAGCTCTGCTTTCGAGATCGACCACAGGGAGGTTCTTGTTCTTCTCTGCAGGAACCACGGGGGCGGCAGAGATGAGTGGCAGAAGTGCCACGAGGAGTGAAAGGTTCTTCATGATTGGATAGGTCGTAGAAAAGTAGGAGAAGTTGTGGGGAAATTGCTTGGATAAAAGGGTATAAAGCTCGGGAATACCAAGAGACTATAGCAGAGCGCTCAATGAATGAACTTGACCGGGAAAGCAGGAGAGGGTATCGTAAGAAGCTGACAACGCTGGAAATAGGGAAGAACAAGATGGGAGAAGAGAAGATGATGGCGAAGATGCTGAGAATGAAGACTACAAGCAGCTTCATCATAGTCGTCTTATACTTCTAAGAGGCCTGAAGCCATGGTCTGCATCCTGTCAAAGGTTTGCTTCTGCCTCCCGTGCTCCACAAGCAAGGCCATCCTGCATCAGCCTCGATTCTGACAGTCTAAAAGCCAAGCGGGCCATGCACAAAGGGTTGAAGTTCGGAGGATGAGTTTAGGCCCTGCTCAATGTCTCTGGCGAGTGGAGCATTTGGGCAGCTTGGTGAGTCGTCTGCTCGCAGCAGGCCTGCCCATGGCGGCGTAGGCTGTGGCTCCCCTGGTGGCGGAGTCGATGCGGTGCGGCGCGAGAGCTTAGCAGATCCCGAATTACCTCGATCGCGCTTTCAAAGCTAGGGAGGACGCCTGGAGGGAGGCTGCGGTAGGCCATTGCTTGCATGATTCGAGCGATGGGCGAGACGACGGCTGGTGAGAGAAAGGGAGGGAGACCAGCGTGAGCAGTGGGGTCCAAGAGGAGAGCCGGATGTGAGGTCGGGATCCCGCGTCTTCGACGTCGAGGTAGGCCTTGCCTGGGGTGCAGTGGGTGCCGTACCTATTCATGGACTCTGTGCTGACTCCAAGCCGACTTGGACGCTGCCTGCCAGAGGCTTTGGCAGTGTGCTGTGCGGCGGTGATGGTGACAGTGATAATAATTGCAAATAGGCAGAATGAATTTCAAGCCAAGCTCTGCACGTGATGCGCAGACTAGCGGAGTGGAGCACGTGATCGGGGGATCCTATGTTCCCTTCCTTCGTCTTCCCCGATGGCAGGATTCCATCCTCGCCATCTCTTGTCCTTTGAAACTCTTCCCCCTTCGGTTGAGCATATTGCTTTACTCAGGAACAGACCAGACGCCTGGGTCTGCCTCCGTCCATCAACGCATCAAATCGGTCTGACTCAGTCCAACATGTCAGATCTGAATCAATTGGCCTGCGCCATGGTGATAGAGGTAACACCAGCCACTACTTCTTGTCAAGTCATCAGCCCTACTCGACGTCAGGAAAACGAGCATAGCATCGATTCTGCATTCCTCCAGGAGCTCTTCCTTGAACTTGAACAATTCTTCACCGGACAGACAGGGCGGTCCTCAGCCTGGCATCCTCTCTTCACCACCATCGGCATCGGCCCAGCCAACAACCAGCCTGAGATGCCGAGAGCGGCCTCCCGAATATGCAGCATTAATCTATTTCACCCCAAGTATAGACACATCCTCTTCGGGGTCTGCAGTGGAGCTGTAGAAAAGAGCTCGGATGCATAGCAAGGCAGAGCAGGCTACCTACTAGGTATAAATCCGGACTTAATCTAAAAGGCTTGTGTCCGTCACAACCCTCGTAACCTTCTGTCAGAAGAGCAGCCTGCTTGCAGACGAGATGGGTGTTGCTCGCTGCATGACTTCAAGCACTGGGTTCTTCTGCAAGTGAGCCAATAGTTTCCTATTTCGCTCAAGCGACCCCAACATCTCTCCTAGTTTTCCGAGGTTTCTTTACAATAGGATATCACATGATCTTGTTCAGTTCCTTTGGGCAACACGACGGACTCGATCTGTGGAAGAGCACAAGTCGGAAATCCGCTCCAAGGTAAATAGCACTGTCCGTCTACTTGGCGGTTTTCTCGAAAGTTCAGATCTGCAATTAGGAAGATTGCACGGAAAGACTGTCGTAGCCCTGACTCTGACAGCCAGCCTATCCGAGCGCGGGGAAATAGACGAATCTCTCATTCTGGAGTCGTTGTGAACCCAAGGGGACTCCATCTCCATTTCTCGCATTCGCATATTATCGCCCAGCTTGCCCAACGAAAATTTGATTACACCCTATAAAAACACCCAATCGGTACACGTACCGACTATTTCAATGTAGTAAACTCGAGGCAAGAGCATGGCGAGGACTGGAGGCGGACAACCGTATGTTGAGCCGACCACTTCGGTTCTAAGTGTTTACGACGTACGGCAACTGGGTTCTGATAATCCGATGCATCAGAGCATGGTCCTGGATCGAATGCGGAGTAAAAAGGTAAGTAGTATACATTGGTGAGGCTTCCTTTGGTAGAGTTCTTCAGAGCTCCATCAACAATTTGCCGTGTATCAGGACGGTAGCCGCAATAATGCGTCTCAAGTCCGCCCTTTCGTTCCTGGCCATTGCGCCGCTGTCGGTGACAGCAAAGCCGTTCGCTTCTTTCAGCAATTCTGATATGCTCATCGAGCCTGGTGCTCTCATTGACAACCCACCACCATCAGACACAGAAGACAATTTCTTCTCGTTACCATATATTGATATCGATGAGTGGCGCGACACCCCTATTCGTCATAGATATGTCCATGGCGGCTTCAACACCAGTGACCTGAGGTTCTCCTACTATTTTCCTCCTAGCGAGCTCTATCAAAATCGCTTCTTTCAAGTCCTCTCCGCGGTGTCTGGAAGAGAAGATTTGATCTTCACTCCCGAGTCCCTGGGTGCCATTGTTGCCGATGTCGTTCCTTTCGGCTTCGAAACTGGAGGATATGTTGTGGAATCAAATCAGGGGCGGCATGTTTAATTCGTTATCATTTTTGACTTTCCTAGCTAACAGGCTTCTAGATTGGACATGTTCCCGGGACTCGTCGCTCAAATCCCCGGCTTTCGCGGAAGCTCTGTAGCAGCAAGTTACTCCAGAACAATTGCGGTGGAACTTTATGGAGACAAAGGCCACCGACCGTATGGATATGTCTTTGGCGGCTCCGGAGGTGCGTACAAGACGCTCGCCTGCTTCGAGCAAACGACGACCTGGGATGGATCGGTTCCATTTATTGTAGGCTCGCCGATCAGCATTCCCAACGTTTTCACCGTCCAGGCGCACGCAATGCGCATCCTCATGAAGAAGTTCCCCCAGATCGTCGACGCGATCGAGCCGGGAGGGAGCGGCGACATGTATAAAGATCTCAATGAGGAAGAGGCTGGGGCATTGAAAGAAGTAACCAGCATGGGATTCCCTCCGACTGCGTGGTTCCGGTATGACAAGATCTCCACTGGCTATACTGGTGTCTTTTCTTCCCTTCTCGATATGGTCATCGGCTATGACCCGGGCTATTTCGAAGATTTCTGGAAGAAGCCTGGCTATCTGGGATATCAGCCCCCTGAATCCCTGACCAAGGACAGAGTCAATATCAACACCACCATCAAGCGCGTCATTGGGGGCCAAGAGGCATTGGCAATGGGTCTTCCAGTCTCACTATCCGGCTCCTTCGGCGGCGGCACCAACGACGCTCCCGCAGCCTTCCAACTCACCGACATTCCCACTGGCAACGTCCAAGGCTCCACCCTCCGCGTCACCTCAGGCCTCGCCAGAGGCATCCAAGTCTACCTCTCAGGCCTCGTAAACGACATAGCACTCATCGGCTTCGGCGCCTCGGGCTTCGCCGACATCGGCGTGTTCGCCGCCGGCGACGCCCTCTCCATCGACAACAGCGTCTACCTCGCCTACCAAACCTACCACCGCCACCAAGACCCAGGCCCACAATATCCCGTTTGGGACCAGTTCAAGAAGGACGGCGAACCCATCTATCCCCAGCGCCCCCTCATGACCGTCCACGCGCCCATCCTCTCCGGAACCGGCGTTAATCAGACGGGCAAGTTCGCCGGCAAAATGATCGTCGTTGAGGCCATGCTCGACGAAGCCGCTTTCCCCTGGCAAGGCGACTGGTACGCCGCACGCGTGCGCGAATCCCTCGGCGCGGCCACAGACGACCAATTCCGTCTGTGGATGGTGGATAGATGCATGCACACCTCTCCGGCCATCGACAACAAAACGCATCCCGCCGAGACGACGCGCTTGGTGTCGTACCTGCCTGTGATCCAGCAGGCCCTCCGCGATCTTATCTATTGGGTCGAGAAGGACACGCCGGCGAGTGCGAATACTAATTATAAGTTTGAAGACGGACAGATCTTACTTCCTGCCACGGCCGCCGAGCGCGCGGGCATCCAGCCCGTGGTCACTCTCCGCGTCATCAACGGCACACGCGACGACCGCGCGGACGTTAAAGTCGGACAAACCGTCTCCTTCGCCGGGACCATCGTCGCACCGCCCGGCACCGGCGACGTCGTCGGCGCGACATTCGATTTCGATGGCGTGGGGACTTTCCCCGTGACTTCTGAAATGTCATTCGTAGATGGCGAGAGCAAGGAGAGCGCCGAGGTTAAGGAGACGGTTACGTTTGAGAAGGCTGGGACGTATTTTCCTGCGCTGAGGGGGGTCAGTCAGAGGCAGATGGAGTGGAGGGCGGGGAATTCGACGAGCAGTGGGTTTGCGAAGGTGGTGGGGTTGGGGAGGGTGAGGGTTGTTGTTAGTTAGGTGAAAGGGATGGATGGGGAGTAAGGGTTAGGGAGACTTTTGGGGGTTGGTGCCCATAAGTAGGTACCTAGGTACCTAGGTAAGAGTATAGTGCAAAAGGACTGCATCAGGGTGCGAAACAACTATGCCTCTGGAAACTCTCGCCGGTCAGATATGCGAGAATGGATGCTTTGTAGTTGATAGGAGTATCCCGGAGCATATCCACGCTATGCCAGATTAGATGCAGGGTCCCTGTGGTTTACTTCCAATCCGTTGTCTGACCTCCCTATGCGAGGCATTCTTTTTGCCTAAATTAAGGAAAATCGACAGGTGCTGTTTTTTCCGGAATGGTTCTTCTCATGTCCGTAACATATAGCTGCGGCATTGGAGAATCTAGGAAGCGTCTTTTGCGGCTTCTTGAAAAGGGGCAAAACTGTCATTTGCTCACGTGATCAACACCCCGCTTTGGTCTGGGTTGACTCGTAAATCTCGTAAAATCTACTCTCACAAGTGCGACCACGTTTCGTAGTTTGCAAAACCAGCAATGAGCAAACAACTCTCAAACGAGTTTTGGGTGCTATGGATAATATTCTCTATTCAACTATCCGCGCGAAATATCCACAACGGCGAACAGCAAAAACTCCTACCTATACCTGTCCACATCTATGCAGTTAAATGTCCCGACTTTTCCCACTTCCATCTCAATTATCTCCCATCTAAGCGTCCTTGACATACAGATCAACATACTTATCCACATCCATATTATAGAGTTTCTGGGAATCCTGGCCGAGCTCCACCAGCTCCTTGACCCTGCTGGCCGGGAAATGCGGCTTGAGGTGGTTCTCGTACTTCTTGAGGATCTCGGGCTTGGCCTCGTCACGCCTGAGCCTGTGTCCGAGCGGGGCCTCGACGACCATCTCGTCGAGAACGGTGCCGTCTTTCAGGGTGACGGTCAAAGCGTTGGAGATTGTGCGCTTGGCCGGGTCGTGATAGTCGGCGGTGAATTGGGGATCCTCGACACACTTGATCTTCTGCCTCAAGCTCTCGACGAGCTGCGATGTCGCGGCCTCCGAGTCGTCGGGGTAGTCACCGGCTGTCAGGCGGTTGAAGGCAAACATGGTGGCGACCATGTATTGCACGCAGTGGTCGCGGTCGGCAAAGTTGTCCATGGGTTTGAACTGCTTGTCGATGATGCGGATGCAAGCCTCGTGGGTGCGGTTGGTGACGTGGTCAATGTCCTCGGCTGTCTTGCCCATCTTCTTCAGGATGACGTTGAGACGCTCAGCGGCTTCGACGGCGGTTTGCGAGTGGAATTCGGCGGGGTACGAGACTTTGAAGAGGACGTTCTCCATGACGTAGCTGCCGTAGGGGCGTTGGAACTTGAAGGGGTTGCCCCTGAAAAACGGTCAGTCTGAGGTCAATAAGTAGGTGCAGGGAGAATGGATACGCACTTGAACAGGACATCGTAGAAACCCCACACCGGAGTGGAGAGAACAGTGGGCATGCCTCCCTCGCCCTTGAGGACCTTCAAGCAAAGGTTGACGGCCTTTTGGCAGGCATCACCAGCCGCCCACGACTTCCTGGACATGGTATTAGGCGTGTGCCTGTACGTCCGCAGGGATTGTCCGTCTGCCCAAGCTTGTGTGATAGCGTCCCTCGTCTGAGCTTCAGAGAGACCGAGCATCTTGGAGACGACGGCGGTCGAAGCGACCTTGACCAACACAACGTGGTCCAGGCCGACCTTATTGAAAGAATTCTCCAAAGCCAAAACACCCTGAATCTCGTGTGCCTTGATCATGCCCTCGAGGACGTCCTTGACTGAGAAGACCTTGCCATTGCCGACTTTGCCTCCCGCACGGTTGGTCCGCGAAGCCCAGTCAGCCACAGCGAGGATGGCTCCCAAGTTATCGGAGGGATGTCCCCACTCAGCAGCAAGCCAGCAGTCGTTGAAATCGAGCCAGCGGATCATAGCACCAATGTTGAAAGCACCGTTGACGGGGTCGAGCTGGTAGGACGTGCCGGGGACTTTCGTACCGTTGGGGACGACGGTGCCAGGGACGACTGGGCCGAGCAGGTTGGCGCATTGGGGGAATTCAAGGCCCCTGAGACCACAGCCCAGGGTGTCGAGGAAGACCCAGCGGGCAGTGTCGAACTGAAGGGTCAATTAGAGACGTGCAAGTCGGACGACAGGCTGGAGATGCTTACAGCAAGGTCTGAATCGACCTTGTAGTTGTGGATGTAGTCGGCCATGTCCTTGGTCTCCTTGTCATACTCGTTCGCACTCGCTGCTACGGCGGGGGCGCCGCTTTGGAGGGGAGACATGGTGGAGAAGGCTGCTGAAGCTGCTGTTCGAGGCTGGAGGGAGTGTGTCTGGGGCACCTTGGAGGAGGCAATTGGGCGGACTGCTCTTCGTCCGGCGCGGAGAGGAGCTTGGGTTCGCAGAGAACGAGAGGCGGCGGAGCAGAGGGAGCGAGTGGACTGCATCATGTGTACTTAGCTGGCAGTGCACCCCTCAATTGAAGGACAGGTTGTGGTGGTGATTGTGGAGCGTACTTCGCAGAGATTGAGGCCGACTCAGGGGCAGTGGAGAGATATATAGCGGGCGTGGTGGTAGTCGGGTCAGTGGTGGGCTTGAGAGTCTGGAGCGGACTGCGGGGAGCTCAGAAACTGACTCTGTTGTCGAACTTCTGCCGACCTCGGGAGGCGTGCCAGCTATTACCGTACCTGCCCGTCGACAGCATCACAAGCAGAGGATAATCATTCCCGGAAGGCCGACAAATCTCCGCCGACCTGCCTGTTGAAGGGCTATCGGAGCTGCTCCGGGAGACATAAGGAGGCTTTATGTCTTTATGTCTCTATAGCCGGGCTCCAGCAGACACCTATAAGGAGTGCTGGGAAGTCTTCAGCGTACGGAGTACAGCTTGAGCATTGAACACTCAACTCAGGGATTTGTTTGCGGACACAGAGCGGGCGGGGAGATTCGAGTCAGAAAATGCGGGGAGCTTGGGAGTATGACTCAGGTAAAGAGCACGTGATCAATTCTGGATGCGTCGTCTGTGCGTGGTGCATTCCGACTTCATCAGACTTCATCAGACTTCATCAGACTTCCAAGTGCACACTTCATCCATTCCCACTCCATCGTCCCATATCCAGCCTTATGGCCGTCCTTCCATCGCCCGTACTCTTTGAAAGCCTGTAGAACATGGACCTTTCCAGCTGCCATGGCCATCGTACGAGCTGCTACGGTACCTGCACGCCTCGAGTTGCTCTGCGGCCGACCACAAGCCTTTACGACTGGACGCGTTTTCTGACGAGAAGTAGGAGCAATGACTGATTCCAACGTCGTATTCCGTGGTTCCATGCATCTGCTTGCCAGCATGGTGCCCACGAGTATGTGCGATAGACGTTGACAGACTTCTCCTTGGACTGGCAGGCGTGGGCGTGCTGGAGCCGGAGGAAGAGCAGAGTGCAGACGGAGGAAACACCAGGTAGGTACTAGTTAATAGTATTGTCAACATCTTAGTATCCATCTCTTTTATTTTGGCATCTTGTGCTAGGTATGAAGTCATGCTGTAGATGGTGAAGGGTGAAGGGTGCTGAGATCTCATTCCGGGTCTGTCTCAGTGGCCGCATTCCCCGGCACCTATTTTTGTTTACAGAAAAATGTCAACATCTCCAAAACATCCCGACAACCAACAACGCCAACCTCTCTTTCTCCTCGAACCTATCCAGTAGGGGTCCTTCTGTACATCACGTCCAGAAAGCACTGCTGGAGCCTACCCATCTCCTTCCTAATCTCCTTCCTTCTGCTGCATCCTCACGCAGCACCTCTCCTCCTTGGTTTGCCTACCTCCTAGGCACGCTCGTTCAACGCACTCAGGGTTGCGCTGCAGCCGTCAAGACCTTCCACCTCGCAATCTCGCGTCCCCCGCCCTCGAGTGCCGACAGAGTCGCCGTCTGATCTCTGAGGCCAAAGCCAAAGCGAATTTCCTCTAGTCGCGTCGCAGCTCCCCACACGAGTCGCATCCGCCGCAACTTCGCTCAGTGCACGACGCGTCTTCCTCCAGACTATACTGCCACCCTTCGACAACCTCCCCCATCAGGATCTGTCGTTTCCATGTGGTAACCCCCGACTCGAACCGTTAGCCCAACTTCTCACCTTCTTGGATAAATTGTCGAGCCGCTGAGCTTGGGTTTTAGACGCGAAAGATTGGGCTCGTTTCCAACCACTTTGCTTCCATTGATCGCATCTGGTCCCACGCTCGCTTCCGCGTCTTACCACTGTTCGGATCATCCCCAGTCTTACTGTACATCTCTTTTGATTGATTATTGAGTCGATTTCTTACCATGGATCATCATACACAGCCTGCGAGGCCTCCCTCGCGCCGAAAGCCTCTGACAGACGCCTCCTCCAGAGCCAACCAATCCACACCTCCCACCCCGAGCCACCAGAAGTCGTACGAGAGGGTCCAACATCAAGATCACGCTCCTTCCAGCTCCCCACCTAATTTGCCACACAACGAATCCTTCATGGCCAAGGGAAACGGTACACTTGCTGTCAAGCACGAAGTGGGTTCCTCCGAAAACAGGCGTGTTGTTGAGCTTGCTGGAGACTATGAGCCCGAGTCCAAGCGTAATTCCCAGGTTTCACAGGCATCCACAAACGCTTCCGGTA
Organism: Aulographum hederae CBS 113979; assembly: GCA_010015705.1. Classification (NCBI taxonomy): domain Eukaryota; kingdom Fungi; phylum Ascomycota; class Dothideomycetes; order Aulographales; family Aulographaceae; genus Aulographum; species Aulographum hederae. The sequence goes on along the minus strand of ML977139.1, from coordinate 638,040 downwards.
CAAACAAGAGGAGGAAGACTCATATTGGACCATGGAACCTTGGAAGAACGATCGGTAAGGGCGGCTGCTCGCGTGTGCGTCTCGTGCGGCATGAGGTCACCCGCCAGAAGGGTGCCGCGAAGATCATCTCGAAAGCATTGGCAGAGAAGGCCCGCGCATTGAGTCTAGCCAATCTGGTCAAGAGCGCCGAGGAGGACCCATCTTTTGCCAATGGCAAGGTCATGCCGTTCGGACTGGAGCGGGAGATTGTCATCATGAAGCTCCTGAACCATCCGAACATCGTCCAGCTGTACGATGTGTGGGAGAATCGTAACGAACTGTATCTCATAATGGAATACGTCGAAGGCGGAGAGCTGTTCGAGTACATCGAGCAGCAGCGTGGCCTGGACGAGCGCGAAGTGGTGTACCTGTTCCGACAGCTCATTGCGGCCCTCATCTACTGCCACCGGCTCCACATTCACCATCGTGATCTGAAACCAGAAAACATCCTGCTGGACCGTGAGACTTTTGAGATCAAGCTGGTCGATTTCGGTATGGCGGCCTTGCAACCTGAAGGCAAATACCTCAGCACACCGTGCGGAAGCCCACACTATGCCGCACCGGAGCTTCTCTCATATAGGCCTTATGATGGCGGCAAGGCTGACGTTTGGAGCTGTGGTGTCATTCTCTTTGTGATGCTCACTGGATCGCCGCCGTTCAACTTCCCCACCGATGCGCGTGGCGACATGCCAGAAGATAAGAAGTTGAGAGGTCTTTTCAAGGCCATCCAGAGGGTGGATTATACACTACCACAGGAGCTCAGCAGGGAGGCAAAGCACCTTCTCACCAAGATCTTCGTTGCCGATCCTTCGAATCGCATCACCACTGAAGAAATCTGGAAACATCCTTTCCTTCACAAGTATGACAAGGAATTTGGTTTCCTTGGGGAGAACGCGACCCTCGAGCATTGGATCGGACCTCGCCCAACGATTGAGAATTGGTTCCCCCTCCGCCTTCAGGATATCGACCGCGAGATCTTGAGGAACATGCGGACACTTTGGCACAGCGAAAAGGAGGACACGATCATCGAGAAGTTGTTGAATAGTGCACCAACTCAGGAAAAGTATTTCTACTCTGCCCTCGTCAAACACCGCGATGAGCACTTGGAAAACTATGTTGGAACCCCTGGCGGTGTCACCTATTCTGCAAGTGATTACCAGCACTTGAAGCCAGAGTCGCAACAAGGCAATACGCCACCGGCCGGCTACGAACGCTCTACTTCCCAATTTTCTATCCTGAACAACGAGCATCTGCATTCCATGCATAGCTTCCAAAACCAGATCCCGCCTTCAGAACGAAGCTATGATCCATTCCGTGCTTCAAGGGAGCCCATGCCCCACCTGAAGCAGAACTACATGAACGTCACTGTCCATCGTGGTCGATCTAAGGGAGGCAGCCTGAAGCCAGCGCCGTCAGTCGGTAGCAGACAACGCGAATCTCTCCGTGTCGAGGCACTGAAGAAGGGAACTCGCCGTCATTCAGGACTGTCCGCCCGAACTGCCTCTCATGCCTCCCTCCGAGGAAGCTCACGCCAGCGGTCTCAGCAGTTCCGCGGGTCCACATCGAAGATGTCTGTTGCTAGCTCGGGTTGGACCAGCAGCCCTCCTACCATCGCCTCTATGCGACCAAGCAGTATGCATAAGCGGGGAGTGAGCTTTTCGCATCTACGAAAGAGTTCCACGGCAACAGCCTTGACGAGTCGCGCAAACTCGGTCCATCATCAGACCCCTGTTGTTCGAGGACGAGCACAAAAGGAGTCTTCTGCAAACACTCTCCCAATCCCGTCGAGCCCTCCAGAGAAGCCTGTGAACATGACGCGGTCCCGAAAGGAGAACCTGAGCGTACCTGCAACCGCTCAGCATCACAAGTTGAAGAGTCCCAGCAAGCGCATTAGGGAGGACATTCGAAAGATCAGCACGGAGTTGGAGAAGGCTTGCGAAGACGCGTTTAATCGCTCCTCTCTTTCATCCAGCATTCGAACGACGGCGACAGACAGGCGCAATCCGTACTTGGATACACCTCCTTCGTCAGTCAATACTCCCCCCAACACCGGCGACAAGCCTGTACGAGTCGATACGGTCACCAGGAACCGTCCGTTGCCCCCGTTGCCGCAGTTGCCGAGTCAGAAAGAAACGCCAAAGTCGTATACCGCCCGAGAGCTCGCAGAGATGCGCAACCGTATCGCAGTCCGCCATGCTGATGCTGACGACGAGAACAAGAAGTATCTTGAAGAGGTGTTGCGGCATTTGGAAGGCATTCTTCCTGGAAGCGACCCTGAGAACCGGTCAGCATCTGCTCCACAACCGCAATCACCAGACGATTTTGGCTATCTACCAGGCATTCCGGAAGAATCTCGGTCTGCAGAGCCTGAAGAGCGCGAGACGCATGCTGAACGTGAGCGCCGCTGGATGAGGTCGGTTACCGCGCCGACCGGGCAACATCAACAACGCGACCGCGATCAACGCGACCGCAAACCGACCACCGACCACAACAACAACACCATCCGCCTCGTAGATCCATCCAGTCCTTGTCCACCCATTGCGCCCCTCAACATCCGCAAAGCCAGCGGTGCAAGCACCACCACCGCAGAGGCTGCCGCTGCATCCATCAATAGGCCGCTCACTCCTCACGGTCACTACGGCAAAGTCCTCGCGGACCGATACAAGCGCAGGACCAACCAATCTCTCGTCGACATGTCCCTCAACTCCAACGACGCGCCTGAAGACATGGCCACCGTGGACAATCAGAGCACCGGCAAGGATGAAACGGTCACCAAGCGCACGCACTGGTGGAACCGTCGTCGCTCTCCACGCACGCCTGAGGTCAATGATGATCAGACCGCCGATGCCAACAAGACTGCTCTCGAGAACGCTCCCACCAAACGCAGTGCCCGCCCCGCCAACGATATCGATCCAGCCGACGAGTATCCCAAGAGGGACTTCCCCGAGCCCGCCAAATGGAACCGCCACATGCATCTGGATGATCGTTTGGAGCGCAACAAACCTATCGAGCAGCGCAAACGCGAAGAGAATCTCAGACGCCAGGTCAAGGTAAACGAGCTGTCCCTCGTCGATTCAGAGTTCCCCTTCCGCTCGGAGCAGGCCGGCAACCCGGTCGTCGAAGCTATGCGCAAGAAAGCTAAAGACAGTATCAAGAACGCTGCGAAGGAGCAGAACAGGGCCGGCGGATTCCTCAGCATGTTCCGCAAGAAGAACACCGACAGCGGCAATGGCAATGGCACCAGCCCCTTCTCTCTCACCGGTGAGACTTCTCCCTCTTCTCCTTCCCCTAACCCTTTCCGCCCTCACTCTAGCTACAATAAATCCCCTGAAGACTATGACTTTACGACATACACTGACAAATCGCGTCCTTTCAACCTTGCAGACGAATCTTCCTCCTCCCTCGCCAACGGGTATGAGATCAGGCAGAATGACATCAGCACGCGCACCACGCCCAGCGATGATCGTAGCTGGTTCGCGAGGTTCTTCAAGATCAAGCCTGCGACTAGGGCGTTCTGTGTTAGCGAGCGTCGTGGCAGGGCCCGCGCGGATCTCGTCCACCTCTTGCGCGACTGGCGCCCGCATGGCATCAAGGACGTTGTCTTCGACCGCGAAGCCAATACCATCCATGCCAGGGTTCACAAGCGTAATGGTATGTGTTCCCCTTCCCATCCTGCCACTCCGTTCCTAGTTCATACCACATGACACACGACAATACTAACTTGCATTTACCAACAGCCATCGGAATCGACCCCGTCTCCTTCATCATCGAGCTCTTTGTCATCCTCGAGGATGGTCACCGCACCAACGTCTGCATCGCCCGCTTCACCCAGCTCAAGGGCTCCAAGAGCAGCTTCAACCGCGCGTTCGAGACCGTCGAGGACGTCTTCCGTTCCAAGAACTTGCTCGTCGTTGGCGAACGCAGGAAGGCTATGCTTGAGGTCTTGGGCTACTAGTCCTCTCGACGGCTCGCTTCGGCACCATCACACATACCATCATATCATCGGGAGATGTGATGACAGGTGAAGAACGGATAACGGAAACGGGAAGGCCTCTTTCTTTTCTTGTGTTTGTACATACACTTTTTGGTTCTATGCTGTTGTAATAATCTGGAGTGGTCTTGCGTGGTCTGGCATGGTTCGGTGTGTGAGGCAGATTGGCAGAGGAGGAGGAGGATGAGGGGAAGGGGAGGTCCCATTGGAGAGGGACGTGGTGCGGCAACATTGAGCCGATGAGGAGGCAAAAAATCATATCGTGTATTATATAACGGGCGAACGGGAAACCTACCGGGATGGATTGATCGATTTCTTTTGTTGCGAATAATATACATCTTTCTTTCGGAACCTCCTCTTCTCCAAGCAGTGTCGTGATTCTGATGGTGTGGGAGGTTGGAGGTACAGGTTTTACTGTCTACACCTTTCCTTCGACTTGGGGAGCTTTGCATCTGTTCAGTCTAGCGAGTTTCAGACAGACATCGTGTTTACAACGCGATTTTCCTGATAAAATACAGATTCCTCGCCTCTCCAGGCCGCCACAGCTTCATCGTCACATGTCCTTTCCACAATCTCGCTTCTCTGATTGCCTCATTTTCAATCTCCTTTTGATGGCCTCGCTGCCCTCCAATTTTTCACCCCCAATCTCGTTTCTCTAATGACGTAATCTCTTCTCCCTAATTCCCTCGTCTCACCTTTTCCCCGAGGATCTCATGATAGCACGCGGCTAGTCCGTCTTATACATTCTGTCGTTCCTTTCCGAAGAGAATTCCTGACCTTCCCTTCTTCTATATCACGTATCTTTCTTTCTGCTCTTCCCTACAACAGGTTTATATTTACCCCGCCCACCGAAATATCGCACACTCTTTACAGGTTGCAATTCCTTCATTCTGACCTTAATGTCTCCTTCCCAAGGCTCCGGGATGGCACCAGCCAGACCCTCTTCACAACTCACAGCACCTTGTCATGACCCTAATCTCCTCTTCCTCTACTTTCGACATTAAATGGCACCGTCGACCGCTAGACCGACTTGACAGGTTGCAATTCCCCAGCCATAACCTCAACCTCTGCCCTCGCCCTCCTCTTCCTCTTGAATGAAACAGCGAACATGGCAACAAGTGCAGCGACGACGAGAACTCCCAAGGGTATCCCTAGCCCGAGGCCGATCTTGACTTTGTCTTTGTCGGAGAGTTTGGAACCGCCGTCTTGGCGTTTGGAGAGGAAGGTGGAGGACATGGTGGAGTGGCGTTTGTTGTTCGAAGGTGGGTGTTTTTGCTGTTCGATTCTGCGGTTCTGTTAGGCTTGCTCTTGTGGTGGGAGTACAAGTAGGTTTGGGGTGGACATACCAGGTACACGCTAGAGGGGTTCCAGGAGATTGTCTGAATGGGATGGAGAGTCACGAACGTCTACAGCGAAGAGCCGCACAAAGAATTCTAGGGAAGAGACTCATTCTTCAGGACGGCATTTGAAGAGGTAGATAAGGTGGTATCGACGGGATCAACGTTAATTTGCACTGTTTCCAGGGTATGACACCTTCCTTAATGGGACATTGAGCAGAAAAATCTTTACCAAAGGCAGCATTTCGCCCGCTGTGGTCTGGGAAGGATTTCGACAGCCCTAAAGAAAAGTCGCAGCAAGCTCACTATCCGACGTTCAGAGTCCTCAGCCGATGCAGATGTTGGGTTGCCTCGAAGAAGGGGAGTTGTCGTTGATATTAGCTATCTATTTTAAGCATTTCGGACGGTTTCCGTGCCTCCGTTCTCGGCGCGTCCTCGCACGCGGAGTTAACGCGTGGTCGCGCATGCCGAAAGTTTATCTGATCGTTGATCTGATAACTCTCAAACATGTGCCCATCTTCAACTTCCACACATCAGCAATGTCATTCTCAATACGGAGCATGCAGACTCAGTTCTCCCTCCGACGTCCCGGCTCGCCCAACGACGCTCTCGGCGGCGAGGCCAAGCGGCGCCGAAAAGCTTACTCTTGCACCGATTGCCGACGCCGCAAGCTCAAGTGCGATCGAGCGTTTCCGTCGTGTGGACGATGCAGCAAAGCTGGAAATGCCGAGACTTGTGTTTATTCTTTCATGCCGGACGAAGCTGATGTGCAGAATGCATCTGATCCGGGCCAGAAAGTTGCGGTCGATTCGGCCTTACATGTCTCATCGCGTGGTCCGGACATGTCTTTTCGAGCGCCGGATACTACGATTACTTCCAAATTGATTGAGCAGGATTGCCGGATCCAAGCACTCGAGAGCCAAGTTCGCCTTTTGGAGTTCTCTTTGAATCATGCCAGTCGACTTGACGAATCTTTGATTAAAAGGGGACAGTCGCCGCCGCACTATGAAAATGGTCTGTCGACTGAAAGCGAAGTCAAAGATCAGGAAACGATGTTCTTCAGAGGAAAGGGGTTCAAGACGCAATTCTTCGGCGCAAGCGGACCAGCTATTGAGATGGTACATGTGAGTGTCTTCATTCCTTCATTTTGACATTGACTGATCGTCTACTAGTTCTCTGAACTGCAATCATTCATGACGAGCGCCCACCCCATGAAAGATACCCCACAGTCGAACACGAGCCACTTGCATGCTGTTAGGCGTATTCTGAAAAGGAAAGAGCGTGGTCTCTTCAATGCGCCGGGCGATCCCTCACGGATGTTCGACCTACTGCCGACCAAGGCAGAGACCGACTACTTGGTTCGCTTGTATCTGGACCAATTTGAGAATGCTTACCGTGTACTGCACATTCCAACCTTCCGTACCGAGTACTGTGAACTCTGGAACGACCCCCAACAAGCTCGACCATGCTTCCTCGCCATCCTGCTTTTAGTGCTGGCAATTACGAGGCCATGCTCCACCATTCACGAATTGCTTTTCGTTGGCGAGTCTTCTGTGGCTCGCTTCAAGGCTGTCCAATGGGCTGCAACGGTCGAACAATGGCTTGAATCGCAAAGCTACAAGCACGCGACCCTTGAGGTTTTCCAGATTCGCTGTCTCTTATTCATGGTCAAGCAGTTGAATATCATCAAGCGCAAGCAGCTGTGGAGCGCTTCCAGAGAATTGGCCAATATTGGTCTCACTGCTGGTCTCCACCGGAATCCAAACCTCCTGAAGGACAAAACAAGTCCCTTCGACAAGGAAATGCGAGCCAGGCTCTGGGCTACTATGGTTGAGCTCGAACTTCAGGCTTCCATAAACCGCGGCTTCGCATCCTCTCTCGCGAACATTGCTTCTGATTGTCCCGCCCCGCTCAACATTCATGATGAGGATTTCCATCCACATTCTACGGAACTGCCAAAGTCAAAGCCACCGCATCAATACACGAGGACTTCGTACCTACATCTGTCGCAGCAGACGGTCCATCTGAGAATCGCTTTGACCACTCGCATCAATGACACATTCACCAGCACGTCCTTTGAGGAAGTCCTGAGGACTGAAGAAAAGATCAATACCTGCTTGAACAATATTCCGGAGTGGCCCGAGGATCAGATACACGAGAGCGACCGACCACATTCACGAACAACCCAGGCCTTATTAGACATCCAGCTGCGATTGTTTGTTGCGATGTTCCATGCACCATTCGCCCGTCAAGCAAACTCCAGCACACGGTACAGGTATTCCCGATCCACGTGCCTCGATTCGTCAAGTATCATCCTGGACTATCATGAACGCTTCCTCTCGGAGTCTAACTTCTCACTCTGTCTGCCACGTAGCGATGTCATCAGAGCGGCGGGGACAATTTGCCACAATTTATTCCTTTCAAACACCACGCAAAGTATGTACATCACCCTTCCCAGCCATTCGGTAATGATATAGCGCTGACAATTATGTAGCTAGCAGACTGACACCGACAACGAACGCCATGATTAAGCAGGTCGAGAAAGCGCTCGAGCTACAAGAACAATGTATCATGAGGATTGGCCAAGGCATGCATCAATACTACACGCTTTCCGCTGCATTGGGTGTATTGAAGTCGGCCATGTTCCCGAAGGATGGCGTAGATCATAGAAAGGAAGCGGTGGACCGGTCTGTGACGCTCTATAACACGATTCTCACCACTCAAGATCCGAATTACGTGCCACCTGGCGCTGACGATTTGGGGGAAATCACAAAGGTATGGAACTCCACTCGACTATTGCCGATGTAGTATTAACAAGCAACAGTTGAACGGCATCACTGCGGAGGGAACTCAGAGTGGATTTGATGTGTCGGCTCCTCTTATCAGCGGTGCTCTCGAGGTTAGTTGTCTACCTTCCTCCCTCTGTCGAGAAGGTCATATTCAGATTATAGCTAACATTTCATCAGCTCCCGACCCTACAGTATGACGACCTAACAAGCATGTGGGCGACAGACGATTTTTGGAATTTGGGGATCAATGGGTTCTAGAACTGCATTGATATGGAAATGGACCAGTTTTCATACACTTTTCTTTATGCTTTGTCAAGAGACCATGGTTTGATGTACGATTTCACGATGGAATGAGATGGAATGGGGTTGCATGTGGTTGGTGGGATGGCATGGTTACTTGTAATATCCATTTTATTTGCTTTGGTTGTGCCCAATCTTGTGAAGGAGCGATCTGGAGCTTGACTCGCGCATAGGTGACAATTGAAACCCAAAATACTCCTTCTACAGAATAATCACATGACTTTTCTATTGGCGAGTCGTTCATATCCGAATCTAATCTTATCTCCGAGCTCCACCACACCTCATCGTCAAGGACACCTTCAACAATCCAACCTGATTCCACAACTCCCCAAACAATCGGTCCAGCCGACAAAGTTCCAAGCCGAATCTCTCGCATTTAAACCAAAAATCCTCTCCTCACCGAATCCCCAAACCACCCGCTCATCCCACCCACGATCTCGCTCGCCACAGACGCCATGTCCAAACCAACCCACATCTCCTCCTCCTCGCACCTCAACACGGTCCTCAGCAGCAACATCTACGTCATCGCCGACTTCTATGCCGACTGGTGCGGGCCCTGCAAGACCATCGCGCCCATCTTCGAGCAGCTCGCCGCGCAGGAGACCAAGGCGGGGAAAGTCGCGTTTGTCAAGATCGATGTGGATGCGCAGCAGGATATCGCGAAGACGTATGGAGTCAGTGCGTAAGTCACTCTCAAAATTGCTAGGAATTCTATGGGGGCTTATGGGGGTGGTGTACTGGTGTACTGGTGTTGATGCTGATGCTGATGCTGACGCTGATGTATGAATAGCATGCCCACCTTCCTCGTCCTGAAAAACAGCAAAGTCACCGAAACAATTCGCGGCGCAAACCCCTCGGCTCTCCGCTCCGCTGTCACAAAAGCCGCCGCCGACGCGCGAGGGGCTGCGCCCAAGTCCTTTCAATCGAAAGGGTATACGCTCGGAAGCGCCAGCGGTGCCAACACGGCTGGTGGGAGCGGTTCTGGGATTGGCGGCCTGCAAGGGATGGGGTTGAGCGCGGTGGGCGGGTTGCCAGATACGTTGGTTAGGTTTGTGGCGCTTTATTTGACGAGTTTGTTTGCGTTTGATGCGTTTGAGGCGGCGGGGTCGAGTAGTTTTGCTGTGGGGAGGGCCGGGAGTGGCGGGAGGAGGTTATGAGGGTGAAATGATAGCAGAGAACAAGTTTTTGCGTTGGGAATAGCTTGGGATTCGGGTGTCAAAGGTGATTTTGGCGTGGTACGGAGTTCAATGGGGCACTGGTATTGAGAGGCTATGATACGGCAAGAACTGCATTTGGATGTTCACTATCCAGTTTTCTACATTTTCGGCTCATTCTTCTCGATTTTCGGAGCAGATCCATATTTACCGTTGTCTTGCTCAATAATCAGCGATTGCTCCAAACATGACCTGCATTATCTCAACAAGCATTGAAGTCTGGTATCGAAAGCCTCATGAGTACTCATACTTCGTCCTTGTGGACCTAGTCGTGCACATATCTCCCGATGGCTTCCATTTTGCCATTGTTTCGCTTCAAATTCTCTCTGGTCCTCAAGTCATCTGAAAGTTTCTCGGTTATTCCTCGTCTCTTTTTTTCCATCCCCTGATCCCAGTAACCGATCAGATTCGAAAGTGACCGATTTTTGATGTAGTTCCTACGAGCCCAACCATTTCCAGAACAGGTGACAGTTTCAACAGCTGTTTGCGGCTCCGAGCATCGCGTGAAACGACTCCTTACGATCGACGTTACAGCAAATTGTGTGTCAATATTTTGTAACGTGAACAGGCGAATGACTCAACTGCAATAATAGCAAGGCATACTGAGACTCTTTCTCTTTCACTTTCCATTTGCCGCTTTGTGTATCCATTTTGTTGTGCTGGCTTCTGGGCAGCGGCGGAAGTCTCCACAACCGTCGTAACCCTCAAGTGTATCTTTCACGATGGTTGAGTCACAATTGCAAGGCCTTACTCCACTTCTCATGGTTAGTATTGTCGCGTATACCATCTTTGCCGTCTTGAAAAAGAGCAGAGAACGTTCAGTGCGTATTATCTCCTCTATATCTCCGCTGTCAATCTTGGCGGACGAAGATACAGCAAGTACTGACAGACCCCAGGCGGATTTAGCCTACGGTCGCCAATTCGGATGCGAGTATCCCCCAGAGCTGCCGAAGCGATGGCCTTTGGGGATTGATAGAATCAAACAGATCTGGGAAGCAAACGCGGATGGACGGCTCTTAGCTTTTTTCTGCGAAGTTGCTAAGGATTACGAGCCTCGCAACAACCTTTCGCAGTATTTGCTCGTTGGTCCGAGGGCTTTTCATGTCATGCATCCTTTGAATGTTGAAGCGATTCTGACCACAAATTTCAAAGGTGAGTCAAATCATTTCGTCAAGAAGATATCCCCTAACGTTACGACTCTGTTTCATCCCAACTTGGCCTAAATCTTAATATATTCCTAACAATAAAATGAACATGCCCCAAGACTTACAAAGTACCCCAGATTACGGCTTTGGATCTCGTCGCGCAGTATTCGCCCCTTTGCTCGGGAATGGTATCTTCACACAAGAAGGCGCAGCCTGGAAACACTCTCGCGAACTACTTCGGAAGCAATTCGTCCGAGCTCAGTACCAGAATCTCAATCACTTTTCTGAGCATGTGGAAAACCTCATTCGCTACATCACCAACATCGATGGGGACGTGGACCTCCAGCCGCTCTTTTTCAGTCTAACTCTGGACACAACTACAGCACTCCTCTTCGGCCGTTCCGTTTACAGCTTAAGGGCTGACATTGACCAAGACGCAGAGAATAAAGTCTTTGCAGAAAGCTTCAACATCGCGCAAGACGGTCTCGCCAAACGTTTTCGTCTGGCGCCTTTCCACTTTGTTTACAATCCGCCAGCATTCCGGGAGGCCTGTCGTAATGTCCACCAGTTCATCGGGCGGTACATTGAGCAAAGGGGACTAGAAAAAACTAGCGATGGAGAAACCTCTTGGTTTCTTGACCAGATAGCTCAAGAGTCAGCGACAAAAACAGATTTGCGAGATCAACTCCTTAATGTCCTGCTCGCAGGTCGTGATACGACTGCCTGCTGCCTTTCCTGGACATTGTAGGTGCAACTCTTTTTAAACAAGTCAGAGATACTGAACAGCATCCAATAGTCGTCTCCTCGTGCGGCATCCACATGTGCTCAGCCGACTCCGCAGTGAAGTGGCATCCGTGATGAAAAATTCGCCGCATCCGAACCGAGAACAGATCAGGAAGATGCCATACCTGGCTTGCGTCATAAAAGAAAGTATGCAGCAAGACCTTACCTGGTAGAAGTTCACTACTTTTAACATCGTCAAGGTCTTCGTCTCTACCCTTCAGTACCTATCAACAACAGAGAAGCCGTCCAGACAACAATGCTCCCGACGGGAGGTGGAAAAGATGGCGACAGCCCAATGCTAGTGCGGAAAGGAGAAGTGGTGGTATATTCACAGTACGCAGTATCGCGGAAGAAGAACATATACGGCGAAGACGCAGAAGAGTTTCGTCCACAACGTTGGGAATCCGGAGAGCTCGCTGGAATCGGCTATGCTTACTTTCCCTTCAATGGTGGACCCAGACAATGTTTAGGAGAAGACTTTGCGCTCATGGAAGTGTCATATACGGTTGTGAGGTTGTTGCAGACTTTCAGGGTTATCGAATTACCGGAGGGAGAGATTGTGGAACCTGTCGGGACCGAACGTCAGCGTTTGACTCTAGTTTTGTCAAGCGCGGATGGGTGTCGAGTAGCAATAAGAAATTGAGTTTAGAGCGTCTTTTGACAGAAATGTATGAGCCTGCAAGTCCAATGAGGGTATGCTTGTTCAAGATTGGAGAGATAATGAGCGAGGCGAAGCAGCCAAATCTTCCTTACATTGAATCAGATGCTTGGATGGCAATTCTCAATGGAACATCAAGGATGCTAGCATCAACATCGAATAATTGTAGAAGTTTCATTGAGCGGGACAACAGACGAAAAGGGGAACTTTGAAACGTGACAAGGCTGGGGACGGCTTAGTCAGTCGTGGTTGCCATGCCAGCAAAGTTGTGTTTGCCAAGCACGATCTCTTGCACCTCCGTCATATTCCCGAGCTGGGCTTTCTCTTCCACTGCACTCCCACACTCCCAAGAATCTCTCCATCTACGACACCAAGCATTCTGCGTTGAACCTACTTCTTCAAAGCTCACTCCTGTGAGCCTGCAAGCGCAATGGCCACCAACAAAATGCCTTCAGCTCCTCCTCCACTTCACACGCGGTCCACGAATGAAATCTACGATGCGCCCGGAACTCCAACCTCACCGGGCTTTACGTCTCCTCAGCAGACCCCGCAAGGGAGCCCGAGCAAACACCAGATGCCTCCCGGAGCTTACGATCTGCCCAATGTCTTCGAGAATGCCATGAAGTTGCTCCCAACCTCATTCGGGACACCTACCAAGCCTGGCCGTCAGCAATTGCAGACTTCTTCCCCTAACAGAAACGCCAACCAGGCTGCGGAAGATGACCGCAGCGACTTGCCTGCATATGACAATGGTATCATGCCTGGAAGTCCAACGCGCAAGTCGAATAAGGAGAATACCCCGCCTAGCTATCGCCCAGCCCTCAAGACAGAGTCGAGTTTTGTCAATCATGCGGCTCAGTCTCGACAAGAGCCGTATCAAAAGCGGGAGACCCTGGAGCCTGCCAGACCGACTTATACTGTTCAGCGCGGTCTTTCAGCGGACGAGATTGACAAGTTGGCCAAGCCATCCGTGAAGCGGCTTGCCAATGTAACCCAGCTTTGTATGTTGGAAGCCAAATTCTATTGATCCAAGGCTGACCGACCAAATAGACTTTCTCGATCACTACTACGATCTCCTGAGCTACGTACATGCCCGCCAGACTCGCCTCAATGCATTCAAAGAACAGAATCCTGCCCCAGAGCCAGGCTCTCCAGAGGAAGAAGAGTATCAGAAGAGTCTGTCACAATTGTTTGGTCGAGAGCGTGTGAACCTGCGAAAGCGTCGTACAAGATTGCACCATGGAGATTTCCAGATCCTGACACAAGTTGGACAGGGTGGTTATGGTCAGGTGTATTTGGCCCAGAAGAAGGACACAAAGGAAGTCTGCGCCTTGAAGGTCATGAGCAAGAAGCTGTTGTTCAAGTTGGACGAAGTCAGACACGTTCTGACGGAGCGAGATATCTTGACTTCGGCGAAGAGCGAATGGCTTGTCAGGCTCCTGTATGCCTTTCAAGACGACAAGAGCATCTACCTGGCGATGGTGAGATTCCCATATGCCGAACTCGAATGTTGCTAACTTCCCCAGGAATACGTCCCAGGTGGCGATTTCCGAACACTCCTCAACAACACTGGTGTCCTCCACAACCGCCACGCTCGCTTCTACATTGCCGAGATGTTCTCCTGTGTCGACGCCCTCCACTCTCTAGGCTATATTCACCGCGATCTCAAGCCTGAGAACTTCCTCATTGATAGCACAGGACACGTCAAGCTGACCGATTTCGGTCTTGCTGCTGGCTTCCTCGCTCCAGCCAAGATTGAGAGCATGCGCGTGAAGCTGCAATCAGTCCAGGCGGCAGCCGCTACATTTGGCCGACCGATGGAAGAGCGTACTGCAGCCGAGCGTCGCGAAGGGTATAGGTCTCTTCGGGAGCGTGAGGTCAACTATGCCAAGAGTATTGTCGGCTCGCCCGACTACATGGCTCCGGAGGTGCTGAAAGGAGACGAATACGACTTCACCGTCGACTATTGGTCGCTTGGATGCATGCTCTTTGAGGCTCTGGCCGGTTACCCGCCATTCGCGGGCGCCACTGTTGACGAAACCTGGCAGAATCTGAAGCACTGGAAATCCGTTCTCAAGAAGCCTGTCTATGAAGATCCAAACTATTTCCTCTCGAAGCGGACTTGGGATCTCATCACGAAACTCGTGTCTTCCAAGACGAATCGGTTCAAGGGTATCAAGGAGATTCACAGCCATGCTTACTTTGCGGAGGTATCTTGGGATACCATCAGGACTGAGCGGGCACCCTTCGTTCCGGAACTCGACTCTGAGACCGACGCTGGCTACTTCGACGACTTTGGCAGCGAGGCGGATATGGCGAAGTACAAGGAGGTGCACGAGAAGCAGGCAGCGCTTGAGAGGATGGAAGACAGGGACGAGAAGATGAACAAAGGCTTGTTTGTCGGGTTCACCTTCAAGTATGTTTCAATTGCTTCAACCGGTGACATAAGTTCAGTTTTCTGACATGGAGATTTAGGCATCGCAAACCTGCCCTTGACGAGAATGGCAAGCCTACCAGCCCAAGGAAGCCTCTTCCCAAGGAGACTGATGGCAACTTTGGCACCATCTTCTAGACCAGCTTTTGCGTCTCTTCGGGGTTTTCTTCTAGGTAGGGTGATGACGAAATCTCGGCTGGCTGGGATAGACATTGGCTGGACCGTAGGCGGCACGTGGCAAGGGATAGGGTCAGGCTAGGTTGCGGTGATGACTGACGGGCAAAGTGGCATGCGAAGGAGCTTTTAGTGGTTGCTGTATGACTATGTGGAAATGATTGTTGGTTTTGGCTTTAGCGCTTGATGGGAAATGCATGCGGTCTTTGAATTTGGTGAGGCTGGTTAGTGGCTTCTGGACCCCTAGGTAATAACAGAATAGGGTTAAGAATTTCACCTAGAAATCGGAGTCCCGACCCTTTCATGATCTATGATGCGGTTAGGGTAAAGTGATGTGGAAGCATTGAAGTAAGAAACGAAAGGCAAGTGGGATGGGATGTAGTCAATGACGTTGCGCACGTGCTCACGCTGTTTTTAGCAACACCACAGATTTCAAATCACGAAACACCTCCCACCTACCTAAGTATGAGAGAAAAATCTAATGTTCTGTCAATTTTTCCGACAAAACATAGTCTCAAAGGGTTCTCACTCAAAACTTCAAAGATGGAAAGGTAAGAACTTTTGACACTCACCGAGGATACGTCCGCTCCAAGTCATATTGACTAACCATCTTCCCCAGGAATCAAGATTTCGAAGCCTTAGTCATGAAGCTCTACACGGACGGACCACACAAGATCGCCTCAGCTTCAGGCCGTCGAGTCCGAGCAATGCTAGGGAACGAGTACATCTTCGACACCACAAACGCGTTCCACGTGTGGGAGCATCCCTTCTATCCTCAATACTACATCCCAGCAAAAGACTTCGTTCGTGCTACGAAAACCGTTCGATACGGCGACTATCGCTCAATGAAGAATGAAGAAGGTAGTAACATTGCTGTTGCATTTAGTATAGAAGCGGGAGGCAAGAAGGCGAGGGGGGTGGAGTTTGAAGCGACGCCGGGGAAAGGGGGAGAATTGGATGGTTTGATCAAGGTGGAGTTTGATTCGATGGGTCAGTCGATTTCTCCTATGTTATCTACCAGGATCTTTGTATCAGAGGCCGCTCGAAATCAAAACCCCACATATCCCTTAATTCCCCATAATTCCAACTGACGTTCCCCCAATTATCAGACCAATGGTACGAAGAAGACACACCTATCTACGTCCACCCCAAAGATCCGACCAAACGCATCGATCTCCTTTCCTCGCAACGCACCGTCGAAATAAAACTCGGCTCCACCACCCTCGCAAAGTCAACCCACGCAATCTTCCTCATCGAGCCTCTGCTGCCCGTGCGGTACTACATCCCGCAACCCGACTGTTCTCAGAAGCTTCTTCGACCCAGTCAAAGCGGGCTGAAGACGAAATGTCCGTATAAGGGCGAGGCCGAGTATCTTGACGTTGTGCTGCCGGACGGGGCAGGAGTGGTGGAGAATGTGGTTTGGTGGTATAGGTATCCTACGTATGAGTGTGCGGCGGTGGCGGGAATGTATTGTTTCTTTAATGAGAAGGTTGATGTTTTTGTAAATGGGGTGGAGTTGGAGAGGCCAAAGACTCATTTTGCTTGAGTAGGTAAGAGTTGGATTTTGACTGAGATGGTCCAAATGTATTTCGATTGGTGAGTGTTACTTTTTGAATTTTGCTCTCCTTTTCAAATTCAAGATTACTAGACTGTAAGGCTGTGAAAACAAACAATTGACAGGAATCTTCTCGAACAACAATGTTTTTCTGATCAACCTGTCGTCGATGGTCGTTTTTAATGAGGTTGTTCAATACTAGTGAAGTTCTCTTTCTGTCATCTCATCTTCCTGGCTTGGTTGAACTGTCAAATTGATTTTAAAAAGGTCACGCCGTTTTATTCATCAGTGTTCTCCCTCGTTTCACTTGTCAGACTCTGATTTGTCAGAATTTTCCAGAGTGTGCGAAGTGTGAAAGGATGTTTGTGTTTCTTGAGCCTGTTTTGTTTCTCAAGGCTGCGAGAGTATTGCCAAACACTGGAGTTGATTACGACTCAAGAAAACGGAACCTTCGACTGCCAGTATTTCTTTTTACCAGAGATACCGTCTACAGATTGCAAAGGATTTGGGACAGACGACATCGACGTACGATTGATACTCACTCTAGAGTTACCCTCTTGACCTACTGGTCTCAGACTTTTGCAACTGGCATATCACAGTTCATTGTTCGCCGTAGACGGATAAATAGGTGCAGTCAGTATCTCCCCAGCATTTGGTCAATCTGATTGGCACCCGCTTACCCTCTTACGTTCTTAAACTAGAACAACAGAATGCTAGAAAGTACGTACCGTCACTACGCCAAAGGCGAAGTAGGTATGGTACGCTCGGCTTGTTTCAGTCTTGTAAAAGTGGAAACTGAGTCGGACCAGGGATATGCTTGCTCTCGGGGAGTGTTGACTAGCACTAGGATACTTCGAAAGCGAGATCTGCTTCCAGTTCAAGGTTGTTTGATGGATCTTTATGACACTTCTCGGAGTATTTCAGATCGACTGCGGTTATTCGCGGCTTGGGACTGTAGGAGTCCTATTGAATTTCATGCGGAACCCTTCCGCTGCTGGATAATTCGAGTTTTCAGTAGCAACGGATTTTATTCAGATATATTTAGATATATCCCTTGGACCGCTCAACAAGTATACTTACGGTAGATCGGAGGAAAAGAAGTGTGAAGGCAAGGCTATAACAGAACAACAAAGCAGCACAACAGGGATCTGATTTTCTCATCGGCCATAGGTAGACCGTATATCTGTGGTGTATTCCTTTTGAAGCTGTCGAGATGCATGGTGCAAGTCATGTGGTGTTGGCTTACTGTGTACTTTCCCCGTCCAGTGCGGGGGACGCTCATCGGAAGAAGCCGGCGAGGCTGAAGCTTCACCTCTACTGTGTAGAGACGAGACGGGACGAGACGAGACAAGACGACCACATTCCACAAGGCCGAACGGCATGCGAATCCCCACAAACCCCCCAAGACACGGCAATTGAGCAGTCGACAGGCGAAGCTCAATAATACGGCACTATGGGCAACTCGCCTCGACGTATACGGTCAAGTCACGGGCAGCCGGTATCGCGCGATGCCCCTCCAAGCTCCTCGGGTGAGAGGGTACTCTCGGCTCGTGAGAGGAGGTTAGGGATGGGTTGGCGGGACGCTGGACAGGCCAGACAAAGCCCCAGACGTCGACTCCCTCGGCAAGTAGCTGCAGTGACGTTTCCACCGCCAAATAACTATATCTCCGTTCCTCCTCAACCTGCGCGCATATACCACCCGACACCCCCCCCAAGACCAGCAGTCCCTTACTTCGCTCACTCCAATTGACACCTCGCAGCAATGGCAGCCAATCCCGCCCAGATCCTCCAGGACGTCAACATCCTTGGTCCCGTCACTGGCGATGCGAAGAAGATCCTGAGCAAGGACGCCGTCGTCTTCCTCGCCCTCCTCCACCGCACCTTCAACAGCACCCGCAAAGCTCTCCTCCAGCGCCGTAACATCCGCCAGGCTGAGCTCGACAAGGGCAACCTCCCCGACTTCCTCCCCGAGACAAAGGCCATCCGCGAAGACCCATCATGGAAGGGCGCTCCCCCGGCACCGGGCTTGGTGGACAGGCGGGTGGAGATTACCGGTCCCACCGACAGGAAGATGGTTGTCAACGCTTTGAACTCGGATGTGTGGACATATATGGCTGATTTCGAGGGTGAGCTACATACGTTGGAGGGGAGGAAAAGCTGCAAAGGCTGACAGAATGCTCCCAGACTCCAGCGCCCCCACTTGGGACAACATGATCAACGGCCAGGTCAACCTCTACGACGCCATCCGCAAGCAGGTCGACTTCAAGCAGGGTGAGAAGGAGTACAAGCTTCGCACCGACCGCACACTTCCTACCCTCATTGCCCGTGCTCGTGGCTGGCATCTCGAGGAGAAGCACTTTACCGTCGACGGTGAGCCCATCTCCGGCTCCCTGTTCGATTTTGGTCTGTACTTCTTCAACAACGCCAAGGAGCTCGTCAAGAGGGGAACTGGCCCATACTTCTACCTTCCGAAGATGGAGTCTCATCTCGAGGCCAGGCTGTGGAATGATGTGTTCAACCTTGGACAGGACTACATTGGCATGGCCAGGGGTACCATTCGCGGCACCGTCCTGATTGAGACCATCATGGCCTCTTTCGAGATGGAGGAGGTGAGTAAGCCTGCGCAGATATCCGAAACATGGAACTTACAGAACATAGATCATCTACGAGCTCCGTGACCACAGCTCCGGCTTGAACTGCGGCCGCTGGGACTACATCTTCAGCGTCATCAAGCGCTTCCGCAACAACCCCAACTTTGTCCTTCCCGACCGATCCGCCGTGACCATGACTGTGCCTTTCATGGATTCATACGTCAAGCTGCTCATCCAGACCTGCCACAAGCGTGGTGTCCACGCTATGGTGAGTGACTCCGATTTCATACCCAGACACGTTCTAACAATTCAACCAGGGTGGCATGGCCGCTCAAATCCCCATCAAGAACGATTCCGCCGCCAACGACGCCGCCATGGCCAATGTCCGCGCCGACAAGCTCCGTGAGGTCCGCGCCGGCCACGACGGCACCTGGGTTGCCCACCCCGCTCTCGCCAGTATCGCTTCCGACGTCTTCAACACCCACATGCCGACCCCTAACCAAATGCACATCCGTCGCGAGGACGTGTACATCACAGCAAACGACCTGCTCAACATGAACGTGCCTGGCAAGATCACCGAGGAAGGCATCCGCAAGAACCTGAACATCGGCCTCGGTTACATGGAGGGCTGGCTCCGTGGCGTCGGCTGTGTGCCCATCAACTACCTCATGGAGGACGCGGCGACAGCCGAGGTCAGCCGTAGCCAGCTGTGGCAGTGGTGCAAGCACGGCGCTGCGACGGCGGAGGGCAAGAAGGTCGACAAGGCGTATGCGACGAGATTGCTCAAGGAGCAGGCGCAGGAGCTGAGCAAGTCGGCGCCCAAGGGCAACAAATATCATTTGGCCGCCAAGTACTTTGAGGGACAGGTTACCGGGGAGGGTTATGCTGAATTTTTGACTTCGTGAGTATACCCTTGACTCGGGGAATGAGGAGTGATTGAACTAACACGCTGGAAACAGGCTCCTCTACAATGAGATCACAAATGTAGGCCCCTCCGCCCCTGCGTCCAAGCTGTAAAAGGCTTTGGATACACGCATTTACTGTTTCTTGCTTGCCATCGCTATTGTTTAATGCGATGGCGGCGCATACCCGTTGTGGAGAAAAGACATGTAGACTTGCATCGTTGTAAAATGGATGCAGTATGCATGTAACTTGAAGAAGAAGAATGTCTTGTCCTGACGCTTTGTGTGTGTAAAAGCTTCCCTGGATGAAAAAGGGAATGCGAAAGACTGTGTGTGTGAGACGAGAGACATGACGACGAGTTATCCGAAAGCATTTTGATATAGCGCTTGCTGTTTTTTCGATCGCATCACCTACCTACACCTACCTCTATATTTAGCACTGTGAATTTTGGTCGATTTAACCCGTTTGCTGTTGTTTGCTGCTTTGTAGCAACCGATGTTCAAAACTGTTGAGGATGATAGAACTGACCATCTCCTCTTTCCTGAATATATAGATCGATAAATCTACACCGGCAGCGGACGTAGTAGCAGCATCAGATGCGGCGACGAAGCTATAGCCACCCTACCCTCTCTGGAAGTTTGCTATTTCCTGGCCGAGTCTTCGCGAATCGCAACGGCCAACGGTCAACGGCTAACGGGGAACATCCATGTCGATAACGGGTAAACAGCAAAACCTTGGAACGAGAAACAAATAGGAGAGCTGGGAAAGAGCAAGGGAAGGGTAGGGAGAGGGAGAATGAGAGGAGACATCCTTGCTGGAAATCAACCGAGGTTCAAGTTAATCGAGTCGAGTCGAGTTGTGCATTGTGCTTGGGGCCCAGGGGGCCTGAAGATCACGGATTTTGTCTATGTTTTCGCTGGAGCCGCCTGGGGCTGGATTCATGGATGTATGTGTATTTTCTTTTTTGCCTTTTCCTTCTTTGTTGCTTTTGAGCTGCAGAGGAGGGGTGGTTGGGTGGGCGGATAGCCGAGGGCTTGGGGGGAATTTCCAATTGTACATACATATGCGGGCTTGAAGGGATTGGTATAGGCAGTATGCGGGCTTGTGTTTATTCTTTTTCCTCGCACTCGTTAGGACTATAGTGTTGGCGATTTTGGGGCGGAATTATTGGATTGGCTATTGTGGTGGTTGGGTAGGTATTGTACGGAGTATGCGAGCCTCTTTTTCCTTTCTTTTGTGGTGCGAAGTATTGGAATTCGGATTCGCTTTATTTGGGGCTCTGGGAGGCTGGGAAGAACAAGAAAGGGAGATGAGGGTTTGGCGGTAGTAGAGAAACAAAGAGTAATCTTACTCGGTTTCCTTACACACTTGCTTCGACGTTCGTTGAACAGAACATGTGTACCAGACTCTACCTACCTACCATCTCAACGGATGCTCCTCGCAAGTGGTGGAAGCGACATGAATGTTCACTGCCTTTGTCCGGCTATTGCGGTCTGGCCTTGATCAAAGATAGGTACCGACGACTCGTACCGAAGGTACTTGCCGCGAAGAAGAAGACGAGGCTGGTAGACGCAGTACTTCCCACTTCCCTGGGTCACCCCAGGGCAGGTTCTGGGAAGCGGACCTGCAGGACCAAGAATTGGAGAGGCCATCTTTGCGTCTTCGCGTCGTTTCATCTGACCGGAGTGAACGACGTATGGTCCATGGAAGCTGTACGCAGTATGTACTCAAGAAAAGGACCCGATCCTTCGGCTGGTTCAGTGCGCAGATGGCGCAGTAGTTTTTGCAATTCGGGATTGGTGCAGATGGGGGTGTTGATATGACGGACTGGGGAAATTTGGGGAGATACTCATCCACGAACCTTTTCTTGGTTTGAGAAAAGAAGGTGATGATGTTCCTTGAGTGCCTACTCTTCGTGCAAGACTAGGAGAAGGACCGACTGGAGATTTGGTGTTGAACTTTGCCCTTGGCGTGGTTGTTGGCTTTGGATTCTTGGGATAAGAACCTTAACCTACGGGAAGTGGACCGTCCCGTGAGCTTGATAGGGAGCTATGGAGTAGACTGCTAGTCATCCCAGTCAATCACAGGCTTTTCAAGGTTGTCATTATTTCCATGCTTCGTGATAGGCTGGCAGTAGTACTCGTGCTCGTTGGCGACTCTCCTGTGCAACTCCTCCTCGTACCTGCCATGCCATGCGCTGCAGGGTCGGAAGATAACAACAACACAACCTATGCACACGCTGTCTTCAGGGCCGGATCTTCGACCGCGAGGAGACACCGACAAGACGAGTTGTTGCAGCAACTAGTTCCTGCCAGCCTGGAGGGGTTGCTGGCTGGCTGGCAGGCTGGATTGCCAATTTGCCATGGCGGTATGCCCCCATGTGCAGGTCCCCTTTCTCGAAGGCAAAATTCCTGGGCAAGAGAGCCGAGACTGAGAGGCCTCAAATCAGCATCAGGAGACGACGAGACCGAGCCAGACTGCTGGATTTTTTGGAGGTGGGCGGTAGGCGGCTATGAAGGCACCCCTTTCCCCGGCATATCACAGTGGCAGAAGCTGGCTGCAGAAGCTGAGCAATGAAAAAGGGCTTCCAACTATCGAAAGTCAATTGAATTCGGAGATGCGAGATTCGGACCTGCGGTTTGCAGTCGTTCGGATGCTGGAGACGATGTTGGAGACGCTGCAAAGTCAATCTTGGAGGGAGTATGGGGTTGAAGAGGAATTAAGGTCGCTGATCTCGGTTGCTGACTTGCGTGCTCTTGGGGATCATCCCATCGATCAACGTGATCACCAACCTCAATTGCTCAGGATGCTCCGTGCCTTGGGGTGAAATGCACGAGATGTGGGATCAGCACCGTTTCGACTCGGCGGCGGGTGATGCCGTTCCATTGACAAGCCGGCACGGCCCTTGGACGTTGAAGGAAGACGCCATTTTGCTTGGAAGGAGGAAATCCTCGTGATTTGTGGTGGTGAGAGTCGTGAGACTGAGAAAGACCACATCTCTCTTAGTCCTGAAGCACATCGACCATTCTGTGTGCTCTGGGTGTTAGTATTCTTTCCATGTGTCCTCAAATCTTCTATTTCCTGGCCTCGTCTTTCATCCCTCCAACAACGAACCCCCAAGCTCTCGCTAGCAAAGCTTGGGTGGGTTCGACGAGTGTTGACAGCCATTTGATATGATTGCTTTTGGCGACCATCCCCAACGGGGACCACGGAATGCGGCCCCCGCGGTAGCGTGCCATCTGTCTGGATCTTTCTCTCTTTTTTCTCGCGGGCGCCGTCTTTGCGCTCCTCACAAGCGTCCGTCTTCCACGTGCAGCGCCGCGGGATGGGGCAAGAAGAACGAGTCCGTCGAGTCCAGCTCTGCGGGCCCGAACAAGTCCACCACGAACGCTTCTCACGCACTCCGAATCTTCAAGCCTCCTCTCTCTCCTCGCCAACCCCCAAAAGCAAAGGCCATCCTAAAAGGCATCTTGGAAGCTCGGACAGTGTGTCCTCTCGCCCGCGCGGCAGAGGAGGGCGTCTTTCTGGCCCAATGACGGCTCCAGCTGGACGTGGCCCGACCAGGGCGTACGCTGCGCCTATCTGCCTGTTGCGCAGGAACAGAAGAACAAACGGGCATGGTGTGGTTGTGCCCGTGGTTTGTGCCACTGAAGACCAAAAGGCCTGGAGGGAGCGCAGTCCAAGAGCGGGATAGCCGCCACACTTCATCTTACCGTGAATCCTTCCTTCGCCTCGAGTCCCTCGACTCCGTATACCTATCTGCCCAGCCTCGCCGTGATCTTTTCTGCTCTCCCGCTCCTCCCTTCCTCTCTCCAGTCCAACGTGAACATTATTTCATTCCGACTCCCCGCACTGCCTCATGTAATTGTGTTGCCGTCCCAGCGATACGTTCGTCGTTCTGTTCGCGTTCGTCCCTTCGCTCCCCTTGCCGAGTCTCCCGCCAGCACTCGACTTGGTCGTTCGCCCAGAGATGGACGATTCCGCGAGTACTGAGGTCCCCACGACCAGATGGACCACCATCACCCCGTACGATCACAGCACCTACATCTGGATTGTCTCCATCTGCTCCATTCTGTACTCTCTGTCGACGTTCCTCGGCCGATGTTCTGTCAAATGGAAGATGTTTGGTGCTGACGACTGGGCCCTGACAGTCGGACAAGTATGGCTTCCTCGTCTTGTAGTGATTTGCTATGTGCAATTCTGCTTACCAAGTATAGTTGTTTGCTACGGGCCATGCCATCGCCGTCTTCATATCCACGTCTTCAGGCCTAGGGAAAGCCGTCACACTGATTGACCCTGCTCACCAGACCAAGGTCGCGGATGTACGTCTTCAATGAGCCTCATAGAATGATCCAAGTACTAATGCTTTTTCAGTCGTTTCTCGCCAGCCAGCTCCTACTACTTGCTGGTCTCTGCATGTCCAAGTGCTCTGTGATTCTCCTCATCCGTCGCGTGTTCACTCGAGATCTGCAAGTCTTCTACTGGACATCCACCGTCATCCTCGTCGTCCTCGTTGTTTGGGGTATCGCATCCATGATCGCCGTCTCCGCAGCCTGTATGCCTGAGCACATCTTCCCAGGGCCGGAGAACTTGCAGTGTCCCAACGACGTAAGTCCAAGAAGATCAAAGAGGACCCAAACCTCTGAGCAAGAAAGCCGAACGAGAACGACCCTTCTGACTGTCCTTAGATCCTCCGCTGGAAACTCGTCGTGATCTTCGACGTAATAACCGAAGCCGTCATCATAGTCCTCCCCCTAATCTTCGTCTCGCCAATCCGCATGTCCCTCTCGCACAAAGCTCGCGTCGTCCTCGCCTTCCTCTTCCGCGCCCCCTCCATCCCATTTGCCCTCCTCTTCCTCACCACCTACACACGCGCCATCCACACCGGCGCCACCGGAACCTCCCTCGTCGCACCCATTATCTGGCAACAGGCCGAGCTCTGCTGGAGCCTCATCTCCGCCACCGTCCCCTGCATGCGCGCCTTCATCCGCAGCTTCAGCAAGACGGGCGGCAAGGCGTATGAAGGGTACGGCCGGAACAACATGCTCGTGACCGACGGCAGTGGGACGGGCATGGGCGATATGGGATCGGGGAGTCACAGACCGCAACGCACGAGCTGGAAGTCTGGGTTCGCATTTGGGAGTGCGGGTGCCGCGCTCTCGCCATCCTACGGCACGAGTCGTCAAGGTATCCTGCCTCGTACCAACGAAAAGTCCATCGCCGAGGACGCCGTCACCGAGTCCGCGACGAATTACTCACCTCCCGGGTCCGCGAGCGCGGGTGGGTATACCTACGGTCGACGGCCCACCAGCCACGAGCAGGGCGACGATGAGATCAATCTCGCGACGGAACTGGAGAGCGGGCTGGTGCTACGGCCGGAGAGACTGACGCATGAGACGGTGATTTACCACCCCAAGTCTGCGGAGGGGCGGGCGAGTCCCGTTGAGAGGGAGGTGAGCTATTATGAGGAGGGGAGTCAGGGGAGCGGGGAGGGGATAAGGAAGGATACTGGGTGGGATGTTCGGAGTGAGGCTGTGGGGTATCATAACAGTGGGTATGGGAGGGCTGTTTGATGGTCCCTGCTGTGTCTTGCTGTGTGATATCTCTCGAGTCTTCTTTCCGTTGATTACGAAGGTCACGACTCTCTGTTTTTTTTTGACCAGGTTTGCGCCTTTTCGTCGGGCCTGGTAATCCCCTATCTGCGCAGTTGGTTGAGCGCGGAGTGTGGAGTGTTTTGGTGTTTCCCTTTTTTCTTCCACTTTGAATGCCTGTGTGGAGACGCGTGATGATTTGGTCTTCTGTCACGCCGGATCAGTGGAGTTGTATACCTCGATGAAAAGCGTGTCCTGCCTTTTCGGGCTGTGGTTCGAAATAGACTCGTGTAAGATTGATTAGATTGGATTGACTGATTCGATTGATTGTTGTCGTGTCAACAACGGCTTGTTTTGGGTGTGACTAGAAATGGAAATGACTTCGGGTCGGGTTGCTTGATGAGACCGTAGAGGAAGGAGCATCCCGTCCCGTGGAGCATGAGGTATGAGATGCACAATGGAAAACCCGTGAATTGACTGGAATGATCCAGTCAATACGGATTCTGTTTGCTGGTAAACGCATTGCAAGAGCATGGGACAAAAGATTTGCACATAGGCAGTTCAGATATTGGATTCGAAGCAAACCACAAGGAGTCAACGATACCTTCTAGCTCAGGGTAGATGTGCTCCGGATTACTCCCATCAACTGCAAAGTATACACACCCTGCTATCTGGCCTGGGAGAGTATCCGGAGGTAATCATACTTTCTACTACTATGCAGTCCTTTCGTACCCTTACCAGGCAACGCACTCCCGCTGGAAAGTCTTTTCACATTGGTCTCATCTTATGTCGGACGGAATTCCAATTGTCCAGACCATTTGCATTAGCGAAACGAGGCCTCGTCCATCGATATGGATAAGATACCTTATATACAGGATCCGAAGAAGGAAAGGCTAGAAGTGTGCGTGGGACGTGAGCTGCCGTCAACAGGGTATGGTCCTTGAACGCAGTTCTACATCTCTTCGACGTCTGGTGGAAAGCTCCCGAGGTCCAAAATGTCTCCTTCTCGGGAAACTGCGCAGTAGTTCAATCCAACGCAACATTGGCAAAGCGACAGATTTGATCCCGGGTACGTTGTCGACCCCTTGTTCTGGCGTCGATCTTGCTCAAAGTCGGCCGGTGGAGCATTTTGAGAGTTGTATGCAGGATCAACTTCCTTCTCTTATGAAACTCTGCTCAGTCCAGAATCTTCATTGTCAGTTTGCCGGCTTGGATGATATTGACGCCGAGCAAAGAATGAGGCATTGCGCCAGTCGCAACTCCCAGCGTAAAGGTAATTGAGCACCCATGCCTTGAGGATCTCGCGGGTGATGTAGCCTTCGGCGAATCCAGAAATTACAAGAGAGCGGCAAAGTAGACCTTCCAATTGTTGGAGAGAAATATAAGCAAACGCACGAAAAAGAAGTTACTCGACGTACCCGACGCTCTTGGTCAAGGATAGAATAGTCTTCGGACATGCCAGGCTTACGCCTTGACTACATTTGATGTTGACAATGTGACTTCCATTTGGTTTACTGTTGCTCCCGCCTTTCCCGTAGGCCCACTTGAAGCGGTGATGAAACCAACACAGTCCATAGTCAGGAGAATAGAAACGTCTAGGCGGGACTGGAATGATGCTCTCCCACAACAGAAAGGAATGGAAGTTGTCGAATCGGCCTTGGAATCACCTTCACTACGGAAAGAAATCACTGGTTCATTGTCGTACGGTGCCGGTGTACGCCTCGCAGCCTTGCCGGGTTCATGTGGTGTCCTTCAGCCTTGCCTGTAGCCTTGGCTAGCGGGCTGCGAGATAAGACGCAAAGGGACGGCTTCGCTATCTCTCATGAAAATGTTTCTGGCGGAATGACTGTGATAGTAACGAGTTGTGTACTCAGAGATGTTGATGTTGAAAGTTCAACTCTTCAGGGCTCCTTTTCAAAGTCGCCGGGACACCGGAGAAAAGTGGTTCCGACACCGGAAGTCAACCTTGGGCAAGGCTGGAATGCCTCACACTTGCCTCGCGCAGCATATCAACGTGACACTGGCTGATTTGCTCAGCCTTGTCCATCGAACAGCACACGGGATGAATCGAAAACTGAGGCCGCCCTCTGCGGGCACCGCCCGATACGACACCGTAGTCTTGTCGGATTGACTGAGAATATAAATGGTGCAATTGGGCCTCCATCTCGACTCCGAAAGTTCAACACGCAGCGTCACCATGGGCTTCGAAACTCCAGGTCAGTCTGTTCTTCCTAATGCAGACAGACAAGGCTGACTTCAGACAGTACTACCGCTCCACAGAGCTCCCTATGTTGCGGCAGATGATGACTTTGGATACTCGGGCAGACTTAGGGCTTGGATTATTCGTATCTCACCGGCCGACATAAGGAATCCAGTGATTGTCAAAAAAACGCTGTTACCAACTCTTTGGGTCTCTTCTGCAGTACTAGCACTCAGCTACTTGGTCATCGAAGCGGATCCAAGTCCAATTTTCGCAGAGTACCTTCCAGTATGTTCCTCCAATTAGCGTCATCAGTCAGAAGTTTATCGGCTCAAAAACGCTAACTATTTAATAGCTTCTGGCAGGACACAAGGATATTGTCCACAGAATTGTCGGTCTATGCATATTCGGAATGGCCTCCTTCTCTTATTCCTTGACCGCAAATGTCACAATTGCAGGCTTCCAGTCTGAAGGATTTCACCCCCTCGTCGCGGCCCTTCTCCTCTTTGGATGCGAGGTTCTTTTTGATCCCATATCGTTCACAATTATGGAGAGACTGAATATCATTCTTCCACTATTTGTAAACGTGGGAATCTCCTACGCCGTTTTGTCTGGTATGGGGTATCAGAAAATCTGATTAAAAGTCCATAGTTCGAAAAGCAGTATTGGATGAGGCGAAAAGGCCACAACCTACGAACCGCTCGAATTGGGCCACACAACGCAAATTAAGTTCTTCTGTATTATTTAGTATCCATTTAACGATCAAGTTCTTTCACTTCCCGTCTCCAGTTCGCCTTGCAAGGCGTCCTGGAGAACATTGCGGCCCGAGAGGCCGCAAGGCAAACAGGCATCAGAAATAAGCAAATACTTGTGTTTGCCTGCACCTAACGTTCCCTCCTCCACAGCACCTCATGACAACTGATGCCGGTGTCTTCTTTTCAGCCTGCACCGCCCCAATCTCCCGGTGTGGCCCTTGATAAGGTCGTGACCGGACGGTCTCGGTTGCTCGTTCGTAGCCTTGTGGGGTACTAGTGAGCCAGTCTCGCCTCCTTCTTTCCGATCTGCTCGAAACACAACTTCGCGGGAACGGATCTGAAGCCAATATTCCAGCCTGGTGGCTTTGTCTCCCAATTTGATTGACTTGACCTCCGAGGCTGGCCATAGAGACGTCACTTACAGACGCCCAATCGACATCAAACTTACTACCGCATCCATCATGAATCAGGATCAAACTTCCCCGGAAAGTGTTCGAGAGGGCAAACGACCCGTCTCGAAGTCCAATTCCCTCTCAATTCCGGCAATCAATCAGAGTGGCGACCAAGGATCTCATGAAAGGCGTGCAGTCCTTGGAATCCCAAGCGAAACCCGCGATCCGTTTGGGAACCTTCCTTTCGTGCCGGGAGAACGGTCATTGCCCGCCCTCACTCTCGACCAGGCAAGCAATTCCGATGCTTCGACTTTCCTGACAGCCTCGCCTGCTCGAGAGAATGGTGACTATCCCGGTGCACCCAATGGCAGCCTCGGACTACCATATCGGGGTCGCAATCTCATAAACCAAGCTAGCTACGGAAATTTGCTTCACGCCGCTGCAGAGACAGGCGAGAGCATGCTTGCCGGACTGCGAGCTTCATCGTCACCAGAATATGCACATGCAGCTTCGTCGTCCAATGCGCAGACACCGGCCGTCGTCAATCTCAACTTCAACGTCTATCTTCACCCTGACCAACTGCCGCCGGGCACTTTAACGACGGGGCCCGACGCAAACTTCCCAGGACCATACGCGCAAGCTCACGACACGAGATGGCGGCAGAGGAGTCCAAATCTGAACGCAAGGCAGTTCTCTACGCAATACTCAAACAGACTCGAAGTCACAGTGCAGCGCTATGTTCCGCAAAGCTGGGGTCAGTCTCAAGATCCGCACCACGGCAGAAACCAAGAGTCATCCAATCCAGAACCGAAGAAAAAGCGTCCCAAGTGGAACGAGAGAAGGATTGCTCTTCGCAGGGAGAGAAGCGAAGCATACAAAGAGTCAAAGCGGATCGAAACCTCAAACCAAGTCGCTCTTTTACCTGCCACCTCCAAGCCAACTAAAGCGGGCAAGATCGCATTCGATGTCTCTCACACCGGCGATGGGAAGTTCGGACAAGCACCCGGCGTGGACTTGGACCCCACGATCCTCGAAGACCACATCCTCGAAGACCATATCCTTGGCGAGATGGAACTTTATGGTAGCCCACCTCCTTTTGACTTGCAAGATCGCGTCACCTTTGGCATCCTCGACAAGCCAGGCAAAAAGGGGCCCCGCAATGTGCTTCCACGTAAGTCTCGCACGATGCCTTCTGCCCGGCCGGTATTCCCGCATGACTCAGTCGAGGCTCCCCCGTTGAAGCTCGACGTCGATGATATCGGCAGGAACCTCGAGAATGTTGAGACGACGCTCGAGAAATTGAAGAGGAAACGAAGGAGCGGCGGACTTGAGCGTGAGAGGTTAGATTTGCTGTATCTGGAGGATGACTTGCTGGAAAGTGTTTCCTTCCCAAAGTTTGTTCTTCCGCTTGTCTTGGAGGGAAAGTTTTCATGGTCTGGAAATGAACAGTGAACGGATTTTGCCTAATCAACAATGTTGGTCTCCATTCCTACCTCGCGCAAAGTCAATCTTGTATATTCAACACGTGGTCGGCTTGATTGTCTGGCTTCTCTCCCATCGATTACGTACGTCTAACGCCGGAAGAGCCGCTCGTGCGGCGCGCTCGTATCTTCCCGTAGCTTATATAGCACTCTAGCCGGTTGCTTAGTTATACGGAAACGTATTGAAAGAAAAACCAGGTACTAAGTAGGAGTTCAGTCGTCTATACAGTTACTCAGCAATCTAGTATATCCAAAATATAGTCGGCTTGATTATCTGGCTTCCCTCACATCGATTACGCACGTCTAACGTCTGACGAGCCGCTTGTACGGCGCGCTTATACCTTTCCGTAGCTTTTAC
Organism: Aulographum hederae CBS 113979; assembly: GCA_010015705.1. Taxonomy (NCBI): domain Eukaryota; kingdom Fungi; phylum Ascomycota; class Dothideomycetes; order Aulographales; family Aulographaceae; genus Aulographum; species Aulographum hederae. The sequence continues at coordinate 607,350 of ML977139.1, read as the reverse complement.
AGAGCTCTAGCCGGGTGCTTGGTCAGAAGGATTTACACAGGGTGACTAAGTTTAGTTTTTTTTCCAAAATCAATCTTTTGTATAAATCTAATGCCTGATCAATTTAGTTGTTTGGCTTCTCTTCTATCGATCCGGTACGTCTAACGCCTGGAGCGTAGCTCGTACGGCACGCTCGTATCTTCCCGTAGCTTGTACAGAGCTCTGGCTGGTTGCTTAGATGTACGAATTCGTACTGAAAGGAAAATAAGGTGCTGGGTGGGAGTTCAGTCGTCTATGCAGTCACTCAGTCACTCGAGAGTCGTGTGGGGTTGCTGAGATTATGTGAAGGCCTTTGTGTGATCCAGTATTGCAAGGCACCATCTATTCTGACTGCATACCTCTGTACGAAGGCAGGGCGTCAGTTACCAGCAATACAACGAGGCATCACATGACTGAAAGGTCATCACTTGACTTCTATGTCAAGCCGACACCTGAGGCACAATAACTTAGACACTCCGATCATTTCAATAAAGGAAAGCTCCGCCATTCAGGAAAATGAATATATCCTCGACGTCTCCGGGAGTAACTCGAGAATCTCTCCTCTCCTCGACTTTTGATAAATAGCGAAAACCTCGCGGGAGGAGTCGAGATCTTACTATCCTTGATCTGCTGTCCGATGAATTCAAGCACTCATTGTAGACTTGTGGAGGTGTGATCAAAACCAGATCCACGTGATCTCGCACACTCTCTCGTGGCATCTCGGTTTTAAGCGGCCTTATCGACGCTAGCGCGAAATAAAACTCCTTAAGATTTCCTCCACAGATCAACAAGCATGTCTTCGTCTCTCACACACCATCCGTCATCTCCTACCTCACCTCGAGAAGCCCGCGTCCAACGAACAAACAAGACAACCAATTCACCAACATCAAAACTCACTCACAACCACAACAGCAACAATGAACAACCAATTCACCAAAGCCTCGAGGGAAGATAGGATTGCGAAAGCTCAATGTCGAGTATGTGGCACAAAGGGATGAGTTTGTGAAACGGTACCGGAACAAAATTGTCGATCAGAAGGTCCGAGAGGCGAAGAGGTTGGAGGAGGCACGCGCGGAGGCATATGAAGAGGGTGTCAAAGCGGCGATGGCGGAGCCGGCGCGCTTTGGACTGAGGCTGATGGATGTGGAGGAGCTTAAGGCTAAGGCTGCGGAGGAGCTTGTGGCTGCGGAGGAGCTTGTGGCTGCGGAGGAGTTTGTGGCTGTGGATGAGGTTGCGGCTGCGGATGAGCTTAAGGCTGGGGACGAGCTCAAGGATGCGGAGGAGCTTAAGGCTGCGGAGGAGCTTAAGGCTGCGGAGGAGCTTGCGGTTGCAGATGAGCTTGCGGCTGCGCAGGAATATGGCTTTGTGGTCGTTTCGTGCCGAGCTGTAGGAGGACTGAAGGTGGCTCACTGTTGGAGATTTTCTTCATGCGAATGAAGCAGACATGCTGAAGTTCTTGAATACAGCTGACATTCGGGTCGTGGTTCTGTTGTCCTGGATGGAAAACATTTCGATTTGTGGAGCACAATGAGACATCGGTTGAGGGGCATCTTCCAGAGTCTGAGTGGAGAAGAAAGATAACCCAATCATGTATCTAATCTGAATGCTGTGGTGCTGTTCCTTGATACTACACTTTGCCAGGAAGTGAAATGACCCTTGAATGGGCGAAAGACTTCGAGATGTAGAGCTGAACTGGAAGGAAGACTAGACTCCTAGAAGACTAAAGCTGACACGGCGAAAGATCTTAAGTTGTGGCAGGAACTTTTTGAGAGTATATTGACAGAAATGTACTCCCTCATTGAAGCAAGTATGACCTGGCGAGCTCTAGGAAGGTTTCCAGAGTGAGCGTTACTTCGTATCTCCAAAATATGGCATTTGAATTTGCTGTTGTTATTCCTCCTATAGAATGCCGGGCAAACTGTCCGGCAATCCTAGACGAGAGGAAGTGCTATCACGTGAAACATCCTATAATTGCACACTCTTGTCAGTGTGTCACCAACTTTCGGATAGTTTCTCTGGGCTCCAATCCGACAAAGTGGACACGAATACCGTTGGCTGTTTGCTCGAAAAAGCTCCGTCTGCGCAACGGTGGCACAGAAAAGCTGAGGTGGTGCATGCGGTCCCACCGACGTTGCATTCGGGCGGTTATGCTCCGAAGTATGGGTGGTCAGCATCACCAGCCCTTTCAAGGCTGATCTGCCCGACGAAAGAGGCAGCTGGGGGCCAGGTCTCGGAGGTACGGTACCTGTCAGCTTTGCCCTTTGTACCTCGCGGCGTTCGACGCCTTATAGACAGTCAGACAGGAGGACAGCAGGGCTGAAACATGAAAGGATCGATAGAGTCGTGGCTACAGGGCAACATGGATTGGATGATGATGACACTCTATCTGGATACGGCGCAGGGCGGAGACTGACGGATTCGCACCTCGATGCAGCGTCGCGTACATGAGGGATTTGCCGAATCGGACAGGGTCGCATATGTACAGGGCATATGTATGCGTTTACAAGAAGTGCGGCGCAGTCTTGCGGTGGGACAGACTTTCTTTCGCCTTGAACGATAGAGAAAGGGAGGAGGGAGGAGAGGAGAGAAGAGAAGAGAAAAGAAGAGCAGAGTGTAATTGATGAATAGAGTGACGATCTGGGGGGAAAGCCAGGGCGAAGTTGATGAGTGCGGGATGAAAGGGATGGCACGGATCTCAGCACGGTGGCTCCGTCAGCGGAACGGGATTGACAAAGTCACGTGTGGAAGCTTATATCAACCTGCCTTAGTTCAGCGCTTACTGCGGCCTATCAGAGAAGAGAAGCTGCTCGAGCATCACCAACCTCCCTGCACCCAGCCTAAGAGCTGGAACCAACCGCAGGGCCAGACGAGGGCCAGACAACCTGGGTGAGATGGAGTCTATCAGAGCCGAGGAGGAAAGGAGGTCACTCAGAAGAGGCCTGGGGTCTGTTGTTTCCAGCATGTTTACGAAGAAACAGGGCACAAACTGAAAGGGCAAACTGAAAGGGCAAACAGCACTGGCAAAGCACAGACAAAGTGATGAAAGATGACAGAAAACGCCATGTCGCGTGGCAGGGAGCTCTGGCGGTGGGAGGAGCCGGGCCGGGTGCTGTGCAGGTGGCAGAAGATCTAAAGGCCGCCACCCGCCGTAGTTAGAACAGAATTGCGATGTTGATGTCTTGTTTGTAACCGCCGTGATGGCCTTGAGGTCGAGTCTAATGATTTGTCTTGATCGCCATGTTTGCAGCGCATAAACGCTGTCTTGAGGCGTCGCAGTATTGGCTTGGTGGAGACTAGTCTGGTCGGTTTGGCCAGTTGGCCCAGTTCTCGTGCAGGATTCGCAGTCATCACATCACATACAGACTTGGCCGAGTCTCTGGCGATAGGCTGGGATAGGTGCACCTCAAGTTCGAGGTGGACCCTTGCATGCACCCAGGTCCCACGGCACCTCCCACAGCAGCTTCCACTTCCCTCCACTTCTCCCCTCCCTCTCCCCAGAACTATAACCCACCCACCATCTACCTCGTGTCACCTTCTGTCGTCTGTCTCTCTCCCCTCCGACCGTCAAACAACTGCGCTTCTCCTCCTTCACGAACCTCCCATCGCTGTCTCGCCTCTTCTTTCCCCGAATAACCTCCGCCTTTCTTTTTCTCTCCCACTCCCTTAGATGTACCGCCTCCAGATCGCAGACTGCCATGGTCTGACGCGCCATTCCTCTCGAGAAACCACCGGACGGGCCTTCCCTCCGCGGTAGTCGAATATCAATTTCTGCGATATCATTCCTGCGATCATTCCGCGAGATCAACCCTCAATCTCCAACCCTCAACCTCAATCCCCAATCCAATCCCCGCCATGCCGGCCATCTCAGACTTTCTCTGGCGACGAGCGGGCGACGCGCTACGACATGTCGAATCTACCGTTGCAGTGGCGGAGCGGGAACTTGTTCAATCTTCCGAATCCCCCGAATTCTCCGCCTCCGTGCTGGTCGCGCGCGTCAACCTCAAGTCCAACGTCACGAGTCCGCCGGGCCTGATCGAGGCCAACACACGAGACCCGTGGAACAAGAGCGGGAAATACGCCCTGGGATGGGTCTACTTTTGCATCATCCTGCTCGTCTTTGCCTCGCTGCTGCGCTTCTACAACCTGTTCACCGACCGCATCCGCACCGCGTTGCACCAAGAAGAGGTACAGAAATCCTCAAAAACATCCTCGCCCTCCACCGACTACGAGATGCTAGACATGCCCTATACTGATAAGTCGACCAACAAGCTCTTCCCCCGCACCGCCTTTGCCGACGCGGAAAAGCCCCAGGAGCAGTCGTCGCTGTCGTCCATCGGGCCCGTGAACAATGTCGTTGCCGTCTTCCGCTATCTCTTTTATCGCCAGCTGCCAGAGTTTCAACTGCGGAAAAGGGGCCTGGCCGTCACCTTTCCGTCCATGGGCGTCACAGTCATCACGATATGCGGGCTGGTCTTCGTCGCATTGTACTGCTTCATCCCGCAGCCGTACTACTGGGAGTCGATGGAATACGGATCTCCGCCGCTGGCAATCCGCGCGGGGATGCTCGCGGTCGCCATGATGCCGTGGATCATCGCCATGAGCATGAAGGCCAATTTCGTGTCTCTGCTGACTGGCATCGGTCCGGAGCGGTTGAACGTGCTCCATCGCTACGGCGCATATCTCTGTCTATTTCTTAGCCTTGTTCATATGATACCCTTTTACATCGCCCCCATGCACGACCAGCGGGGGTACGACATTTACAAAACATACTTTGACACCCAGGGACTGTACATTTACGGGACTGGTGAGACTTTTCTGCCCCTTTTCTGTCTTTGACATTCGACTGACTTTCTCCAGGCATCGCCGCGTTCGTCCCCCTCGCATTCCTCTGCATCCACTCCATCCGCTGGCTGCGAACCGCCGCCTACGAACTCTTCGTCACCATGCATGTCCCAATTTCCATCGTCTACGTCGGCATGCTCTTCTGGCACTGCCGCAACTACCTCACCTCGTGGAACTACCTCATCGCGACGGTGGTCATCTGGGCGACGTCCTACATCTTCCGCCTGTTCTACCTCAATTGGGCAAACCCAAAACGACTCTCCTGGCTCATCGGCGACGAAGCCAGCGTCACACTCCTCCCCGAAAACGCCATCAAAGTCACAATCCCCACCCAAATGAAATGGAGGCCAGGCCAATACGTCTACCTGCGAATGCCCGGCATCTCCGTCTTTGAGAACCACCCCTTCACAATCGCCTCCCTGTGCAGCGAAGACTTTCCCTCAGACTACGGCGACGAGTACCGAGACATGGTGCTTGTGTTCCGTCCATTCGGCGGCTTCACCAAGCGAGTCCTCAAGAGCGCCATCGAACGCGGCCCGTACCATTCCTACCGCGCTTTCATCGACGGCCCGTACGGAGGAATGCGGCGCCGCCTCGAAGCGTTCGACAATGTCGTTTTGATTGCCGGAGGAAGCGGCATCACAGCGATTGCCTCGCAGCTCCTCGACCTCATCAAGCGGATGCGCGATGGCAAGGCAGTGACCAAGTCGGTTCAAGTCATCTGGGCCCTCAAACGCCCCGAGACGATGGAGTGGTTCAAGGAGGAACTCCGAATCTGCAGGGAATTCGCTCCCCCCGACACCGTGCACTGCGAATTCTTCATCACCGCTGCAAAACGACAGCCAAAGACCGGCGCCGTCGTCAGCGCGCAGACCCCGAATCGGCCGGTCAGCACCTTCTTCAAAGACCGCGTCAACGACGCTTTCCAAGACATTGCCGATAAGCGGCTGTCGAATATCTCCACAAAACGGCACTCGGCACTCATCAGAGACGAAGCCGCCGGCGACCCAGAGCGGGAGAAAGAACTGCGCCGCGAGAACGAAGACGCTATATCCGCCCTCCCCCAAGCCCACGTCAAATCGCCCGTCCCCGATATCCAAGACGACGACTCCTTCCTCTCGCCCACCCGCGGTCCCAGTCCTCGCCACAACATCGACAAACGCCGCAACCTCGCCCTCGACATCTCAGCCGCCGTCTCCGCAGGCCACGGCGCGCTAGACCCCTCGTTAACAACCCCAACAACGCAACAAGCCTTCGATTTCGGCTTCCCCTCGACCCCCACTGAATTCCAAAAGAACCTCATGCGCTTCGCCTTCCTGCCCGCCGCCGTCAAGAAGAGAGACGGCTGGAGCACCGAGTACGGGCGCCCGGATATCCCGTACATGCTGAGACAGAGCAGTCGGGAGTGGGGACGTCGGACGTGTGTGTTTGTGTGTGGGCCGCCTGGGATGCGGATTTCTGTCAGCGATACCGTGGCGGATCTGCAGAAGTTGGTGTTGCGGAGGGACGGCGTTGATGAGGTGTTTTTGCATGCGGAGAATTATGCTATATGAAGGGCGGAGAGGGAATGGAGTTTCTTCGGTTTCTAAACGCAAAGGAAAGGAAAGGAAAGGAGAAATGGGTTGTGAATATCGGAATGGTACGGAAAGGAAAATCGGCAAGACGAAGATGATACCACTGTCCCACAAAATGGGCACGCTTTTTCCTTTCTTTCTACATTTGCATCGTTCTTTTCTTGTAATTATTTTCTTCGAGTCCCATTTTTGCCCACGGCTATCTCATCGAGTCGCTTCTAGCCTCATTGCTCGAGGGGAGGGAGATTTGCAGCGTTTGCTATGTAGCATTGTCTTGCGTGGGAGAAGCGTATAGGTATTCAAATGGCCGTCGGCCTGGATTCTGAATTCGCATCGAGATTTCTCGCGTGACTGACGGATGAGAAGTCTTTTAAATCAGACAACACTGCCCCTAGTGCTGCCAGTCGATCATAGAGATCCCTTGATCGAGACACTGTCTACCGTACTGGGGCTTTCGCCAGTGAAAGCAGTTTTTCAGTTCGTTTTTGAAAATCAAATTCTGTTGTTTGACTATTGTTCCGTCCCCCTTTTTCTCCCCTACTACGGTTGGAGGATCACTTCGTCACCGGTTTTACCGGGAAATGTTGGCACTCGATAAAACTTCTCAACCATAAATGTCAGTCTGAGAATAACCCAAGGAGGTAATTCTACTTTTATAATTTCTCGGGATAATGAGCACAGGACGCCCGACCTTCGTTTAGCAGCGTCGAGATGTCTAGGGAGAGAGAGAGAGAGAGGGAGAGTATAAGAGAGTATATATATCTACGCCCCCGCTGGCGGCACTCCCACTTTGCCGCCATCCATTTTTTTTATCGTTTCAACTAACATTTCCCGTTTTATTCTCCCGTCCTCAAGTCCCCTCTTTTCTCGGCCTGTTGTGTTTTGTTTTATTTGGGGAGATATCCCCGTCCTCGGCTTGTCAGAACATCAGACTGAGCAAAAAAATCCAAAGACATGAAAGGGGAAAATGAGAAAAAAGACATACCTGTCCCAGACCTTCGAACCCCCGATCCCGCTCGACGTAAGAACATCCGACATCATCCCACTCTCAGGACCGTTGAGTGGAGTTGTGGGAAAGAGCTGCTACTAATACACTCGCTAAAACGGTCATGAAAAAAATAGATAGGCTTTGAGAGGAGATCTTTTCTCCATCTGTCGTTTAGGGTTGAGTTTTTGCAGCTTTATTTTTATTTTTATTTCTGTACTTCTTGTGTCTGGGGGAGGTTTATCTGGGTTCATCGTAGTGAGGTTCGGGGGCCTGTTCTTCTGAGTCGAGGGTTTGTGTGAAGGCTGGGGAGAAAGACAGAAATACGTTCATTTCAATGAAATTATCAACGTCTCTTCTTGTTAGCAAAATATGTTCTGTACCCTAGATCGAGACATTCCAATCGAATAACCTGATTGAGAAGTTGGAGGTAAGCAGAATTCATCGGTTAATGGGAGAAATTTGAGAAGATGAAGATAATTATCAAAGTCAATAATCGCAGGAGTTGGAGGGATTGGGTCAGATTGGAATTCAGTGTGGTCATCAATCGAGGTTTGCCTCTAGTCTAAATTCGATTGATTAGGGTTGGCTCTTCTTAACACTCGATTGACGAGAATTGACTCATCCTACTAACATTCGATTAGCTAGAATTGACTAAAGATTGACTAAAAAATCGATAATTTTTCGATATCTAAGTGTCGGGAAACCTTTCTATGCATAGAAGTAGATATAGCGGATAGACACTCACGAATCACTTGACACAAAGCTCGCCGCTGTCGATGGTGACAGTGGAGCCTCTGTATGTCTTTGGATTCGTGTTGGTTGTCTTGATTCTTCATTCAAAGGAGGGGCTATCGATATGTATCTACATAAGAGAATGGATAGTGACGTGGCATAGCTAGGTGCCATCACTAGGATCACCGTGTATTGTAATACACGTGACTTGTAGTTGAATAGTTACCAACAGAAGGACTAGAGAAAACAAAACATCTGTCCATTGAAAGAACTTCAGAGCTGTTAATTTTCAAAACATCAAGTCGAGTCAAATCAATCCATTGACGGAGCACTGACTAAATAATATTCGCCACGACTATCAAAAAACAATGCTCACTCAAACTAGGGTATATCCCGCAAAACAAAAAGCTACAGTACGAAATTGAACAAAGTGCAAATAGATGATTTGGCTGTTAAATGTTGATTGCGCCCTTCATACACGAATTTTGATGATTGGAAAGTTGCCGTGAGGCGGAGGTGTCTATTAACCATACGGAAAGAGGGAAGAAGAAAGGGTTTCGGTAATAAATTGTTTTGGGGAGGATTGGAAGCGGGATTTTTGAGGGCGGCGAGGAGCGAGGAGAGAAAATGAAATTAGGGGTTTACGACCCTTGAGGAGTTGAGAAAGGGGAGAGGTAGTGAGGAAAGCGGACCCAGTTGTGTTTGCCATCTCTTTTTCGCGTCGGACTTTGTTTGAGAGCCGACTCTCTTGCGTATGTATAGTACTGGTGAGACCGGAAGATTTTCTCCAGCGCCATATGATCGTATATCGAGATTTTTCGATCGTGTTGTTTTTCATGTGGCGACATGTTCCATTGCCATCTCCATTTCCATCTCCAATTCTGCACTCCGAATACGACGTGTGGAATTTCCTCCTCGTCATTTCCAATTCCCTCGGGATCACCGTCCGACTCTCCTATCCATAGCTTCAACTCTTGCTCGAAATCCCTTCACAATCTCCCCAATCCTGCGCACCTTGTCAAACTCTGTCTGCAGCTCGTCGATCTGGCGAAGTATCTCATGAAAGCGGGCGATTTCCGCATCGGCCATTGCGAGGGCATTTCCGGCGCGGTCGTACTGTGTCTGGGTGCAGGTTTGGGTTTGGGAGTGGAGCTACAAGTGGAAAGGTCAGCCGTGGTTCACCACTCGGAGTATTTTTACAGTGACGTGGTCGTGCATATGCGAACCGAATTGGCGCTGTGGGGAATGCTTGGGACATGTAAAATATTGTTGAACACAAAATAATCGGCCACCCACCATCTGCCATCGCTGCGTTATACTCGCCATCAAGCGGTCAAAGTGCGCAGCCAATTGCGTCAAGCTGGTCGGATCGAGGAGCAGTCGCCCCTGAGACGAGGCATTGCTGGCGGCGCGCGACGACGACCCGCCGTGCTGCGAAAGCGCTACATTCTGATGGTATCTCAGGAGTTGGATCTCGCTCGAGGAGAGACCCAGGTTCGTGTCTGGGATGGAAGGGGCGGGAGACGCCATGCGGCGGGGGCATCGTTAGCGGGTCGTCTTCCACTGGGGTGTATCTGTCGGCGTTGGTGTCGTTCTTGGTGTCGTTCTCGGTGGTCCGGTTCTTCTCTGAAAATCGGGTGCGGCGAGGGCGGGAGCGCGGTTCATGGTGGGTTTGAACTGTAAGGTTTGGGGTGATGAGGGGCTGCGGTTACATTCGCTCTTCGATTCTGTTCGTCTCGTGGGGGTTGCCGCGGGCGAAGGGTGTTTGGATTAGCTGGGGGTATTATAGATGGTATGAAGAGGCGGTTGCGGCTGGCTGTATGGTTTGGGTGGTGGATGGATGGTTTGCTCGCTGGTGGAGGTGGCCGCCGACGCTGCAAAGGCGAACCGGAGGGGTCATGGCATGTTGGCGTGGTACAAACTGGTACTGGACGAGCGACGGCGACGGCGACGGGAACCGAGAGAGTGTTTTTCGCCTTTGCCGGACAGGCCTCGCATTATTTGACGGGGCTCGCAGACGATGGGGTCGAACGGTGGCATGGCTCAAGGTGGAATAGAGTGCCGCGGCAGCACTTGGACATGGCTATCTATCGCCGCCCTGGTCGTCGGTCCGGCCCAGGGCTGGGGATGGCCGATGGAGGTTGCGCGCAGAGACCAGAACGAAGCCATATGGGCGGCGGCACAGAGCGTGGAGTTCAGGAGTCCAGGACGAGGTCGCAGAGAGAGACTTGGTGACCACCAACGAGGGCAAAACGCTTCATTCGGCCGCGCATTCGACATTTTGGATGGCATAATTCCTTTTCCTGCCCCATTATGTCATTCAGCTTGCCTGAGCCAGCCATTGTGCTACTCCCCAGGCGCGGAGTGCTGAGTCCGGAATACTCCACCACGCCCAGGGAGCACTACCTACCGTACGGCCACTCCACTACACCCAGGACACACTACTCAGGCTACTCCACCATGCCGTCGTCTGACAGGCACCACACAGACATGTGCGAGGTGCGAGGACCCATTGGAGCAGACATGACAGGCCGTCGTGCGCTTGAAGAGGCTTCACCACGGCTTATTCACGCACCAGTCCATATACCTGCCACCCCTCCCCTGTCTCCTCTTCTACTCTTCCCACTTTTCAGCCTTTCAGCCCTTCTCTGATTCCATCTCTATCAGCTCCAGAAAAACATGCCATGTGCCTTCATGATTTCAACCCTTCAAGCCTTACCAAGACCACGGACTGCACCCCGAGCTTCAATCAGATAAGCAGTGGCCCCCCTGAAGCCCCATGATTTCTTCAAGACCTACTTGCAGGGAGGCCAAGAGAACTGTCTCGTTCGGGAACTCTCGCCGTCTTCCACCAAGCCAGCATTGCGCGTGTAACTGCGCTTAGTCTTGGAGTGGAGAACTTCATCCGTAAACCATCTACCGAGTGTCGTACCGCCGTTTTCTCGCTCCATCGGGGACTGTCATGCGACGACTTGATGGACACTGACAGGATAACGTGCCGGAAATACTCGTGTTGGTCTTTAATTGATCCTCGGGATTCTACAGACCTTCTTCTTTCTGCTGAGGCTTCGATAAGGCATGGGTGGACATCAAGGAGCGTATAGAAGAATCTACCTACCCTGTCAGCTTGGAATCCACGAAATCATTCGACCTAGCCCTAGCGAAGTTTCCCGGCGCAGTTGGTGTCTCTCATTCACATTCACATGTGGTTTCCGTAAGTAGGTGCGAGAAGCCTCCTGATCTGCTATTAATGTTGTTTGATATCCCATTCGCATCAACGATATGATGATTCTCTGACTCCTTTCGGCATGCCGAACATGTCCTCCAAAACTTGATTGCGCCGACTGATTCCGACCAGTGCTTTTAGGGACTCCAGAAGCTGTCCAACTGGGTGAGAAAAGTCGATCAACCTTCATGATCCTCCATCTCAAGCTCATCTTTGATCCCTCGATGACCCATCTCTTCCTGCGCAATTGTCACAGCTTGGACACCAAGAGCACCCGCGGCACCGGCACTGGCAAGGATATTGACAACAGTAGCACCAGCACCTCCAGCACCTGCGCTTTGAAGCAAGGCGAAGATACTTTGACGTCCAACATCACCCATGAGAGAGTGAACGGCTGAAGCAGCCGAGTCTGTAGAAAAGAAAGGACATGAGCATTGACAGAAGATAAAGACAGGAAAGGTCAGCAGTCAGATGCGAAAAGACTTACTTGCAGCGACCCCATTAGCTGTAAACCCAAGCATCTCAAGAACAGGAGCAGTCAATAGATACGGATTCAAAAGGACAACAGTCCCCACGATCATAACCGACGTCTGCCCAGGGTGTTCTTTAATCCAGTTTAGAAGAATCTCCGGGACCTTTCCCAGGTCAAGGTGATAGACGACATTGCGAGCGACCTGCACACAGGTGGCAATGTCTTTTCCAGCCTGTTGACCCCAAGCATCGATGTCGTGGACAGCCTGGCCAGTCCAACCAGCAATATCCGTTCCACCTTGCTAGCCCCATTTGTCAATGTCGTGGACAGCCTGAACAGACCAGCCGGCGATGTCTGTTCCAGTCTGCTGACCCCACTTGTCAATGTCGTGGACAGCTTGGACAGACCAGCCGGCGATATTCGGTCCAGCTTGTTGACCCCATTTATCGACGTCACGAACAGCCTGGCCAGTCCATCCAGCGATGTCTGCTCCGGCTTGCACACCCCAGTTGCTCACGTGATTGACCAACTCGCCGAAGAACGCCATAGTGACTTGTATGGAAGGGTGAGATATCTGTGAGAGGGCCGTCAGTGAAATGTTCTGAGAAAGCACAATGGGTGGCAGTGCAGTCAGGCAGCGGAGCCTCAGCAGAGACCTCCGACACTCTATCTTAGCAAGTGCCATCTGAGAAACCATAGAGTCTAGGCCAAGAGAAGTGAAAGCGGACTAACAATTTGTGGTGGTATTCCTAACTCCAGATGTGTTGAAAAGGTGTGTTGACAAAGATGAGTTGAGAAAGTGGGAAGCTTAGCTTGTTGAGAAGAAACACAGACGGACAAGAGAAGTGATGGGTCAAAAATGGTCGTCTCGAGAGCAGGACGGTATTCTGTCGGTAGCCGCTGGCTGACGACTTGGACCGCGGGCGGCCGCGTCACGTGGTCACCGCTTCTTCTCGAGCGAACCACAATCGAGTAATGACACGCAGGAAGATTGCAAGAGTTGACTGCTGTCAATTTTTTTTTTAAACTGCCATGGAAAAGTGTGCGTGCGAAAACGCCTTGACAAAAACAAACTCTCCTTCTCCCAAACCACCCGGCATTTACTAGGAGCTACAAGACAAAAACAGGACTTTACCTTCGACGAGCCACTCCTTCTCAACCGTTCAAACGAAATCCAGGCTTGTCAAGAGATCGTACTCAAGAACTGGCAACTTCTTACCTCGCATCTTTCTAACTTTTCAGAAAACTATCCACAAATAGGGCAGCCGAGTGCTGTTTGCTCTAATACAAGCAATAATACTGATGGAAGAACCTTCATTAGTTCCCCGAGTAGAGATACCAGTCTCACTAACCTCTTTCGAACTCCCATCGGCGACCGGACCTGAACTTGATTGGTGGCTTGATGTCCCTTTTTTTTTACTTGTCAAATCAGTCCTGTGTTCATTGAAATCTCGAAAAGAACACGGCGTGCCTTGTGTATCTTAGAAAACAGGCCATTCTCTGAAGTTGAGCGACGGCAGTCATCGTCCAGGTCAGAAAGAATAGACTGTCAGAGGCGTCGTTCATTGACTCCTTCTACGTCTTGCTCGTCACAAGGAAGCTTTCATTGCTGCCTGTCAATGCTATAGCCTCAGCAAATTACTCCATTCTGTCAAAAAGAACACATCACGTCCGGTGCCGGAACATCTTGCTTTATTGACGCAGGCGTGGTACGTGGCAGCCCTCGCATTCTGCGTCGCGAATACGCAACCAAAGAAATTCTGATCCTCATAACCCCCATGATGTCGTTCAAGCTTCCGGACGTCTATCCTCCGACTATTATGTCACCACGTGTCCCAAGCTCCAAGGGATCCGCCCATCCCAACCTGAGGAACGCTCAATCTGTGGGGTAAGAGAAAGGGTACTGCCGCCCATATAGTGGACGCATTACATCAATCCCGCAAAGAATCCTTGCGGCGCATTACCGTTCAAATTCCCAAGTCCAACCAACAATCTCCCAAAGAACGCGTTTTTGCTATGCGGAAGATGCTTGTCCTGATCTGATTTGGGGCGCGGGCTCGACAATGCCAAGGAGTTAGAAACAAAGTAGGAGCATGAACATCATGCTTTGATGTGGAAATCCAGCGACACGCAATTCAAATTACTGGAAGGTGGGAGCAAAACGTGATGTGTTTCAGCCTGCTAATTGTTGTTATTACTATGGACGGAGGTCATGTTATCGCCGTATGAAGAGGAGCGAGGTATAAGATGGAAGCTGTCCGTCTAGCAGAAGAACCACCAACAAACTGCAACACTCTCTCAACTCGACTTCCCAGACCAAACCAAAAATCTCAGAATCCGCCAACATGCCTCGCTTCGTTGTCCTCATCAACACCAACCAGGATGCTGAGAACGGCAAGACCCCTGGTACGTCACCCCATCATGCCTTGAAAAGAGACAACCCTCTCCTAATACATACCCAACAGACCCCGAATTCCTCAAGGAACTCAGCGCCTACCACTCGCGCGTCGCAAAATCCGGCCACCTCCTCTGGTCCGACGGCCTGCACCCATCCGGGCACGACGGCGTCCGCATGACCTGGGACGGCAAAGCCTGGTCCGACTCCAAAGGTCCCTTCCCCAACCCGGAGACACTCCTCGGCGGCTACAGCATCCTGCGCTGCAAGGACCTCGCGGAGGTTCAGCAGCTCATCAAGGACGGGCCGGCTCTTGCTAATGAGAAGGGGACGGTTGAGATCCGGAGGTTGGCGGATATTGAGGATTTCCCCGCCGAGATCCTGACGGAGGAGATGAAAGCGCATGCGTTGGAGATGAAGAAGACTATGTGGGCGAATGCTACTTCTGGACAGTAGATTTGGGGTCTAGAGATAGGGATCTTGGGCTCGCAACGTTACACCAACCATGGACAAGAGAAAAAGCTACGATGTAGACGAATAGCGAGATGGAAAAGTTTGCAAGATTGAAAAAGGACAATGAACGAACTGGAGTACGGCGAGTAAGAAGCTTCAAGCCTGTGAATACTACAATTTAGCTCAGTGTCCTACCACGTGAACACCGTTCGCAGCTCTTTCTTTTTCCATTCATCTTTCTATGCCAAAAGATCCCAAGCACAGATGAAAGGAGGACGGAGGAGCAACGAATGAATAAGTGACGACGTAGGTGTACTACAACCGTTCAAATAGACATTTGAATCTTCAACTTATTCCCCTTCACAACCTCCTCTTCCCTAGACATCAACTCGGGCATATCCCACGCAACACTAATATACCTCCCCTGCAACCACGTCCTCCTCTCCTTCGTCAAAAACACAATCGTATCCGCGCTAATCTCCGGTGTATCACTGAAAACTAGATCAAAGTCAGTTTCTCCTCCCCCCTCAAGACTCAAATCAACTCACGATGTCTAAACTCAGCCGGCGGCCCATCCGGCCCCATAATCTCCGTCACCACATTGCCAGGATGAATCGTATAGCACAAAATTCCCTGCTGGCCATTCTCGACGGCGACAAACTCGCTCAACCTCGTCAGCGCCAGCTTGGTCGTTTGGTATGCGCCCAGCGTCGGCATGCAAAGCCACGCGCCCACACTGCCGACATTCACAATCGTCTTCTCGCCGCCCTTCAACAGCAGCGGGATGAACGTGCGCATGACGAGGTACGGTCCGCGCAGGTTGACGTTGAAAGTCTGCCACCAGACGTCCGGGTCCGACTCGGCGAGCGTGGTCATCTCGCCCATGATCCCGGCGTTATTAATCACGATATCGAGTTTCCCGAATGCCTCCTCGATAGTCTTGGCAGCGTTCTCGACACTCGCGCGGTCGGTGACGTCTAGTTTCACGAGCAGGATCTGCGGTTCTTTGCGGCCGGCTGCTTTGGCGGCGTCTTTGATCTTTTGCGGCATAGCGGACATGTCGGAGCGGGCGCCGACGGCGATGAAGGAGGCGCCTGCCGAGGCGATGGAGAGGGTCATTGCTTTGCCGATGCCTTTTGAGCCGCCGCTGATGAAGACGGCGCGGTTGGAGAAGTCGACGTTGCGCGGGGAGATGGCCAGGTATGTGTCATTGTGGGTTTTGGAGGTGAAGGTGTCGGCTGGCGGATGTGTTAGGGGGAGTAATGGCCGGACGATGTGTTGTCTTTTGGCATACTTACATGGGGTTATGAGAGCGTCTGATGGTATCGCTTGTTCTGCCATTGTTGAGTGGTCTAGAAGCGATATATTGTGCTCCGAATATAGGCAAGTTTGGGATGGAAGAAAGCAATTTGAAGCGAGATGATGAAAGTGGATTCTGATTTCAAAAGGGAGGAAAGAGCTTCTTATACTTACAAGCGCAGAGCTTCGAGGTATGTTTACCATACACTAGACGTCGACATTGTTCACAAACGTCTCTAGGAGATATCTCCTCTTCGTCCGAGATTTCTGGGTCGGTCCAATGGAGTTAAGACAGGATCGTTCTGCTTACAACGCGGAAATGCCGAGCTTTTCATGAAGGTTGATCTTTTCATAAGACTCAGGTACAATACTTGAGACTTGAGACTTGAGAGACTAAAAAGCTGCCGCTGGGAAGATGTATTGTTCGTCCGAAATTGGCGGTCCGATCCCGTGGAGTTTACCTGTCGGGGCTTGGCGGAGATATTTGTAATATCCGACGAACCTTGAATTCCATGCCCAGTTATGGACAATAATGATTGATCCACTCGTCATCCGTATCCCAAAGGAAATCTCTCCCCTGTAAGTGTAAAGGTTATCTTTTCCGGACTAGTCCCCACGACATCCGAGCTCATTCGTTCCGAGAACTACCTAGTCCTGAGACTGACATTTGTAACATGATGAGAACGTGGAGATATAATTCCATGATCGCATCGATCAACCATTGACGCAGGAGTATTGAGTATTAGACATGGAATAGAGACCACATTAAGTAACCCAAGCACATTCGAGATCCGCTATAATTCACATGCCACCGTCATACCACTTCGGAGCGTTGAATCCTCTGCTGTCAAATCTAACATCATAGAAATTACTGGACTACCTAGAAAAAAAATATAGCTGACAGGAAGCAAAATCCGAGACGAACGACTTCCAAGTTTTCCATGCCCTTGCAGAGCCACCCGTAGACGAGGGAGAACTGGGTGTCAAAAAGACCGTCGAGACAGCAGCAGTGGCAATGCTCGTTGTAGAAGTGCCAGTATCCGTGGAAGAAGATTCGACCGAAGATACGGTTACAGTTTCCGGTTCGCTTTCATCGCTCGTCGAGCTACTCGAAAACGATTCTGAGAAAGACTCTTCGGTAGCGGTAGAGCTTGTCTCCACCGTCATCGAAGGCATATCCGTGAAGCTGGCCGATTCTGTCTCTCCGTCAGGCAGGATGCATGTCCCCTCTAGGAATTGCAAGTGGAACCAGCGGGACAGTAGTAGGAGCTCAGGCCCTTCGCTCCATCGCACACAACGGTCTGTTCACTCGGAGTTCCAGAAGATGCAGGCCGCCCGCTTTCATCGTAGAGTCCGCATACGGTCGGATCGGTGGCCGGACAGCATGCTTCGTTCGCGGTGCCGACATTGATGCAATTGGACTGGACATCACAGCATCCTCCGGCACAACAGGCCGAGCCGACTGCGCAGCATTTGGTGAAGTCGCCGGCACTGCATGCAGTGTAGATGACCTGGAAATTGGGGTTGCTGCAGTCGAAGGTAGGGAAGGGATCCACGGTTTGAGAAGATACGAAGGAGAGCAAGAGAACTGCAGCGCAAAAAAAAAGGCTGCACTGTGCGACGGTTGAATGACATCTCTGTGCGTTGTGATTGATTCAAACTCGATGATACAGACTCGTGGGAAGGACTGAAGTCACGTGCCTTGGTCGTTGAAGTACTGTGGATTGACATGGAGACGGCGAGGCTTTTATACCTCGAATCTGATCAGCCACGACGATAACTCTTGTGATGAGTTTGGTAAATGTATCGATGTGGCGTTTTATCTGGAAGAAGTTCGTCCACTCACTCACGAACCAGTCGTCGCAAAAGCCCAGACTTTAAGAGGTGGTGAGGAGCTCTCGTTCATACCACCAATGAGAGGAGTTGGACCAAGCTATCGATGATCGGGACATCCAAACCCGTGTTCGAGAACAATTCACCGCGGTCCAAGAGTCCAACGCTGTCACATCTTCGCATCAAAGCTGAAGATATCTTTCTCAGAAAGCGACAGACTGCGCCCAAAGTGAATCGTGGCCAGAATCCGCTTCAGAGTCGCCTTTTATTGGCCGGTCGTGCTGCCACGCTCTGTGCACCGTTCGCAGCAAAAACAATATTCGCAGGAACTCTGCAAAATTCACATGAGCGGTAGATTTCCCCGCGATCTGGGAGTGACTCTGAAACTTGTAAGATATGAAAATTGGGTCCGCTGAACTGCTTGTATCACGGAACAGTAGCGAGAAGTGAATGAGTCTTTGAGGTTGGAGATTGAGAAGCGATACTAAACAGCCTAGAAAAGAGTCTGATATACAGGATGAGAATTAGAACAGAAAAGCGTCATTCAATCACTGTTTGTTGATCTTCCAATCCTCGAAAACCTTGAAGAACTGCACTTCAACTGCGGGTCTCATCAGCGAAACGATCGTATTATTTTTCCGCGGCAGTCCTACTTACTAGGTTTAGTCACGAGAGTCTTGTTCGCGGCCAGGAAGTCTTTAAAGTAGTCGGACATGATAACCTTTCGCATCGCAGGTTGTCAGATCAAACTTCATACCACCTTGAATGCACCTTCTTACCTTCATGATTCCCTCAGGATCAGTCTTCCACGTCTCGACGAAGCGAATGGTGCCTTCCTCTTGGGTACTATGCACCACATCAAATGTCAACAGATCGGGCTCGTTCTGGAATTTGGCGTAGACAGGGCGCCATCCTTCGAGGAACTTTGGTACGGTGGCAGCAGTAAGGGGGAAAGTAACATGCAGCGCCCAACGGGAAGCAATGCCGGCCATTTCGTCAATCGATCAAAAAGATTTGAGAGTGAGATGTGAAGAAGATGAAAAAGTATGGAGAGTTTGAAGAATCTGCTGAAAGATATCTGAAGAGAAATTCGAAGGGCTTTATACTTCTCCTAATGTCAACCTGGACGGCTCTGGACACTCCATCTTCATCTTCCTGCTACGTAGAAGAAGTCAATGCAAGAGGCATAACCTCCGCCAGTCACCTTCTGGAAGCGACAACACCAGATGACGAAGATTCCTCGTACGGTCGGCGTCGGGGAACTGATTGATGGCCTCCGTCATGGTGTGCGCACCGTCAAGGTTCCTTTGCAGATACAGTGGCGGGCGAGTAGAAGAGATGGCGGAGCATCAACGAACAAATGCTGTATAGTTCTGAGTAATGATGTAGTGGAGGTAGGAACAGGTGAAGAGTCCGCAAGATGGGAAAGAAGTTTAGTCTCCGATTTCGCGGAGTGGGGTGCACAGACCCAAAAGCCTTGGCATCACTTTCCGCTCCGCCCCGGCTTACTCATGTCAGCCTCTTGACTCTTCCCCAACCTATATGCCAGGGCTTGGATTCCACTGTGGACACCCGGATTGCATGAGTTTCTAATAATGTGCTCAGGACTGAGGAGCACGTTATGTGAGCAGAAGGGCCGAGAGTCGAGATTGCGGCAATGGTGATGAGCAAAGCGATGACCCGAGAGCGAGAGGTAGAGAGTTCGGGGTGAGGAGGATTGGTGGTGTTCGAGCAGGACTGTTACTTACGAGTATGAGGCAAATGAAAATGGGGATGAAAATGGGGAGAATAGAGATAAGGTACCGACCCACATAGTCAGGGAGGAGCCTCAAACGAAGCTCTAATCTTTGTAGTACCGGTTGTTGTGGACTCTCCGATGAATACTTCCACGGATTCTGAGATACTTTCTCTGCAGACGGACGAGACCCAATGATTGAGTTTGAGAGATCCAAGGATCTGATTGAGGGTTGGATTAATTTGATAATTTTTCACGCTGAAGCGCTTGTTTCAAAAAGAGTTCCGTAGACGGCCGAAAACAAGAAAATCCAGGTTTCTAAGCCCCTTTTTTGCAAATAATTACCTGTGAGCTTTTCAATTTGATAGTGTCATTTGTGATTTTGGTCTCGAAAGGGAAGTCCTTGACACCGCATTTGGAAATCGTTCCTTCCAAAGAGAAAGCAGTACCCCAATTCCAACAAGTAATTACGAGGAACGCCTCAGGATAGGGACACCCAGTCCAGTTTCCTTCCATCAAACTCCTGACTCCATCCCTGGGCCAAAGTTACTCGGAGGAAGCCTTTTAGCCTTTCTTCGTCAAAGTCCCAACAACGAACGGCACAGTACACCAGCTATCATATCTCTTCACCTCCTTCTTTGCCCACCCACCATCCTCTTCCTCTGCTGATTTCTCCAACATCTCCAGAGTATGCCTATCCAAACTGCAGCCACCCAGCCAGAACGACCACCCAATCGTCATGAACGCCGCTTGAATGGCACGCCCGATCATCGTGCCCTCAGTTCTCCACGGATTGACAACGTGCTCCGAGAATATGAGCCGCCCGCCTGGTTTCAACAGACGGTACAATGTCTGCACAGTCTCAGCGGGATGCGGCACACCACAAAGAACGCGAATACAGAGGATAGTATCGAAAGCGCCCTGTCCACTCGAGCCATCTTTCGAGCTTAGCAGCCCCTGTTTCGCAAGCGTGGGGATCAGAGTCCCAGGCTCAATGCCGCATTCCATAGCCACGTATTTCGCGCCGAAGCCAGCGTCTTTTGCGTTCTTGACGAGTTCAGGATGTAAGCCGACGGCGGGCTCGGCACCATAGATGGCGGTGATGAGGTTCGGATCGAGGTGTTTCGTCATTTGGCCGGAGCCGGGCCCGCAGTCGAGCACGGTCCCGCTTGTGCTTTTGAGCAGCGTGATGGTATCTCCGGGCATTTCGAGGGACATGGCCTCGCCCATTGCAAGCCAAAGGCGGGAGAAGGCTTTGTGGCGGAAGGCCATGAAGTCGCGGTAGAGGATCGAGGGATTCATGTCGACGAAGATGGTGGTGAGGAGGGTGATAAACCAATCTGGGAGGGAGAAGGTTAGGGTCAGTGTTCTGGGAGTTGTGCGTGCAAGAAAAAGTATGTAGTGAGATCGGGAGCCCAAAAGTGTTGTCTAAGAAATCTTGGTTGGTTGTACGAATGAGGGAATTGACAGAGTGAAGGCGGGGCACGAGAGAGTCAGAAGGAGTATGTTGGCTCACAATATATGGCAAACACAATGAGTCCTCCGGGCTTGAGGAGACCCTGAATGGTCTCGCCAATGGGCTGATTTGGGATAGCCATTTTGTGGAATATAGCGAGTGCTATTCTGAGGTATGAATGATATCCAAGAGATGAACGCAGGGTGAGGATATACGAGTGTTCCCTGACAGATTGTTTGTGGAGAAAGAAGTGGCAGAAGCTGAAGCAGCTGGCTCTGGATATCTGCCCACTTGTGGCGGTGGTAGAGGGGAAAGATCGAGTCTCGAAGGTCGGTAGCGCCAGGAAATACGAGGAGTACCGTAGAAAGACCAATTGCTCCTGGTGTCTTGTAAGCGAATGCAGGTGGGACGATCTGCTCTGGGGGATATGGCTACCTTTTATACAGCAACCCAGCAAGACGGAGTAGCCAGGCTCTAGACGGGAGTGATCACAGCGCGTGTTGGTCGGCGACTGGGGGTGTAATAAGCGGGATGAGGAGGGAGCTTGGGAGCTGCGGGCATTCCATGACTCGCGCCGCATGCGGAGGAGACCATCTGGCTGGGACTCCTGAGAGCATCATCCTCCACACCAATTCAGAAATGAAATAGAGATGTACTGCAAACTGTTGGTGCGCGATTAAAAATAGGCATTTGGCAGAATTCGACTGTGTACCCAGGAGAGCAAGACCCAAAAACGGCCAAATCAGGTAAATGTTGGGGTCATCCCTGACCGCTGACGCAAAAACACCATTGAAATGCCAAGACCGAGTGATCGTGAAATTTTGTCCGCTATCGGCACCACTTGAATGCTTCAAGAAAATTCATCCGAATCCATTGAATGCTCAAAAGTGCACATCAATCTCCTCTCTGGTGTGGCTATCTCTGGTGTTATTGTTAAGCTTCCAACTCCTGTGCACCGTTGAGGATTCAGTTGGCCAACTGTCTCTTCATCCTTCCATCTCTCACAATCTGAAGCACATACCCATCCAGTTTTAAGGGGTAGCTCTTCGCATTGTTTTTACACGGGACGCAGAAAAGAGCTTGGTGCACCGGATATCAAATTTTCCCTTCCGTGACTCATCGAGGTATCAAAAAAGAGACCCCTCTGCCGGCTGCTCCGATCACCTACATCCCACCGTCCCAATGGCTCTTCCAGACCCAACATCAGAACTGAACTGGTCAGATTTCAAAGGCCCAGTTCAAGACTTCTTTGCAGCAAACGCAGAGAAGCATCCAGATCGACTATGTGTCGTCGAAACGGCATCGAGAAGTACACCGAAGCGCGAATTCACATATCAAACCATCCACCATGCCAGCAACATCGTCGCCCAACACCTAGTCCAAAATGGCATCCAACGAGGAGAAGTTGTTATGATTTTTGCCCACCGCGGTGTTGATCTCGTCGTGGCTATCATGGGAGCATTGAAGAGCGGTGCTGCATTCTCAGTTCTGGATCCGCAATATCCTCCAGACCGACAGCAAATCTATCTTGATGTGTCTCGGCCGAGGGCTATGGTAGTGATTGAAAAGGCTACCCAGGAAGCGGGCCCTCTTTCCGATCAGGTCAAGGAGTTTGTTTCTGATACTTTGAGTTTAAGGACGGAAATTCCCGCATTGAAGCTTCATGATAATGGAACTTTGACTGGTGGAGATGTGGACGGAAAAGACTGTCTGCAGGATCAAATTGCTCTGAAGGAGCAAATGCCAGACGTCCTGGTCGGGCCTGACACCCCTCCGACATTATCATTCACGTCAGGCAGTGAAGGACGTCCAAAGGGTGTATTTGGGAGGCACTACTCCCTTTGCAAGTATTTTCCTTGGATGGCCGAGACTTTTGGGCTGTCTGAAAACGACAAGTTCACCATGCTCTCTGGAATCGCCCATGGTAGGTTCCAAGATCAAATTGCAGAAGCCAAGGACTGACGAAATCTTCAGATCCGATCCAGCGTGACATCTTTACGCCTCTATTTCTGGGCGCGCAACTACTAGTACCAGCTCAAGAAGACATTCAACACGAACTCTTGGCAGAATGGATGCGTGATAACAAAGCCACCGTTTCCCATCTCACTCCAGCCATGGGTCAAATTATGGTCGGTGGTGCAGTGGCTCGTTTCCCATCTCTACGAAACGTCTTTTTCGTCGGAGATCTGTTGATCAAGCGAGACTGCCGAAGACTGCAGGAACTCGCAGAGAATACGACGATCATCAACATGTACGGTACGACGGAAACAAGTAGAGCGGTCAGCTACTACAAAATTCCAAGCAAGGCCAAGGAACCAAAGTTCCTCGATGCACTCGGGGATGTCATTCCTGCTGGTACGGGAATGCAAGATGTTCAACTGCTTGTGGTAGATCGCGAAAACAGAGAGAAACAATGCAACGTGGGTGAGAGCGGAGAAATCTACGTCCGAGCGGGTGGACTTGCTGAGGGGTATCTCGGACAAGAAGAGTTGACTGGAACCAAGTTCGTCAACAACTGGTTCGTCGACCCTCAGAAGTGGGCGAAAGAAGATGAGCAACGAGTTCGAGCCCAAGGCAAGCCGGAACCGTGGAGACAATTTTACAAAGGCCCACGAGACCGATTGTACAGGTCTGGAGATCTTGGACGATACATGCCAGACGGGAATGTCGAGGTCACAGGCAGGGCGGACAATCAGATCAAGATTCGTGGGTTCCGAATAGAATTGGGTGAAATTGACTCCCATCTTTCGGCTCATCCAATTGTCAGGGAGAACATGAGTAAGTCACCTACAACCTAGTGAAAGTGGTCTACTAACTCGAAAAAGCCTTGGTCCGCCGTGACAAAAATGAAGAGCCCACACTTGTGTCCTACATTGTCCCCGATATAAAGATGTGGTACGAGTGGCTGTCTGAAAAGAACCTGTCCGAGATCACAAAAGACGATACAATGATAGGAATGCTCAAGCGTTTCCGACCACTTCGGTAGGGGAATATACGAATCCATCGATGGCTAAAGTTTAACACTCATTCAGTGACGACGTTCGAGATCATCTCAAGAAGAAGCTCCCTACATACGCTGTTCCGACTGTCATAGTTCCGCTAATTCGCTTTCCCCTAAATCCAAATGGCAAGGTTGACAAGCCAGCTCTACCGTTCCCAGAGCCATACGAACTTTCTGCTGCAGCAGGCAGGCGACCATCTCAAATGGCAGCAGCACTGACTCCTACAGAGATTGAAATTTCGAATATCTGGTCTGGTCTGATTCCAAATGTGTCAAGTGTCGGGCCCGATGATTCCTTCTTCGACATTGGAGGACACAGCATCATCGGTGAGCATATCCAAAAGTCTTTTATCTTTATTCCGAGCTAACATCCTCGCAGCTCAAACCATGCTCTTCAAAGTCCGCAAGCAATGGCAAGACATCGACATTCCAATGACAGCAATTTTCAATCGTCCAACTCTGCGCGGATTTGCTGCTGAAGTGGACCGAGCCCGGGATCCAATTGGTCTCCGTCTTGATACGGGTAACGAAGATCGCCTACTCCGAGATGGTCCTCCCAAGCAAGACGCAGACTACTCTGCTGACGCTGCAGACTTGGCCAAGAAGCTTCCATCATCTTTCCAAACGGCGCAGCTTGACTCGAAGCAACAGAACACGGTCTTTTTGACTGGTGCTACCGGGTTCCTCGGAGCGTATATCCTGAAAGACTTACTGGCCCGCCAGAACCCGCCAGTCAAAGTCATTGCTCTCGTGCGCGCCAAAGATGCTGCAGCCGGAATCCAGCGAATTGTGGATACCTGTGAA
This sequence comes from Aulographum hederae CBS 113979, assembly GCA_010015705.1. Lineage (NCBI taxonomy): Eukaryota > Fungi > Ascomycota > Dothideomycetes > Aulographales > Aulographaceae > Aulographum > Aulographum hederae. The sequence goes on along the minus strand of ML977139.1, from coordinate 582,522 downwards.
GCATATGGAATCTGGCAAGATACATGGACATCTCGTCTCGAGTGCGTGACCGGTGATCTCGCAAAGGCGAATCTAGGAATGGACAAGTCCGCGTGGGAGCATGTGGCCAAAGAAGCTTCGGTCGTCATTCAAAACGGTGCCAGAGGTACGATTTCTTTCCACTCGCGTTCAGTAGATCACACTAACGAAGTAACGTCAGTCCATTGGGTCCTCCCCTACAGCTCTCTCCGGCCCTCCAATGTCATCTCCACGCAGACAGCCCTCACCCTTTGCTCCACCACCCGCCCCAAGCAATTCTGTTTTATCTCCAGCACCAGCGTTCTCGACACAGAAGCTTATCTAACCCTCTCCCGCGACTCCTTAGCCTCCGGCGGCCGTGGCGTCCCCGAATCAGATGACCTCTCCCGCTCTCGAAAGGGTCTCGGCACCGGCTACGGTCAAAGCAAGTGGGTATCCGAGTTTCTGGTCCGTGAAGCCGGACAGCGTGGTCTCAGCGGCGCAATCTTGCGACCCGGGTATGTCACCGGCGATGAGAAGCTCGGAACGAGTATCACCGATGACTTTTTGCTGCGAATGCTGAAGGGGAGTCTGCAAATCTCGTGTCGGCCGCAGATCGAAAATACGATCAATATGGTTCCAGTAAACCACGTTGCACGGCTTGCGGTCGCGGCGGCGTTGCACCCACCCACAGTAGAGAAGGGACTGGGCATTGTCCAAGTTACATCGAGACCGCAGAGAATGACGGTCGAAACCTTCCTCGCGAGTCTCGAGACGTACGGGTATACATGCCCCTCCACCCCCTACGAGAAATGGACAGAGAAGCTCGTGCAATACGTCGACAGCGCGAGGGAAAGCGGGAAGGAAGAGCACGCCCTCCTCCCACTCTTCCATATGGTAACCGCGAATCTGCCGGATGAAAGCCAGGCCCCTGAGCTGGACGATGCGAATGCGGTTGAAGTGTTGAAGAAAGATGGCGTTCAAGATGTCGAGGGACTGGGCGGTAGAGGTGTCACTGAAGAGATTGTGGGTGCATATTTAGCCTTCTTGGTTGCCATTGGTTTTATTCCTGCTCCGCCGGCAACGACGACGGGGCGAGTTTTGCCGGAGGTGATGTTGAGTGAGAGACAGAGGGAGGCGATGGGGAAGATTGGGGGAAGAGGGGCGGGAAATTGAGGGGAACAACTGGAGCAGGGGTTGGATGCTCTGGTTCTGCGAGGCTTAGATGAGTAGAGGGGCTTTTAAACAAGAGTAGATAGTATTGCAGTGGAGTATACCAAGGTAGGGCCCAAATATGCTGGTAGACATCTAGAATCGAGGAATACTTATGTGCTGCCTGCATGAGACACGCACTGATTTCTAAAAAGATAACAATCCCAAAGTTGCGGGAGTGACATGCCCTGATTCAGACCTGAGAGACTAGGTAGGTAAACGTTCCCAGTTGGCATTGAAACTATATACACGTGATCTCGGGTTTTTGCCAAGCCAATTTACGCGTCGACGCGTCTTCAACTTCAGTTCTGTGCAGTACATCCAGACAATCATTCACCATTAACGACAACCATAATGGCTCTTCTCGTCGACAAGCACCGTCCTCGCACCCTAGAAACCCTCAGCTACCACCATGATCTCTCCTCCCGGCTGAAGTCACTTGTACGTTCCCGAACCCAAACCTGCACAATCTGATCTGACAGCGCGCCCAGGCGCAAAGCGGCGATTTCCCCCATCTCCTCGTCTACGGCCCCTCAGGCGCTGGCAAGAAAACGCGCATCGTCGCGACACTGAAAGAGCTCTACGGGCCCGGCGTCGAAAAAATCAAAATCGACTCTCGCGTCTTTCAGACGACCTCGAACCGTAAACTCGAATTCAACATCGTCGCGTCAGTTTACCACCTCGAGATCACGCCCTCGGACGTCGGAAACTACGATCGCGTCGTCGTGCAAGATCTGCTGAAGGAGGTGGCGCAGACACAGCAGGTGGATCTCGGCGCGAAGCAGCGGTTCAAGGTCGTGGTGATCAATGAGGCGGATCAATTGACGCGCGATGCGCAGGCGGCGTTGAGGAGGACGATGGAGAAATATAGTCCGAATTTGAGGTTGATATTGCTGGCGAATAGTACGAGCAATATCATTGCGCCTATCAGGAGTAGGACGCTGCTTGTGAGGGTTGCGGCACCTAGCGAGCCGGAGATTTGTGCGGTGCTCAAGAAAGTGGGCGTGAAAGAAGGATGGAAAGAAGTCCCGGCGCTTAATCAGAAGATTGCGAAGGAGAGTGGGAGGAATTTACGGAGAGCACTGTTGATGTATGAGGCGGTCCATGCGCAGAAGTAAGAGTTTTCGACTGTTGAAGGGTTGGAAGACGTCGCTAACTCTTCGTAGCGAGACCGTCACAGACAGGACTCCTATTCCACCGCCGGATTGGGAGGCGTTGATCGAACAGATTGCAAGGGAGATCATTGCAGAGCATACTCCGGCCAAAATCCTCGAGGTTCGAGCAAAGTTGTACGATCTCCTTACGCATTGCATACCAGCGACTACGATCCTGAAGGTATGTTGCATCCTCGAAGAAGTTGCAGTCGTGGTACTAATATACACTCAAGACCCTCACATTCAAGCTAGTTCCGCACATTGATGACGCGTTGAGGGCGGACGTGATCAAATGGTCTGCCTTCTATGAGCACAGGGTGCGAATGGGAAATGTGTGCTCCGTTCTTGTCTACATATGATGGATTCCCATACTGACAGCTCCCAGAAAGTAATATTCCATCTCGAAGCCTTCGTCGCGAAATTCATGCGGATATGCGAGAGGTATGATCCTATTCCAAATGGTCTGTTCAGTTCACTAACAATTGATGCAGCTACGCAATGGGCATTGATTTCTGAGCACGAAAGGAATGAGCCTTCATAGATCGTGTTTATGTTTATGTTGCATTTTCAAGCGGGAGTTCATCAGGGTGAGGAAAGGGAAAGGTTTGGGTTTAGGCATTACGTCACACTTCCCAACACAGACAGGACGTCTGCTCATCATCCACATGAACTCAATTGCTCTTCTGAACAATCTGACTGTCAAATACCACAAACTCTTCAGATCAAATACATCTTTCAAGCAGCCGAAGTTCTAATTTGACTATCCGCACTGAGCAGGAAATCCATCACAATGTCCGACAAACTCATGGAGACCGAGAAGGGCGGCGAGCAAACCCAGTATGTCTACATCATGCTCTGAAATACCATTCCGAGACTCTGTTACATTAGAAACAGTTGATTAATGCGTCGGCTTTAGATACGAATCCATCAACACAGTCAACAAGCCGCACTCCAAAACCGGCGGACAGCTCAGCGGTCCGTACATTTTCCTTCCCTACAGTTCCTCGTACTCAGTCTTTATCATTGCACCATCACTATGAGGCGGATGTTAAAATCTAGGGTTTAGGTCTTCTCCTCCCATCCCCATTTTGACCGCCAACATAATTCCCTTCTTTTTCCTCCATCGTGTCTCCTCCCGAAACAAAACACATGACATGTACATCTCCTCTCTCTCACCATCCCCTCTAACAAACCCCCCTCAGACCTCGAAACCTCCACCAAAACATCCACAACCCCCTCCTCAGCCCGCGCAGACCAAACCGCAGAAAACATCCGCTACGGCCAAGCGATGAGCGAAGAGGGCGTGGGCGGCTTCACCGCAGGCGTGGACGGCGAAGCCGATGCGACTGAGGGAGGTCAGAAGCAGATGCGGCGGGAGCAGGGGTATGATGCTGGTCATGAGATGGATAGGAATGTTGGTGCTTGAGTTGCAAATGATGGGTTTAAAGACGAAGACGAAGACGAAGACGTCGTGTTTGCTCTTTGCTATTAGATTTAGGGAGGTATCCTACTTTCAGACATAGTATACAAGAACATTCTTGATGTCGACCTCGGTATCCTCGTGCGCGGCTATGCAGGACGTAGCTGAAAGCAATGGAGCCCGCCCGCGCGATGCACAAATCTGGGTATAAGACAGACAAAAGAGAGTCCACCTGGAACAAAAACGCAACGCTGATGCAGTACCCTCACGCCACCACTCTAATCCCCTCCATCTTCCTCCCCTTTCCCATCTTCCCCCACGACTCCCATGCACCCAGCCCACCGAGCTCCAGCTCCGCAACCATCCATTGCGGCGTCTCCTTCATCGGGCGCCACCCCAATGTCTTCTCCGGCAGCGTCACCACGACCGGCCTCGCCGTGTCCGGCAGCCTTCTCAGTCGCTCCAGCACTGCTCCACTCTCTTTCCTCTTCGCCTCCATCGCCAACTGCTCTTTCGAGGGCGCGGCAACGAGCGGCTGACCCAACCACGCGAGGTCAGACTTCTGCGGCTGCAGCTGTTCTCGCCTCGAGAGATCACGCAGGAACCGATTTGTGCTATCGAGCCACTCGACCTGATTCTTCAGTCTCTCGAGTTCGCGTACGCTGCCAGCCGGAAGAGCAACCTCGCCATCGGCGGCCGTTGCTGCACCACCAGCGCCAGCCACCGCACCCTCGACAGGTTGAGCAGCCGCAGCGGCCTCCTTCCACTTGTTCCTTTCCAACCCCAGTGCTTCCACCTCCTTCATCTGCGTCTTGACCGCCTGCTCCATCATCTTCTGGGCGGCGCGGCTCTCCTCAAGCGACTTTTCCATTTCGCCGAGGCGGTCCGCCTTCCCGCGGACCTCGTGCATGCGACCTTCGAGAAACTCAATTTTGACGCCCTGCTCGTCGAGGGTCTGCTGCTTGACTCTGAGCTGGGTGGCGCGGTCTGCGAGGTCGTCGCGAAGACGAGCGATCTCGGCGTCGGCATCGATGGAGACGACTTTGCTTTCCTTGAGAGCTTTGGAGCGGAGAACCCAGGGGGCAGTCGCACGGTCAAATTCTGTGGCATTGGAGAAGTCTTGGGAGATGTTGAGGAGGTCGGTGAGGTTGTTCAGAAGAGACTGAAGACGAGATTCGGCGAGGGATAGGGGCTCTGATTCTTTCTCGCCGAGGACTTGATCTGTTGAGCGGCGGATCACAGAGTGGACATCAAATGGCGAAAGTGGCTCTTCGAGATCTTCTTTGTGGAGGATAGCAAAGACCGAGAGTCCAAGATGCTTCGCATATGTTGCTAGCTCTTCTGATGCCGATTGGCATTTGGAGAATGAAGCGCTCGTAAACTCTTCATTGAGGGACAAGAAGCGTGCACGATTATCTTGAAGGACTCGGACAGTCTTTCCAAGGATAACCTTCGCGCTTGATGATTGCGCGATGACCCCCTCGGCTTTGTGTGTGAGTATTAAGGTGAGATCTTCGTCGTCCTCTTCGTTGTGTTCAAGTCTGGCCAGCATCTCTGCCTTTGTAGTCTGCAAAACCGTAGCCGCATTCTCAAGGTGGCTCTGCATGACAACAGCCTTCATCAAAATTTCATCTGCATAAGCCGCCTCTCCTTCCTGCAGATGGCGTTCCGAGAGATCTGACATGACCGCGACGGAGCCTCTCAGTCCATCAGGAAGCTGTTGAACGTGGAGTTCATCCTTCCGGAGATTTTCAACATAACCATTCAGCGTCCTCTCAACAGGCTCGAGATCATACAAGACTCCTTCGAATCTCGCAAACTGATCTAGCGAGCTGCGGGAGATTGCGTTCACAAATCTCTCGCACATGGCAAAAATCCACGTGAACTTGTCCAATGCATCACAAGCATCAAACACTTGATCCGGCTGCATTGGAGGGCCTTGTCCGTTGAGCTGATCTCGGATGAAGCCGTGAAGAAGTCGTGCTTTGAACCCAATCCGCTTGAAACGCAAAAGCGCGAGCACAGAGTCCCGTTCGGAATGGAATGCTTCGGGGAGGAACAGCTGCACAATGCTCAGATGCTCTGCCGCTTCCTGAGCCTCTAGCTTCCGAAGCTCCATATCAATGGTCTTGATCTTCGTGTTCGTGGCGGAAGCTTGAAGTTGTCGGTTTAGATCTTGCATTGTCCGAGACCTACTGTCCAGCTGTTGGGCCTCTGATTCAGTCATCTCCTTCGATGCCCGCATCTCGCTAAGATCCAGCTGAAGCGTCTCTACGAGTTCGCGGAATCGTCCGAGCGTGTATTCTTGCTCAGAGAGAGCGTCATCCTGCTTCTGGGCCCGCTGTAGTTGCTCGCTCAGGTGCGAATCCTTCTGGTCAATCATCTCTTGCATACTCTTCTCATTCTCGACATGGTTGATCTCCAGCTCGTCGTTGATTTCTTGTAGACTCTGAAGATAATCCACCTCGGATTTCAAATTGGTGATTTGTTCAACAAAAGCCTCGTTGCGATCAGTAAGTCCCTGGATGATATCGTCGGCTTCTCCAGCGGCTTCCAGCTGTTCTCGCAAGTCTTCGATCTCTGCTTCTGTCTCAAGGATTCGCGCCTTTGTGTTCTCATACTCTTCTTTGATCCCTCCAAGTTCTTGTGAATCTTCCTCGAGCATCTTTATCTCGCTCTTGAGTTGCGCTTCTTGGTCCTGGGAAATGTCACGAAGCTTGATCAAAGCGTCACGAAGACGTTCATTTTCGCGTTCCAAGTGGATCCAGCCTTGACTTGCACGATCTTCTGGGCTAACTCCTTTGCTGAACTCGTCGTTTTCTTCTCTTAGAACTTCAAGTTCTAGCTCCGCGTCTTCCAGATTCTGCTTCACCTGGGAGAGCTCGTATTTAAGGCTGTCCGCAATCTCTTCCGCCATCTCTTTGTCGAGCGTCGCCATTTCCATGAGGGAATCATGTTCGGCCTGGAGAGCCTCGGTCGAACCGGAATTTTCTTCTGCATCTTTGAGTTGTCGTTTCAATTCGATGTTTTCTTGGCGGTATGACTTGATCTTTGGCTCGAGTGTGACTCTGATCAGACTCTCCAGTCTGTCCTTCTCTTCTTTGAAGCTTTCTAATGTCTTGACCTTGTCTCTAGAATCCACCAGCTGCTTTTCCAACACTCTTATCTTTGTCTCGAGGTCATCCACTTCTCTTTTTGTGGCAGCTGGCACAGGCCGACCAGGAGCGAATGGCGCCGTGGGAATGTTTGGAGCCGTTGGAGAAGGATCTGACGTGGAAACTTCATCAATCGAGCCGAAATTTGCGGAAGCTTTTGTAGGGCTCAAACCGGGACTTCGTACAGGCGAAACGGTCGGTGGACGGGAGATAGGAGGAGATCTGCTTTTGGCAAGGCTCGGTGAAGGGCTCGTAGCGGTGGTCATAGGCGGTCGAGCGGGCTTCGTGGTTGGCTGTCGGGCACCAAGGCTACCAGGACCCGTTGTTTGTCGTCGTGCCGCGGAGCTTGAAGAGGCCGAGGGAGGTGCCATGGATGCTCTTTTCGCTCCCGTAGAACTTGCGCTTGTGGACGGGGGTGCCATTGATGTCCGTTTTGTAGTGGAGGAACCACTGATGGACTGTCTCGGACGAGTTGCAGTTTGCTGCAGACTCGAAGGCCTGCTCTTCGGCACTGGAGCCTTGCCATTGGCACTTGTCTTCGGTGTTGGTCTCGGGGCCTGTTCTGGTTCAGGTTGTTCGAGGACTCTAGCTACTCCTGTAGGCTTCAGAAACATGCCATGTCCAGGAGGGCAGTCGAAGTATCTTTCTCCCTTCACTGAACCATCATTCTTGCCCTCGGGTGCCTCGAACTCTACTCCTATCCACTTGTCTGCTGCAAACGCTGTCTCTCCGACGAAGCGAACATAGCCTTGTTTCCCGTCGTTCAGCTCTATGAGCTGCCCGACCTTGAAATCCTTGTAGTCCATTGTGTCAGTGCTGCTTCGGAAGTGCAGACTGCTGTGGTTGAGAGCTCGCGGGATGTCGATTCTTCAGTGCTCGGACCATCGCAAGGGACACGAAGAGAGGGTGATGCTGAGGACGCAAGGGCAGCAGAATTGGATCCGAGTAGAGAGCAGCCAGAAAGCTGGCACCAAAGGGATGGGGTGGGTGGATGCCTGGTGTGGTAGGATATGGTGTCGCACTGTCGCGACGGAGAGTGTGGAGAGGATGCGCTTTGTTCTCATCAAAAAGAAGCTTTGACGCGTCGTCACGTGCCCAGCCGCAGAGGTAAACATTCGCGGGCGCTTCCGCAGACCTCCATCCACCAAACTTCAAAATCATGAGCTCTTAACTCATACAATCACTGTAGGGACTTGTCTTTTCTTATGTGAATCTCGCCCGGCCCAGAAATAACCCTACCGCAAAACCTGGAGGCTACGGAATCTCATAGCGCTTTTCGCACGTACAACATGAAGCGCTATGCCACTCGCAGACTTTCAGCCAAAGTCAGACTCTCTTTCATTGGAGCATTCAAATAATACAGCTTCAAAATGTTACTGACTGCCCATTCTGTATTCTGCTTTAGCAGCATACTAAGGCTATCCTGTTCAGCGAAATCGTGAAGTCCTTCGCTTACATACGATAGATCTACAACGTCAACGATGAAAGCAATCACCTGTTCCCCAGCATATGCATAAGTCCCCGGCATTGGGCATGTTCTATGATCTCCTCATATGACTCCCGGCTAAAGCGACGGCTAAAATTTCACGATCCTTGCCGCTGCACGCTACTTGCACATGAATCGTTACTGGACCACGTAGGTACCTACTCCTCAGTGACAGGCGTGCAGCATGTATAGATGAACCTTTCTCTTGATATTCCGAGAAAGCTTCAAGTCGCTTTCTGATTGTACTTTTCAATTCCTTCTATAGCATTTTCTTGCCATCTCGATTGGGTAGATACAGTACAGTCTATACTCGGCTTAATAAAAAAATCACGATGAAATTCACTGAGGGCATGTGGAGGTTGAGAGAGGGAATCAAGATCGACTGGATGGGAAATGTGGACAAGATTACCGAAAAGGAATCCGATCTAAAGCTCCTTTTGACCAAACCGCTCCGCCACCGAGGTGACACTCTGAACAGTGCTACCCTCTCTACTACAATAACTTCTCCTTTCCCGGACATCATCGGTGTAAAATACGTCCACTGGACTGGCGAGGAAGACAAAGGCCCCCATTTCGAATTGAATGCCTCCCAAGAACATTCGAGCGTCCGAGTCTCCAAGACTGCTGAGCAAGTAACTTATCAAAGCGGAAACCTGACCCTCAACATCAACACGACCAAGAACAATTTCAATGGTACCTTCGCCGGTCCAACGGGCAAGAAGCTTACCGGACACTCCTTCCGCTCTGTCGGCTATGTCGCTGACGAGACAGCTTCTCCCTACTCCGACGGTCTCTACCGCGTTCGTGAAGGCCACACTTTTGCAGCTCTCGACCTCGGTGTCAAAGAGACCCTCTACGGCCTCGGCGAACGCTTTGGCCCTTTCGTCAAGAACGGACAGACCGTGGACATGAGCAACGAAGACGGCGGCACCTCTTCCGAAATGGCTTACAAGAACATCCCATTCTACCTTAGTTCTGCCGGCTACGGTGTCTTTGTGAATCATCCAGGGAGAGTGAGTTTCGAGGCCCAGAGTGAACGGACGACACGGGTGAATATGAGTGTGCCTGGGGAGTTCATCGAGTATTTTGTGGTGTACGGACCGGGTCCGAAAGAGATTATTGAAAAGTATACGGCGTTGACGGGGAGGCCACCGGTGGTACCAGCTTGGAGCTATGGGTTGTGGTTGACGACAAGCTTTACGACGAACTACGATGAGAAGACTGTCACAGGATTCTTGGACGGGTTTAAGAAGAGAAACATTCCGCTGGGGACGTTCCACTTTGATTGCTTCTGGATGAGAGGGTTTGGTAAGTTTTAGTCCAGGTCTTCGAGCTGTCAAGAGTTGGAGCTGTATCTTTTGTTGGCTGACAATTGTTCCAGAGTGGTGCAACTTTGAATTTGACAAGGAGATGTTTCCGGACCCGGAAGGTTACCTATCTCGTCTCAAAGCCCAAGGCCAAAAGATTTGTGTCTGGATCAACCCGTATATAGGACAAGAATCGGCGCTCTTTGACGAAGGCAAGAAGAACGGCTATTTTGTAAAGAAATTGGATGGCGGTGTTTGGCAGTGGGACAACTGGCAGTAAGAAATTACCACATGCCTGTTGTAAAGGCGCATAGCTGACAAAACCCCTTTCCCCACAGGGCAGGTATGGCGCTCGTGGACTTTACAAACCCCGCAGCGTGCACCTGGTACGCGTCGTACCTCTCAAAGCTCGCTGCGATGGGTGTCGATGCTTTCAAAACCGATTTCGGAGAAAGGGTCCCGGTACAGGGGGTAAAGTATCATGACGGCGCCGACCCAGCGAGAATGCACAACTACTATACACATTTGTACAACAAGGTGGTGCATGAGGTACTGCAAAACGATCTAGGTGATGCAAAGGGATGCCTCTTTGCAAGGAGTGCGACAGCCGGTGGTCAGATGTTTCCAGTACACTGGGGTGGTGAGTGTTCGGTTTGTGGCAACACGATTTTCAATTTCTAACGACGACACAGGCGATTGCGAAAGCACCTTCGAGGCTATGGCTGAAACGTTGAGAGGAGGCCTGAGCCTCGGACTGTGTGGATTTGGGTTTTGGGCTCATGATATTGGGGTATGTAAAGTCCTAATGATTTCGAATATCAATACTAACTGGCACCAGGGCTTTGAAGGTACTCCTTCACCCACATTGTACAAGAGATGGTGCCAATTCGGTCTCTTATCTTCGCACTCACGCTTGCATGGCTCTGGCTCCTATCGTGTACCGTGGTTGTTCGACGAAGAATGTTCCGAGGTTCTGAGAGAAGCAGTAAACCGAAAGCTGGAGATGATGCCTTACCTGCTATCTGTTGCTTTGGAAGCTCACGAGAAAGGCACGCCAATGATGAGACCGACATTCATGGAGTACCCCGAAGACCTAAACACATGGTCAATCGATACCCAATTCTTCCTCGGTCCGAACCTGCTTGTTGCTCCAGTCTTTACCGATTCCGGTGACGTCTCCTTCTACGTGCCAGCTGACTCGGAAGATGAAGGCGAGTGGGTCAGCTGGTTCGACCATAGCAAGAGATACAAAGGAGGAAATTGGTACAGCGAAAAGCACGACATCAAAACACTACCCCTATTGCTGCGACCTGGTACGTATACGGCAGTACGACCCGGCGCCACATCTCCTGAGCAAGGCGGAGTGGAGGGAATTGAAGTCCTCACGGTCGGAACGGTCGGTGGAGAGGGTGTCCAGCAAACTATTCGGCTTATAGATCCGGCCCAACCGGACAGAGTGGAGATGGATTTGAGGGTGGAGAGCATGCCGAACGGTGGGGTGGAAGTTAGTGGTGGAAAGATCGGTGTGCGCGTACTCTGAGAATTGCATGTTCCCTCGGGCATATTGTGGATGCGTGCTTAGGTTATGGAGAGCTGAGACACCGGATTCTCTAGGCGAGTTACAGTATTTCACGCATCTGGGGAACAGCAAACTTGTACGTGTTAGAAATCCATGGCATGAGAATTTTCCGGGGAAGCCTATCAAGATGCTGCAAGTCTGGCCAGAGCTCCGAAGATGGTAAGTCGAGGCGATGGTCACGTGCGCTGCCCTCCAGCGTCGGAGATTCTTTCGGCCCGCGGCCCCGGCTTTGACCAAGCTTCAAGCTGTCGAGCTTGCGCATGCGGAAACGAAACAACAATTCCATCATCCTCCCAACCGCCATCCGCGACACGCGCTTGCCGCCGTGACACTCTCCCTCTCCACCTCGCTCCGCGGAGCGCCTTTCTAGCCGGATGCATGCAATTGCGTCGCGTGCTCTCCAGGCGACCTCATCCTGGCCAGCGAGATCTTCCTTTGCTGCACCCGCATTCCGTATAGCTGGCCGCAGGTACCGTCATCCCCAGCTTCGCCAATTTTCTGCCAGTCGCCGTATCCTCCGCGAGCCCACCGAACCGCTTGACCCGAAAGACGAATCGCTACACCCCACGAATCGAGATGACGGACGTGAAGTGCCTCAGCATGCCGGAGAATTTCCCCCGGGCTACGAGGAGGTAGATTGCAGAGAAAGAGGCGTAGACCGGAATTATCTCGTTGCTCCACGTCGAAGAGGACTCATCAATGACGGCTCGTTTGGGAGCCGTCCGCCGCCGCGAGAACCCAAACCCTTCGATGTGCCATCGTGGTTCCTCGAAAACAACGTCACACTCAACAAAGACCAGGACCCTGATCAGGAGGCGTCTCTGAGCGACAAGTGCACCATTGTTGTGAAGGACGGGTCTGGTCAAGTTCTAGTCGCATCCTCCATCCACCGAACACAAGACGACATCTCTGAGGTCTTTCGGGAGTTGACCCCCCAACAGGACCACAATGTGGATGGCGAAGAGAACCTAGAAGAAGAGTACAATATTACCTATGACTCGGATACCAGCCATGTACACTTCTGGGTGGATATTGAGATTCAGACGGCCATCGCGTCAAGTTTGGCTTCGGCAAGTGTAGGACAAGCTGCTGCTGGACTGAAGAGTGCCATTGAATTGCATTGCCCTACGGAAGGCGCGAGCGAGTTTCTCGCAGACCAAGTACACAATATTGCATCTCGCCTGGGAGCAGACGTGGTTCAGATCGATGCTCAAGATCTCGCAGAATTGGGGAGTCAATATGGCGACGGAGCCACACCTTCGCTGGAGTCGCTCAGGAGCCTCGGATATAACACATACAAAGACAGAGGGGAGCCTGTAGAGCTTGAAGATTCTCTATTCGATGATATAGAGGATGACGGAGACATGGGAGTAGCCGATGGCATGGGAAGTTTCATGGATGACTACAAGCGGAAGCCTTCTAGCGACGCTGGCAAAAGCCGGTCGTCTAAAGATTTGATGAAGAAGAGTTCGCAAGGCTCTCGCAAGCCCAGCGACGGATCGTCAAATGTTCGTGCCATCATTGCTCTACCTGCTTTCACGAAGGCTATAGGTGAAGCTGCGTTTGGCGGGGGTGGCGTTCCCCTTTGGCCGTCGAAGGACCCCAAAGACTCGCTCCGCCTCCCTTTTTACACGAACCAGATGTCACATGATGTCAAGTTCCACGACGAGCTACGGGATAACCTTGGCGTTGTGATCAAAGGACTTGTGGATGCCGGTTCTGTGAAGAGGGCCTCTACACAACCGTCGTCGGACGAGTCATCCAAAAAACCTGAGCAGGAAGATTCGGTCGGTCACAACCAAAAGCCTGAGGGCTCCCTCCCCCTGAATAGCCTCGCAATTGGCCTCGACAAAACCATCTCCGTGGAGCTCAGACACGGCACCGTCGATTCTTCAGCGAACGAACCACTGAACAAGGCACTGAAAGACGATCTCGGTGGAACAAAACGCACCATTGTTCTCGTCAAGGACATCCACGACTTGGCTTGCTCGGCAGCAGGACATCAAGTCATCGAGCTCCTCCTCAATGTTATCCATCAACGCCGTGTGGAGAAGCGCGAAAACATTGTCTTGGTTGGCATAACAAGCTCGGAGAGTCGTGTGGCAGAGCTTTCAAAACTCGCCGTGCGAGACCTGCAGTTAGGTGGTGAGAGGAATCCGTTCCGCACGATTTTTGTGCCTCCGGGGAAAGCGACGACAATCAGCGCAGATGAGCAACCCGAAAGTGGCGAGGACACGGTGATGGACATTGTCGACTCGGAATGGGATAGAAGAGATTTCGAACGGATTGAGCAGATTAACCTCAGACACATCCGCGATCTGGTACGGAGAACACATCCACTCAAGCAGGAATTGGAGCCACACCCAGCCGTCGAATGGAATCTGGTGGCTAGCTCGCCTGGCCAGCCAGTATTTGATCGTCGCGCATTGAGTCAAGACGAAGTGCATCGCATTGTCGCGACGGCAGTGGGCTTGCACTTGGCTGATGATTCTGCAGCAAATATCAACTACGCACACATCGTGCTTGCCCAGAGTATTTTATATCACGCCGACGAGGCCAAGTACGCTTGGTTGTCGTACCAGCGACAAATCCAGAAGGATGACGAGATCGAGGAAGTCCCTTCCAAACAGCCCAAGAATCGCACAGAAGTTGAAGAACATATTGAAAGCATCAGAAAGAATGCCAACACATACGAACAGCGCCTTATGAATGGTGTTGTCAACCCTTGGACCATGAAGACTGGCTTCGCGGATGTCCACGCCCCAACGGAAACCGTCGAAGCCCTCAAAACACTGACCTCGCTCAGTCTTCAGCGGCCGGATGCTTTCAAGTACGGCGTTCTCGCCAGCGACAAGATCCCGGGCCTTCTCCTGTATGGACCGCCAGGCACTGGAAAGACCCTTCTCGCAAAAGCTGTAGCAAAGGAAGGCGGCGCGACAATGCTTGAAGCCAGTGGTGCAGACCTGAATGATATGTACGTTGGCGAGGGAGAGAAAAACGTAAAAGCCGTGTTCAGCCTGGCCAGGAAACTCTCCCCGTGCGTCGTCTTCATCGACGAGGCCGATGCTATTTTTGGTTCTAGGTCAGGACCATCTAACAGGACGAGTCATCGTGAGATGATCAATCAGTTCCTCAGAGAATGGGACGGAATGAATGAGCAGGGAGTGTTCATCATGGTGGCGACGAATCGACCCTTTGACTTGGACGATGCTGTTCTTCGTCGTCTACCTAGGAGACTTCTCGTTGACTTGCCTGTTGAGAAAGACAGAGAATCAATCCTGGGCATCCACCTCAAGGACGAACATGTAGATGCGGAAGTATCGCTAGCGGAACTGGCGCAGCGGACCCCATTCTACTCCGGTTCGGATCTCAAGAATTTGTGCGTATCAGCGGCGCTCGCTTGCGTGCGCGAAGAGAACGTCGCTGCCGCCGCTGCCGCCGCTGCTGCGAAGCCAGACGATTCTACCGACAGCGCCATCAAGTCTGAGAACGAGGAGGAGGAATCGCTTGCAGTCAGTCCGGAATACGTCTATCCAGAGCGTCGTACTCTTCTCAAGCGGCATTTCGACAAGGCGATGGAGGAGATCAGCGCGAGCATAAGCGAGGACATGACAAGCCTGACTGCGATCAAGAAGTTTGACGAGCAGTACGGGGATCGGAGAGGGAGGAGAAAGAAGAGTGGATGGGGATTTGGCGGGTCTGATGGTGCTAAGGAGGAGCTGGCCAGGGTGAGGAAGTGAAGGACGTGTGGGCACATTGACGGAGATGGATTCCACGAGGCGTGGTTTGGGGTTCTCCGGACCCTGCCTCTGGATGCTTGCCGGGTGAGATGCGAATTGGATTTAACCTACGGCAACTGATGGACGGTTTGCAAAATGCGCCAGGATTTGTAAGGGGATTTATGTAACTTGGAAGACTTCTCCCTGGCAGGCGTGGATGGAGTATCCAAAGCAGTCGAGCAGTATGCCGGCATTACAGAAGCATCATATGAGCCTTTTTCTCCCTGCAGATCGGGCTGCTGAACTGTGGGTTCCAGTGACGGAAATAGTTGAGGCTCCAATATGTGGCAGATTAGGTGAGCACGAGAATGATGAGGATCATGATGCCCAAACCTCACGATACATACAGCACTGGACATACATGTGGTCCTTTGCCTATTTCAGCAAACGAGGAGAAAAGAAAAAGTGACTTGCCTGGCTATACCCTATACTGAAATGTTCCGGGCAGGGGTTCCTCCAGGTTTTGGCGAACTTGGGAGGATGGAAAGCAGGTCCAGGAATTCCTACTGGATGGGAGGGTGTTCCGGAAGTGCATCGCAACGCACTTGAGTCTTGCGGTGGGGTTCACGGGGGCACAAATGATGGGCAAAGCTACATTAGTGAGGCTCGCCAGCCACCAGGGTCCACTGACATGCAGCCAGATTTGCGACTAGTTGATGCGAGATGATGAGATGGGGCTTTGGCGAGGGTGGAGCGGAAAAGATGAGGAAGTTCGGAAAGCGAGGGTTTTACGGACTGTTTCGTGCGAGTCGCTGAGCCAGACGGAGATGTTCGGGTGCTTTGGTGGGAATTTGCACCTTTTGGTCGCTTTCGCAAACGGGTGAGCGGCTGTTCCAAGGTTTTTGGTGGTTTTATGCCGCATGTCATGGCTTTGGAGGTGTTACTGTTGACATGCGCCTTGCCCGGGGAGATGGAGTTGTGGTGATGGCCCCGCCCGTGACCTGGGAGTGGTGATGCCATTCCATCCCATCCTCAACCTTTACTTCTTTTTCCTCCCCTTCCCCATCTCTTTCATCTTCATCCACGAGTCGGTCTAACGCAGGGCATGCCTCAACCACTTCTCCCATGGGTGATTAATCCCCGCGCAGCAAACTCCGACGTCGCATTGCGATGCTGCAAGCTCGTCCAAAGCTCCTCTCATCGATACTCTAGTATGTATGTCTGCTCATTCCTTCTGTCGACCCGGCCGATCCAGGGGAACAGTCGAGGATGAGTCGGGAGGGGCTCGAGATCACTGCACGACATTCGTCCGTCTGGAGCAATAATGTCAGCGTGTGAGCGTGCCCTGTGTGGCCTTCTGCGTGGACCTCCTCAATGAGCGCCTCGATACACGGGAGTTGGCTCAAAGGGGACAAGACACAGCATGCGGCTATCACGCAGGGCCGGCAGTAGCACGTTTCTCCGTCGTCGTCTCGTCTTCGGTGCGTGCCGGAGCCTGCCACGACGAGGGCAGTGATGGGCATTGTTGTTGATGCTGGGGGCGATGGCGAACTTCATCATCCACAACTCCACTTCCCAGCTTCTCACGCTTTCCCACCATGCTCATGCTCCACGCCCGGGTCCCACTCGACGCGACGACTCCGGCCGCCGGCGTCATGCCTCGCTCCCGTGCATCCCTCTGCGTCCTTCGGCTTCCTCACCACATGCTCACATCCTCCCCGCTACCCCAAGCCGTCCTCACGCGGTCTAGCCTCTGGAGTCTGGTCCTCCTCATGTCGCCCAGCAAAGCCGGCGAGTGCTGCTGCCCATGGCCGAGCTGAAACCTTCTCCAGCTGATGCTCAGCCTTCTAGTCTAAACGATTCTTTTCTTCGTAACGCCTTGCATCTCGTTGCATTGGTAGACCGAAGGCAAGCAGAAGACCGTCCCAGACCCCCTCCCCCCCCGAAGACGGTCTGCACTTGTCCGAAGCAATCTACCATCAGCATCACGTTGGCAGGCGTACCATGGATCATCGCCACAAAGGAGCATTATGCCCGCCGCTCACTCGCACGACTATTCCTCCTCTTCGTCTTCGCAGTTTGCTCCGGAGCACGGCGGATGCCCAGTAATCTGCTACTGCATCCCCGGTGCAGCTGCACCGAGTCCCACTTGTCAAGAGCTTGGAGAATGATTTGTTCCGCGGCCTCCAGCAAGCGCAGCCGAGCTGCAGACGGCCTTTCTCTGCCACACTGCTTCGGCTCGCCGCGTCTGCCAGAGCTGCCGTAGACTGAGTTGCGCCGTCGTGCCCCAGAGCCAAGAGTGAGACGCAGACGAGAGACTTTGCGCCCTGGCGGTTTCTCGCGGCCCCCAAGTCGACCCTGAATATGTCACCACGCAGATTTGCATTTTGCTCGTCCTGCTGCGTTGCCAAACAAGGCTGTCTGACAAGTGCTGCAGAACCCCAAGCCACAGGTGCAGCCGACCATGCGTCCCAAGAGAGAGAGGGCCGCAGAATGCTTGTCGATCGGAAGTAGCCGCAGCGAAGGGCTCTCTTGTCCGAAAGGCACCAGAAGACAGGTTGGACGAGCTTCCGACCTTACCGCTAGGTCCTGCTCCTAGCCTTCGTTCCTGCTGGTCCCAGAAGCGAGAGCGTGGACACGGCCATCGGGGCAGCCATGATAAGATCCTTGAGGGACCCCTTTGATTTAAACTCCGGCCCTGGGATGCGAGATCCATATAGTCAGACCCGATCCCCAGACAATTCGCAGTACCCTGCAGCCAGACCTCTACAGTGCAAAGACCTTTCACACCGGTGTTCAATGGCGACGACTCAATCCGAATGGAGCTTCATGCTCGGCCCTGGAAGTGTGCCCGGGCCAACTTCTTCAAGTTCGTCTCCACCGTCCGTCTTTTCCACCGCCTTGTCTTGAGTCCTCTTCGTCCCACCATGACTTTGCTGACCACGCTACTGTAGTCTCAACCGTTCGGGGAGAAAACTCCTATGTCTATGTACATCAGAATGAAACTCCGCATAGCTCCCATCCTCTCACCTCCAGCTATGCCCAGGATGAATGGCGGCCATCAGGTTATTTTGACCAACCCTTGACCTGTCAAGGAGCCCAAACACCATCGACCAACCTCACCAATCCTTACCAGTCCCATCAACAGTATGCTTCCAACCTGCAAGGGCCTCTCACAGACTCCCACGCCCAGACATGGTATTCTACCTCCACCTCCTCTTCCATTCCCCCAGTACGGAGCTACTCCACGGACTCCAACTCAAATCTCCAATATGACTCGGCAACGTCCTACACCACCTCTCACGACAGCCGGACAGGAGGCATGCAGTTTTCTTACACTCACAGCCAACAACACCACCAACCCTCATACTCTCCTCAGACTCCCTCCCTGTGCGAAGATTCCCCCCAAGACTCCTCCGCCTTTTCTTCCATAGAAGCAAGCACCCCGATCACTCCGGGCCTACACGACCAAACCTCCATGTCTCATTACTCCCTCCCCCATACCCCCACAACCTCAAAACTCAAGTCCAAATCAAACTCGGCATCCTCCTCATCAACTTCCCCCTTGAACCTCTCAGACCCTCCAAAGCGCAAACGTGGCCGACCCCGCATCATCCGCACCTCCTCGTCCGAGGACTCGAAAACAAACCCCAACAGCTCCTCCAAATCCACCCGTCTCCCACACAACCAAGTGGAGCGCAAATACCGCGAAGGCCTCAACGCGGAGCTCGAGCGGCTGCGACAGGCTTTGCCGATGCTACCGACGTCTTCGTCGCGGCAGTCGCCCACCGGCAAGATGGGGCAGAGTATGGCGACGGCGGTGGGGATGGCGGGCGTGAGGATGGTACCTGGCGGCGGCGAGGGAGGTGGCATGAAACCGAGTAAAGCGACCGTGTTGACGAGTGCGGTCGAGTATATTCGGTTCATGGAGGGGGAGTGTGAGAGGCTTGTTGAGGAGAATGGACGGTTGAGGGGGAAGGGTGTGCAGGTTGAGGTCAAGATGGAGGGGATGGTATGAGGCGCAACGTTGAACTCCTTCTTTGACTCGGGTATCTCGACTGTTTTTCTTTCCTCTGGACCGTCGGACCAACGGACGGATGGACTTTGTACAGCATGGAGTTTCTCACGCAGGCGAGGCATTTCGAATTTTCTGGACACATGGGGAAAATCTGGCTACCGGGGGAAATCTCGGTTGCCAGTCAATTTTCGTGGTATGATATAGGCAGCCTATTCAAGACTTCTGGTCTAGGATGGAAAAGGGAAGGGACAAGAAGGAAATCTGCTAGTGGACGGTGGGAATTCGGTTCAACATAACGACACCCCTCAGAATTGCTAGATTCATGACCACACAGACGATCCTTGGAATGGATTCGTCCATCTACATCCTTGTTCGTGTTCCAACGTTGTCTTGAGACCAGGAGGTTTGGGAGGGAGAGAAAGAAAATGGTCACGTGCCGGACTTCTGGTGAGAGAGGTCACGTGCACGCTAAATCTTACCCTTCTGACTTTTTCGAGCCTCAACCCAGAATAGCCATTATTACATCGCAACCTCATCGCATCCACTATCCCGTCAAAATCTTCCACTCCCTTCTTTTGTGTCACTCTTACAAATCTGACATTTCTTCACATAGCGCCAGTCCCATGTCAATTCTCTCTCATCAGAAGTCAGACCCCACACCGTCGATTCACAGGGATCCCATCAGCTAGAAATAGTTTAAAGCGTGTAAGCACTGGAAGCTTTTTGACAAGCTTTTGTAATGTAAGAAGTGTTTGCTTATGGTTCCGGGTTTATCGCGTCGCGAGATGGCTGACGCGGTTGGGAGTTGTGGTAGGATGGGAATGGGAAGGGAGAGGGGAACATGAACATGGAAGTCCGAGTGTGGAGGTTACGGTACCTCTACTGCGATTCTTCCAGGAACTAGGGAATTAAAATGGTCTTGCAATAGTGGTTGTTCAGCACTGCTGGAGTTTTATATGGGTGTGGGAAGGTATGAGAAAGTATTTATTGTGGTTGATGATCCGGCTCCGTCTCTTTTTCAATTTCGAGTTCACTGTATTCAGAATTGTGGATGTGGATTCTCTTGTCTTCTCCTTTCAACTCCTTCGGTTTCTCCTATTCTCTCTCTGCCAGGCAAAGAACATACATTTCATTTAGCTCTCCAACACCGCAAGTGTTGCACATACTGACACCTTGGATTTCATTTCAATACCCCTCGACATCGATTCTTGACCAATCTATACCGCACCACCCAGCCCTCCCCCACAATGTCCTCCTCACCCTCCCCTCCATCTCCCCTCTTCACCCCCCTCTCCATCGGCCCACACACCCTCCCCCACCGCCTAATCCTAGCCCCCCTAACCCGCCTCCGCGCTTCCCCGCACACCCGCATCCCCTCCTCCTTCGCCCCAACCTACTACGCCCAACGCGCCAGCACCCCAGGCACCCTCCTCATAACCGAAGGCACCTTCATCTCCCCCCGTGGCGCCGGCCTCCCCCTTGTCCCAGGCCTCTGGACGCCCGCCCAACTCGCTGCTTGGAAGGAAGTCACGACCGCCGTGCACGCCAACCACGGCATCATCTTCGCTCAACTCGCCGCCTGCGGCCGCGCCGCCGATCCGACTGTCTTGCGCGACGAGTTCGGCGAGGTAGAGGCGATTGCGCCATCGCCCCTCTCGATCGACCCCGAAAACCCCGTTAAGCCGCGCGAGATGTCGGAAGAGGAGATCAGAGCCATGATCGCAGATTTCGCCACGGCGGCCAAAAATGCGGTTGAAGTCGCCGGTTTCGACGGCGTGGAAATTCATGCCGGGAGTGGATATCTTGTGGACCAGTTTACGCAGTCTTGCTCCAACGAGCGGACGGACGGCTGGGGCGGCTCTGTTAGGAAACGTGCGCGGTTCGCGGTGGAAGTTGCGAGGGCTGTGACGGCGGCTGTCGGGGTTGAAAGGACGGGGATGAAGTTGAGTCCGTGGAGTGAGGGGTTGGGGATGCGGATGAGTGACGCGGAGACGGAAGAGGGGTTTGGACATCTCATTCGCGAATTGGGCGGGGTTGGGTTGGCGTATTTGCATCTTGTTGAGGCGAGGGTGCAGGTGAATTTCGACGATCCGGCGCAGAGTGCTACGTTGGATTTCGCGGTTGAAGCGTGGGCGTGGACAGCGCCTGTTTTGCTTGCGGGTGGGTATACGGCGGAGAGGGCGAGGGAGATGGTCGAGAGGTATAGGGGGAGGGATGTGGGGATTGTGTTTGGGAGGTATTTTATCAGTAATCCGGATTTGGTGTGGAGGGTTAGGGAGGGAGTTGCGTTTGAGGGGTATGATAGAAAGACTTTCTATCGGAAGGGGAAGACGAAGGAAGAGGGATATACGGATTACCCGTTTTCAAGGGAGTGGGTTGAGAAGGAGGAGGAGAAGAAAGGGGGTGCTTCGTGAACGTGAGATTAGTGAGTCGGTGATTGAGTTAAAGGGATCGAACGCAATGAAGCACTGTGAAATGTATGGGACACATGAGACATGGAGATGGAGAGCTGACTATGTCATCATTTAGATTTAGTCCTCTTTTGAACGCTTCGTAGTTAGTCTACTTTACTATTACACCTCTTCTGTAGCGATCTCTAAAATGCTGAACATAGTAGATTCTGCCCAGTGCCCTTTTAAACCGCCAACTTGGGCGTAAACTGGAGTAAATAAGAACACACGCTTGGAATTAAGGAAGTTGAAAGTAATTCTTGAATGTCCCGGTGCGTGTAAGAGTTTGCAGGTGTTACTTGAGCTTTGAAAAGATCAGAGGTTGTACCGTAGCAACAAGGGCTGTCTTGCTCAGTTGTTCAAAGTTCGAGTTGCAAGAAAGCTAACTCGCGGCTCCTGGATGCCCCTGTCAGAGATTCAATCGATAATGGAGTTCAGAACATCGGATGCCGAGACTCAAATCCGATTTCCATGATGGAGATCCTATGCTCCTCTTCCTCGTCAAAATATCTGTAGGCGGGCAACCCATAAATCCTCAACTGCCGTCTCGTGGATTTCAGTGTCTGACATCAATACAGCCGAGCGGTTTGATGCGAAACCTTGTGTCGTGCGTAATGTTCTTGATACTGGCCGGCCGAGGAATGAGAGTTCTTTGGGCATGATAATGTCACGTGAATGCTCTCGACATCTCGTTAGTTGTTAGTTATCCGACTCTGCACTGTACAGACAAGTTGAAAGAAGCAACGTTGGAAGGGATGAAAGAAGACTTCTGGAAGCGGAGTTATTTCGGTGTATTCTCCCCGGATGTTGTCTTGCGCGTCCGTGTTGGCGACAAGCCAAGTTGGTTGCTGCTACACGATCCTACCGTCTTCCCTGCTGAGCTCATGCTTTCACACACACCCATCACCGGAGTTGCTCCCAAAGACCGGCGCAATCCTCCTCTGCAACAAACATCCGACACACACGCTCCCCCCCCATCGAAGCATCCGAAAGAACTTCAGCCTCTTCACATGCCACCTCCCTTCCAGGCAGGTCAGC
The DNA here is from genome assembly GCA_010015705.1 of Aulographum hederae CBS 113979. NCBI lineage: Eukaryota > Fungi > Ascomycota > Dothideomycetes > Aulographales > Aulographaceae > Aulographum > Aulographum hederae. Next base: position 559,987 of record ML977139.1, on the reverse strand, counting down.
GGCACGCCTCCCCATGCTGCAGCAGTAAGCGCTGAATGCGATCAAAGTCCGAGAGACACGCGAGTCGGGCGTCTTCCTCTATCCTTCTCAACCACCACTCCGCATGTCCCACGAGAGGGGCCACGAGGAAGCGCTGACAAAGTCATCCAACCCCTTGATCGATCCACACTCGCATCTGCCAAGAAGTCGTGATACACCCGAGCCTCTGCGGGTGTGACCACCCTCGCTTCGTGGTCTCGCGCAGGAAGCGGATCAAAAGCATGGCTGCCGTACGACCAGTGGACGACCTGCTCGAGGGTAGATACTAACAAGCTTTACCCATGCAGGACCGCAGCAGCAGCCAGCAGCCAGCAAGGCAGGAAAGAAGAAGTTGGGGACGCGGCGCGGGAAAAAGTCGTGAGAAGCGTCGGTGGTTGACCAGTGGGACTAGCGGCTCACTTTTCCTCTGCACTCGATCGCCGATCTGTGAGCTGGGGATAGAAAGAAGGAAGTGAAAGAGGTCGCTCGATTCGGATGTCAGGATGGCTTTATGCAGGTCGTAGGGCTGAATTGAAGGGCAGAGTCATGCCTGTTCTGGGTCCTTGGCGAGGAGATTGCTTTTCACGATGTTCGCCGCTCCATACGATTCTGGCTCTCAACACAACCTTCCCTCTCCGTAGGATTTGCCCTGCTGCATGCGATCGATCGTGACTGAGCAGCCTTCTCATACGCTTTTTACCCCTGTTGTGGAACCCTTTTATCACTCTTGAAGGCCTTGTGCCCTGTTTTGAATCTGCATTTTGTCCGCCTTTCTTCTTCTTCCTGTAACTTTATGGTTGCGTTGTGGAGGACGACCGATCTTTCGAACTTCGCATGCGCGCCTTGTGTCCAAGCGGATGTATCTCCGGCCGGAGTGGGACTGTTTTAGACAAAGTCAAAAAGATTGCTAATTCTCAATGCCTCAAGCTCCACGGAAAACCCGCAAAAAGAAAAAATATTTGGAAATTAGAAAAGTTCCTCCAAGCTTACTAGGCGTGATACTGCAGTGGCATGTGCCGCATAGTTACAGCATTTCCAAGGAAAGAAGGGAGGATGGGCTGGAGTCCTGCTAGAATCTCCTGGCTACAGCACGAGCGCCTTGCTCGTAGGTGCCAAAGTCGACCGGCGGATTGCTGCAGGACATGGTGTGGTGCCCAGCTTGACACTGAAGCGAGCGATGTCGGCTATCCGGACCAATTCCAGCCATGAGGCATCTACGACACTGCATTGCTCGAGTCACAAGGAGACCACGCCCAACGGATGCCTTTAGTTTTCAGACGAGACGGCGGCAACTCCGAGAAAGCCTGCGACTGGACCTCTTTGTCAAGTCACAAGTGTCGTCTTGGAAAGTCGAGTAAGAGCGTTAGCCGACGTGGCTGCTTGTCCGGAGAGCCTGGAATGCTGTCAGCAGTGTGCAGTCTCCCATGAAGTGAGGCGGCTGTGTACCTACCTGCCTATACGCCCAGATATCGTACTATCAACATTGCTTCTCCGGGTTGAGGACCTTCGGATAACTTGGCCAGCTCTGAGAACATCTGTCGCTTTGGCTAGTTGGCAGGATCAGAAGCGCTCCCTAATGCGAGAAGCCATGCGTGAAGTGGCGAACATACTGAGGTATTTTTCTGTTGGAAGCGAGAGGGTGTGATGGTGGGTGTCGAGATCGAGATTCGGAAAAAGCCTTCGGAAGGAGCCTGGACGGAAGGTCTGGCCAGACGCCCCGGCCCGCTTACTCGTATCTTGAGGAACTGCTGGAACTTCTCATCGGAGGTGCTTTCTGCCTTTCGACTGAACCGTGTTGTTGTGAGTGCTTCGAAGAGGTATCCGGTCAGTGTACAAAGCAACCTCGGGATGAGCGCCCTGAACGAGCACTAGAAAGAGCCATAGAGGAAGTAATGACCGGCTAACGAGACATGCTTTCTGTCTTTGTTCAAGCTAATGCCAAACTGTAGGATTTTCTCCCTTGTTTGCACGCACGATCCGACGACGTCCGTAGGAGGGAGGACCAGCGGCCACAATCCCCAATGGAAGCTCGGCATTATCCTCGCTCTGGGTTTTGAGCTGTGAAAAACTGGGAAAGAGAAGACGTTGAACATACCACACGGTAAAAGACCCTCATTGGCATTTCCGATCCAGTCCCGGGGGTTAAAATCCCGAACCGAATGCTGAAATCAGATTTCGCAGGCTACCGAGGAGAAGCACGATGCTATGGCCTCTGAACAGCGGTACATGTCAGTCGGTGCCATCATATTGACGGTCATCGTTCGCGTTGTGTGAGCAATCGGATGGATTGATACGCAACTTTCGTCTCTTCCTGGAAGGACAACTCAGGGATAGAAGAGTAGTGGACTCGATGCCGAGGGTTCCGTAATACAAGTAGTTCGTGGACACTACCAAGGCTTCCTCGCTCTTCCGAGCGACAAACCCCTCTTGTCCTCGCAGTCACGCGCCGCCGTACGCCGTCTCCAGCGCGCATAGTATCGTCCGATTCGGAGTGTGGTAGCGCGGGCAGTGGATGACAAGACGTCGGTCTCAAGGACGCGATGAGTGTTGTGTAAGAGCGATGATTTCTTTCTATCAGAAGGGCTGAGACGAGGTTTCGTCGGTTCCATGTGGCATGACCAAGAGATCGATTCCCAATTTGGAAGGAATCCGAGATTAGTCAGCGATGATCAACGGAAAACACCGTCTCATTGAGTTGAAAACCACAACACCACAGAGCAGCAGGAACTGCAAATAGAAAGAGGATTTAGGAAATCGACTAGGAAAAAAATTGCGCAAATATAACATAGACCTTTTGTTCTTGAATTTGCCTCGAGTCTGCTGTATTGATGTCAATATCTTGTTCACCTTTCAATCTCATGATCCAACCCACTATTAGTTTATCTGCATACCTAGTGCATGCCTTATGTATCTTGCTGTGCCTCTCCCAACTGGTCATACTCTCTGACAAGAAGAAACACGACCAGATGACAGGGTGCTTGGCTGCTCGTCTGTAGGGTTCGTTTCGCCTCGCCTCAAATGCCTATGCTGCTGCGTTCCGGCATTCACCTTGTTTTCTCTCCCGAGATAGAGTCGAGGATTTCCATGTCTTCCTCGCTGAGAACGACAAGCTTCCTGTTCGCATCTATGTGGGCAGGCGTGACTGACTTTGCGACAACGGAAGCGTTGCGCGCAACTATGCAGAAGTTGAATTAGCACCTCTAGCCAAGCTTGCGGGGGGAGGACAAGGAGGAACATGAATGAATGAAGTACTAGGAAGCTTTCAAGACGAAGGTGACCAAAAAAGAAGCTTTTCATACCATGCCAGCTCAACAGTATTGTCTCCGCCCCTACGCTGTGTTTCTTTGCGACTCTTTTCACGCACTCCTCATTGAACAGTGGCGTACCCTCGCCTCCGAATGGGCGGTCCGCAACCACATGAATGCCCTTTTCCACGCAGAAGTCCATAGTCTCCTGCTGAGGGAGCAAAGGGTGACACTCAATCTGATTGACAGCAGGAACGACATTCGCCTTGGCAAGGAACTGCTCGAGATCAGGAACAGAAAAATTCGCTACACCAACTGCCCTAACCCGGTTAGTGGACATAAGTGCGGCCATGGCTGCGTACGTTGTAGAGGGGAGGTCGTGGCATCCGAAATGAGGTTCAGTTTCTGCAACATAATTAGCTTTGCCTTGCAATGATATTCATGCAATCACTGTGTGACCATCTTTCCAAATCGCGAGCCATCACACCATGCATAATTTCTAGGACCCGCTCACCTTGAAGTTCATGATGTCTTTCCCCAGCTTCCAACATCCATAAATCCACACAATCAACAGTCAATCTCTCCAAACATCCGCCCAGGGCGGACTCTACCATTGCATCATCCCAGTCTTTGTTCCACTGAACCTTTGACGATATGAACAGATCTTCCCTCTTCACACTACCCTTTGTTTCATTTAGAAATTGCTCTATAGCCAACCCTGCTGTGTCTTCACTGCCATGACTGACGCCGCAGTCGATACGGCGATAGCCCGCCCTAAGCGCGTGCAGTACAGGAGCTTCTTGTGTTTCCTTGGGAATGATAAAGGGATACTGGGGGACAATAACACCGAGAGCGGGAATGGTTGCACCAGTGTTGAGGGAGATTGGAGAGTTGAGCGTAGGACTTGGATGGAGAATCCTCTTGGGCGTTTTGGCAAGCATGAAATTTGCTAATGAGGGATTCATTGCGGTGATATGCGAAACAGAAACTTTTCGCGCAATACGAAAGGCACAAATGACGAGGAAATGACAGAGTCGAATGGGTGGGTGGCTGAAAGTGAGGTCTGATATCAACGCATTCGATGAATGGAACAGGAAGAAGGCATTGAAGAACGTTTTGGTACCCGTCACAGACTGGGTCTTTTGCACTACGAATTCTGAGAGCAGACGAAATATGAAAATGAGAGCTTTTATGTGGGAGATGAGTCCAAGCCTTGGAGACAACCCTCGAAACGCCACGACGTCATTTGGTCGCGTCGTCGCGTCTGCTTTATCGATAAGATTTTTGGGTAATCAGCACGTGACCGGCGACAGAACGATCAATTAATGCGTTGACGAGTGCAGTATTGACTTGAAGCAAAAGTCCTTGTCGGGTTTCTCTCTAGCTCTCGTCGTGCTTTCGAAATAAAAATTTCTTCTGGAATGGAAGTTGTACATCACGAAAAACATAGCTCGAGAGAGGGGACCTCCATTGCCCCTTTTCACTCACACACTCCCTTCCTTCACTTTCTCGGCTCTCAATCGATCATATCCAACAACACTGCCCAGCAGAACCTGCGCTCCTACTGCACAGTCTTCCGGTGCACAGTACTCCGCCGGATGATGGCTCACCCCACCCCTACAAGGCACAAAAATCATACTCGTCGGCACTCTCTTACTCGTCTCAACACTATCATGACCGGCACCACTCACCATCTTCATCGTCAACTTCTCCAGATTCTGCGTCCCAAAGAGGCCTTCCGAAGCTTCTTCAACGCAGCGGATGCAGTCCTCATGGAAGTCCACAGCCGGCGAAATGGAATCCGTCTGCCACTCCACTTCACAAGGTATCCCTTTGACACCACCGGCAGCCAGGCCATCGACATCTTCGCCTGCCGCAATGGCGGCGAAGTCTTCCTTTAACTCTTGCTCTACAGCGTCAACGACTGTATCATGCGCGGCTCTGACGTCGAGACTGAATCGCACAGTTCCAGGCACCGTGTTCGTACTTCCAGGCTCCACCTTCACGATGCCCGTCGATGCTAGAGCCCCTTTACCTGCTGCAGAACGATGGCTTTGCACTATCATTCTCGAAGCAGCTACTAGCGCATCAGCCCGATGCTCGAAAGACGTAGTGCCGGTATGGCAGTCACGGCCTGTGACGGTGATGGTGAACCACTTGTAGGATTGGACTCCCTTGACGATACCGATTTTACGTTTCGAGGAGACCAAGTGGGGACCTTGCTCGATGTGTAGTTCGAAGTGAGCGGCCATTGGTGTGGCGGTGTAGCTACAGGGGGTAGAACCAAGGAAGTTGATAGATTCGAGGGAGGATTTTACGGTCGCGGTATCCGATGCTGGAATGACGGAACGGAGCGAGTGTGCTGTAGAAAGGGGAATTGTACCGGACCAGACGGCGGAGGAGAGCATGGAGATCGGGAAGCGGGCGCCTTCTTCGCTGTAAGGGAGAATCATTGTCAGCTATTTGAGAGACAAAGTGAGGTGAGATAAAGTGAGGTAGGAACGTGCAACTGAAGTGAGATCGAAGCTGAGGCAGTACCACGGGGTCTGAACGGCGAAAAAAAAATGATCAGGAATATCCAAGTTTAGAAAACCGCATGTATTCCCGGATATTTCTACTCTTGCCAAAAGCATTGATCAGAAGTGAGCCCATACAGCTCCTGTAAGTAAGCTGGAGACATCCAAAGTAAATCTTCTTGCTTGGACGGGAGGATAACGAAAAAGTGCAACGTCCAACCGTGCACTAATGTCGAGAGCACCTCGCCATCGGCCACCTCCAGACATCCGAGGAGCGCTGGGTTATAGCAAAGCCAGAAAAACATCGACTGTCTTTCAGCCATAAACACAGCTCGTAAACTGAGATCTCAACTCACTTAGTCCAATTCACAACCCCCACTGGCCCCTCCGTCTCCACCCACCCCTCATTTAAACATCTCAGCATCTCCACTCCTGCCAGCACTCCCAGAATGCCATCATACCTCCCGCCGGTCGGTTGACTATCCAGATGCGAGCCCGCATACACTGGCGGAAGATCGTTATTCAGACCTGGGCGAACGGTAAAGATGTTTCCCATCTCGTCAACGGTGGTGGTGCAGCCGAGGGCCTCAGTGGTCGAAATGAACCATTTGCGTACTGAGGCGTCAGAAGGGGTGAGTGAGAGCCGTGAGAGTCCTTTTTCGGTGGGGCCGCTGCTGCGTTGTTAGATTTGGGCCCTCTGTGTTAATGATCAACATCCCAGGGGCGCATCTTCGAACTTGTGCATGGAAGAGGACGGCTCTGCCATGGAAGAGGGATAATCTGGGGCGAAACCTAGGACATGAACTCACTCGCCCCAACTTTTGCCTGTACCCCACTGAGCCGTATGATGTATATCTCCGACTAATCTCTCCTGACTCACTTTCAAGCTTGCGACGTCCTTTTTCGACATCTCTGAGGTGCGTGTTTGGCATATTCGAGATGAAGAGAACGTTCGATGGGGTTGTAGCTTCACAGAAAAACCACTGCGATGGAAACCAGGCCTCAAGGGAAACCCGTCCGACGGAAATGACTTGGGCTTAGAGATAAATCGACCAATGGCTTTACCGGCGCAAGAGTTGAGTGTAGTAGACATGCTGAAAAGGGACTAAAACATGCCATGAAAGGAAGCCCAGAGAGATACTGTGCACAGCTAAGGAGACCGATGATCTTGAAAATATGCGAAGTGAGATCTGTAAAGAGAACTTGAATCGATCTGCTGGAGTTGAAGGTGTAAAGCATCTCCGCTTCAATAGGGAGCGGGCATTGATAAGCGTTCCTTAGTTATCCCAGTCAGCAATACCTAAGGAACACCCCTTCACCACACTTAGCTCAGATCTTTGCGCTCTCGTCTCTCAGGCTAGCTCCCTCATCCTCCAAGTCACAATACTCATCCGAGGATACATTTTCGAAGCTCAAGCGTGATGGCCGAAAGGCTTCTGACTCGGCTCAAATTGCTAGAATCTGCTACCATGTTCCACTCAGGACCTCCGCAAGCACTCATGGCTGAGCGGCGAATCCATCCGTCCATCTCCAACAAGACGAGAACCAAGCATCATCAATGTCCTGGGTGGCTAATAAGCGCCTCCGCTGAAATGACGAAGAAATTTTTGCCACATTCCCTACTTTGGGCGAGTTGATTTCCCTTGCTTCCCCGATTTCTTATACACTCTACTCCCCTGCGGCATCGAGCATCGGAGGAGTACGACTACTCGACTATTTTCAAAAAGTGTCCCACTTCGCCGCTAAATGACTCTTTTGTTTGGCTATCATGGGCTATCATAGTCATGAACTACATCGGCTCGTTGCCTTTCTACTCATCACACTAGCTCCTATCTATTACTTTTCATTTGTACGCCATTCTTCCAACCATGTTGTCCCAAAGCCCTGGACAATACCTCAAAATTTCACAGAGAAATATCTTGAAACCCACGTAGATGATCCATTTAGGATTGCTCCTCTAGCCGAACTCTGCGAGAGCATCAAGTGGAGACCGAATCTAGTTCTCAATGTCCATGATGCAAATGGTGGCATTGGGAACGTTCGAGGAAACCTCCTCGATTTCCTCTTCTTCGCGATCCACGCAGGCGCCTCCATTGTTCTTCCAATCCGGGCAAGCCGTGGAGACGAAGACTTGTCCGCTCTTTTCAGCGACCGAGCCCCATTCGACACATTCTTCGACGTCGACGTCTTCACAGAAAGCCTCGGAGCGGCTTGTCCCCAGATGGACATATACAACAGTACCGAGTATCTGAAAACGCTCGAGAACGACTTCACTCCACGCAGCATGCGCACAGATCTGGATCCGAATAACACGGTAGCCGCAAGTATAGCAGGCTTCAACGAATGGCTCGCCGAGCACGAAGAATACGACCCTCTAAATGCCACCCTCGTCAACCTTGGTCGCACTCTCTGGGAAACAAACACCCTCGCACACCCTACTTCCTTCCGTAATTCCTTCGGTCGCATCCTCCAACTGCAACCACAGGTCCGCCGCCTCGCCGCAATCGTCACCCTCAATCTCGCCACCCATTTCTCCCTCAATATCGATCCCTCCGGGCACGGTGTTTTCCCCAACGCCTTCCTAGGCGCCCACCTCCGCACCGAAGCAGACGCCGCAAACGCCGGCTGGCTCAACGACCAGCACTCCAACTTCGCCGCACAAACGGACGATTACTTGGCCCTTGCTGCCACCACCAATCTTTCTATCATCTACGTCGCGTCCGGAAATGTCGGCGAGCTCGCGAATTTCGCCGAAAAGGCGTGGAAGAAATTCAACATGACTGTAATCAGCAAGAACGAACTGCTAACAGGCACCAACAAAGCGGAACTGAATGCATTGGCCTGGGATCAGCAAGCGCTGGTCGACTACGAAGTTCTGATGCGGTGTAGTCGGTTTGGCGGGTTCGTGCGGAGTAGCTTTAGTTGGAACATCGCCATGCGGAGGAACTTGGTGGCGTGGGAGGACTGGAGGGATAAGGAGGAGAGGAAGCTGATTGTGGGGATGCGGAAGAGGAAGGATCCGTTTGAGACTGCGAGGAGGGAGGATTGGGTTGCGTTTGATGATGGGTTGAGTCGGATTGTGGGGAGGGATGAGTGGCATGAGATGAAGATATCCAAGGGCATATGGCCGTGAATGAGGCTGGTTAGTTCTCAGCTCGTCAAAGTGAGGAACGGCGGGAACAAAAGAGAAGGGCAGATTTAATTATGCAGCATTGAATGAAATCAGATGATTGATTCAAGACACTGCAAACTTGAGTCATAGTAGCATGGCCAAAAATGAGACATCTAATATTGAGATGGGTATTTGGACGCCGCAAAAACGACTGACCTGAAACGTCTAATGAACCAACACACTTGCAGATTTTTGCATTTTAAAACAAAATGATATATGTTGGTACTGATCTGGGCGGGCTGCAACTCAGAGAAACCTATCCGCTCACCTCTCTCACTTCCCATTCCTCTCACCATCCAAGTCCCTCCTCACCCTACGCCGCGACTTTCTTCCCTGACCTCTCCTCCGCCATCTTCTCAAAAAGCCGCTTCCACCCCACCCTAACCTCCTCCACCTCCCCGCCCCCCAACTCCCTCACCCTCTCCACCAACTTCCGACTATCCAACTCACACGCACTCCTCGCCGCCACAATCAAGCCCTTCCCCTTCAACTCCCCATCACCACAATTCTCCCACTCGTGGCTGGGATCCACAGTCCGCTTCCACATGGTCAACATCTCGTCGTGCGAGATGGCGCCCGGGTTCGTGAAGTTGTAGACGCCGGTGGTGATGTGTTCGGCGAGGAGGAGGGCGTGCGGCAGCATGGAGGTGAGGAGCGTGGCTGAGTTGCTGACGCTGTAGACGGTGCGGTAGGAGAGCATTTTTGTGAGGAAGGAGCGTGGGTCGGTCGGCGAGTCGGAGACGGGCATGCGGAAGCGGAGGATTAGGGTGTTTGTGTAGAATTTCATGATCTGGGAAGAGGAGGGAAGTGTTAGATTTGATTGTTGGGACGGTTGGATTGATGCTGGGAGGGGAAAAGAGCCCGGAAGTTTAGGTAGGAGTGGACTAACCTCTTCGACTCGTGATTTGGTGTACGAGTAGAATGATCCGCCGAAATTGGGCAGGTCCTCCTCCGTGTAAGGCTTTCCTCCCTCCACATGCTCCTCGTCGTAGATATAGATACCTACTCTCAAGTCAGTCCCATTCCGCAAGATCCAAACGTAACACCCCGAGGTAAGGTATAAACCATGTGTTTTGCCTTCCCTCAATAGCAACACATACACCGCAACAAAACTGGAATAGAAGAAAACTCAACACATACACCCAGTAGCAAAAACCATCAAATAAACTTCCCTCAAGAAACAGCAATCCGCCAAATTAATCGCTCCAATGACATTAGCTCGAATCGTTTCCTCCTTGTTATACTCGCAATAATCGACATTCGGCCGTCCCGTGATACCCGCGCAATTAACAACATGAGTCGGCTTGACGCGGTCGAGGACTTCAAACACGGCGGTGCGGTCTTCCATGCGCGCGGTTGTTGTGTGCACGTTTAGGCCGCGCGAGACCATGAGGTTATAGAGCATGTTTGCGATCCAGCCGTTGCCGCCCCAGATGAGCCAGGTGTGGTCGGAGGAGAAGGAGGGGGTCGAGGATTGCTGTGGGGAGAGGGGTTGGGAAGGGGCGAGGCCGGGCATGTTGGCGGTGATACTAGTGGTTTTGGTGGGTTAGATAAATGGGGGTAGTGCAGTGGAAATGGAGTCAACTTTGGGTTATCACGGAAGACTCGAATTCGGGGAGAGAAGAGCATATTTGTGTAAAGATGCTAAACGATAGACTAGAAATACCTACCTACGATCGTGCTCGTCCTGTCAAGTAAGGGGTTCAAGGGAGTTCAACAAGGCTAGTCTGGCGACCTTCAACCATCCCATCTCCAGAATGCTCTCATGCAGGGGAGTTTCACTTGCCCGAACTTCCCTTGCTCGTCTGCATCGCGACCGAATACCTGCGTGCAAGTCAGTCAAGGAACATACTTGTGGAAGAAAGAAAACCCAAGAAAATTTCAACACGTACAGAATGATACCACCCAACGCAAGGACGATCCCAGCAACACTCCCATCAGCAAGGGGTCTCCCACTCATCGCCCATCCTAGCGCAACGATGCAGCACGACTTGAGATGTCCGACGACAGTGCTGCTGACGGGTCCGGATTCGTTGACGATGAAGAATTGGGAGAGATTGATTACGCAGGCAAGGAGTCCGCTCTGTTCGGTTGTTATTAGCTGACTGATGATTCTCTTAGGCAATGATGGAGGTGCCAGATACATACCAAACCAATGAGCAACCAGTGCGGAAGAGGCACTGATGTCCACACAGTAACATCATCCGTGAATGGAATGACATAGGCAAGCAAAAGCACGCTGAGCGGGGCCTGGTTGAGTAGCAGTGGCATACTCCCCATCTGCAGCGTCTTGTGGTAGCGCGATATAAACACGGTATACAGACTGCTACTAAAGACTCCAAGCAGCGCAAAGGTGATCCCTAAAACTGAAGTCGGTTGCACATCCGTTCCCTTGACTGGCAGTGAGTCGTAATAGCTGACAACCCCAACCCCAATGCAGGCTGGCACAAGCGCCAACCCGGCATTGAAGGGGATGGTGGCACCAGATATCAGGAAATTGAGTGACGCGACACAAGGGGTAAGGAGGATGCGAGCGATTTGGTAGAAGCTGACCGAGGAGTGGGCCAGCGAGAGGTTAGGCATTATTACGTTGAGGCACATCGCGGCTGCCAGCGGGAGGATTTTGATCGGAGGCGCTCTCTGGGCTTGGAAAACGTTGAAGATTGGGCGCGAGATGATGTATAGTGTGATGCCGGTGACTGCGAAGTGGAAGGCGGCGAAGCTGACTTGCCCTTGTCTCAGAGACTCGGTCGAGAAAAGGAGCTTGTTGGTGAAGACCTAGAGGTTTCAGTAGGGTGCTTCAAGAACAGGGTCGAAAACAAGTCTTACGATTCCAATTGTAGCAAGTATATTTGCGAGCATCCAAAAGATAAGTCGTGGGCTCAAATGGTCGCCTTTGCATCGAGGTGGTGATGGAGGTGGCTCCTTGGACTCCTTGAAAAGGAGTGCCTTTTCCTCATCGTGGAGGACTGCTTTTTCTTTCGTCGCCATGGTACTGTCTGCTGTAGTATGAAGAAAGACAATGGTTTGATTTTGAATTTTGCTGCGGACATCAGTTCATACGCGACGTTTTTGAGATATTCAGACGCGTCTGTTGACTGCATTCTTGTCGCGTGGCGATGAGATTATGAAAATGTATTTACAAGCGGCGTGCCCGCTGTTTGCGGGGGTAAGACATCGGCAGAGAATACTTCAAAAAGTTGAAAACATGTCGATTGGTATACCAGGTAAGAAAAAGATAATTCAGCTACATCTTGAGGGAAATGCTTACCATATGCATGTCTAGTAGGCTCTGGGTTGGATTCGCGCTTCTTCGTTGACAGCCATGAATGGGAACAGGCACCGCTTTTGCGGGGCACGACTAGATATGAACCTCTGTCCAGTGTTCGAAACATTATGATAACGGGTGGGGAAGGCTTCATGTATGTCTCCACAACGATTACCGTGATCAGTCTAACCAGCTTAGTGGATCTTGGGTCGTTCGGCATCTGGTTCTAACCTATCCCGAGGCATACAACATTGTCTCCTTTGACAAGCTGGATTACTGCTCATCTCTCAACAACACGCGTATGCTGGATGGCAAGGGGAACTTTAAATTCGTCCACGGCGATGTGACTTCTCCTGAGGACGTCATGCGGTGTCTTCGTACCTACAACATCGACACAGTCATCCATTTCGCGGCGCAGTCACACGTTGATCTCAGTTTTGGTAATTCGTATGCGTTCACCCGGAATAACGTGTATGGCACACACGTTCTGCTTGAGTCGGCGAAAGAGGTGGGCATTGGCCGGTTTATCCATGTTTCCACTGATGAGGTCTATGGAGAAGTGGATGACGACGCGGAAGATTTGCTGGAACACAGCCTGCTGGCACCGACAAACCCGTATGCGGCAAGCAAAGCGGCTGCAGAGATGATGGTGACAGCGTACTCCAAGAGCTTTCAATTGCCAGCAATCCTTGTGCGGTCAAACAATGTGTACGGCCCTCATCAGTACCCAGAAAGTAAATTTCATGCCAGTAGAAAGTTTTGATAATGGACTTACCATCTGCAGAGGTCATCCCAAAGTTCATCAACCTTCTGATGAGGAATCAGAAATTGACGGTCCACGGCAACGGAAAACATTCGCGCAGATACCTGTGGGCAGGAGATGCCGCTGATGCATTCGATACCGTCCTCCACAAGGGAGTTGTAGGTCACGTGTACAACGTGAGCTCACAGGACGAAGTCACCAACCTGGAGCTATGCGCGAAGCTGCTCAACCAGTTTGGAATCAGCGATACAAAGGGCAGGATCGAGTACACCAACGACCGCCCTTTCAATGACTATCGCTATGCAGTCAATGGCTCCAAGCTGCAGGCGCTGGGATGGAAGCAGCAGTTGAGCTTTGAAGAAGGACTTCGTCGGACCGTAGAGTGGTACCGTGATTTCCCTGAGTGGTGGGGTGACATCAGCAGTGTCTTGACCGCTTTCCCGGAAGTTGAAGGCCAGGCTATGGTATCAACGAACCAGGCCAAGCATACAGGAGCTCTGATCGAGGCTTTGCGGGAAACGAACGGGAATGCAGGAAAGCAGGCAGACGTGGGAGCTGAGAGGGTGAAGCAGATGGCGAATGGAGAAACAACTGCGAAGAAGAGGAAACTCGATGAAACGGAGGAGTGATAGGACTGGATGAGTGAGAAGACTAGAGGAGAACGACATCGACAAGTCATTTCGATCATGGCTGGGTTTGAAGCGTCATGGGTCTTTCGCAAGACTCCTTTGATTTTACCGTCCGCGTTGAGCTTCCATCCAGATTAGCGACGAGTAAATGGAAGACGGGTACCATTCATCTGCTAAGAGCCATCTGAGTGTATTCGAGGGTTACCGTGACTGAAACTGAGGAAATACCCGAATCATGCCATTGTTCGACGCTGCATTGAGGCTTCGCTCGACAAGAGACCGGCCACGGTACTTGAGTCCTCAAACGCGATTCCTCAATAGACAAAGCTATGTACATTCAGATACAAGCGATTCCGTGTCGTAATATACGATGCCTATCGTCCACGAAGTAAGAAATCACGGCAGTCATTGCACGATTCGTCGCTGCATTGAACTTTCGCCGGTCCATAGCGGCGGCGGAAAAACTCAGCACGTACGGTATTACTCCAAGTCGAAGGAAGCGATCTTCGTTTATTCTTACCTACTATCCTTCGGCGACTTGCGATTTCGAGTTTAAAGAAGAGGACAAGTACCGTATTACATACCGAGAGGAAATAGCTAGGCTTACTCTTAGAAGCGGAGGCTAGAAATTGGAAATTCGAGGCTAAACGCGAACATGTGAATACGCGTAGCTTGAGCCTTAGTCATCATCACGAGGAGGAAACAATTCGCTGAACCTGAATCCACCTATCCATTTCCTTTCCCTCCGCAATTCGCATATGATGCGCTTTGCTATCCGACCAGTTCTGTCTAACGTAAGAAGCTGCCTGTCACGCCGCATGTCCTCGTTTCCCCCTGGGCATATTCTTCATGGCGTGCAGTGGAATTACCGTATTCGACGCAATTAACGGCGACAACACGCACACATCCACCGTTTTCAGAGCTGAAGTCATCCCGCACAATCTCGCTGTCGATATTCCCCAATGGTCTGTTTTGCTCGTCAATCTCCTCCGATTTCTGAGATTGACACTGCTGTGAAGGGCGCTCATCAAAGCAGCGTCGCCAGACGTTCCACATTCTTTAGAGAATTTAGAGCGTGAACTGCAGAGCTACCTCCTTCCTGGCGTTGCCTCTGCTGCCTGCTACCGGAAGCTGTACGAAACTATCCGCGATCCTACAGATGGGAGTGAAAAGTACGTCACTATGGAATGGTTTGACACCACTCTCGCAGCAGTGAAATATCAGCCCAATATGCGCATCTATGCCCTCATCAAAACTTTTTTGAGGGCGGCATTGGAAAGCCGCGTCGTGTTGGAAAAGCAGAACCATGTAAATACAGGTATATAGACCCGATTCTCAACAGTAGACGTCCGCTAATCAGCAAGAGACTTCAAACCCGCAAACATTCTACTCGCTGGTCTTGGCTGTGCTGAGATAACTGCCAAAGTAGGAGACTTAGGACTTGGTAAGCAAGCGTTAAGGGAGAAGAAATCTACGGCTTTACTGATACTCTACGCTTCCGGTGTTCCCTGCTGGCCAGCGTTACAACGCCCAGCCGTATGCTATGCGCGCCCCTGAGGTCTTCGTAGGTCAGCCATGCACCGAGCCATCGCAAGTCTGGGCGGTAGCCGCGATGCTCCTTTGCTGGATCAAAGCTGGAGTGATGGGTCAGTGGGACAGCCCCCATTGGCTCATTGATGACGCTTGGTGTATGGCAAAGATCAAGCGGCTCTTTCCTGACTGGAAAATCCCTACCCCTGACGAGTTTGAACGAAAGTCCTCAAAGTTTTAGTCGATATAACCAAGCGTATGAGTGAAGAGCAGCCGGAGATGCAAGCGATCTTGCCTCTAGCGGGGAGACACAAAAGGTGGAGATGCCGCAGCAATTGAGGGACCTTAGTCTCATAATGGTGGTTGATCCGAGCAAAAGGCCATCCGCCTCATATATCCTAGTGTCCGACGAGTTTCGGGCGCTTGAGAAGCTCGTTGATGCACAGGTCAATCATGTTTCCGCCAATGGCACGAAGCAGATTGAGCGAATCGTCGTCACGTGAGTGATTCCATCTTTTCGTGCTGTCTTTAGTGACCGTAACCAGAAATATGTCCCATCAGAGCCCAAGCGATACCAGTGCATACTTTTCTCTCCACGGGAAGACCGAAGATGGGGTCAAGGTCAAAGCTGGGCACGTCACCCAGGATCCTTCTAAACAGACGGTAAGTTTGCCACACCATATCGCAGAGCTGGGAGGCTTACATTACCATCCAGCAAGCCAACTAAGCGGGGGCTTTGGAGCGTCGAGATGTGCCTTTTTGTTGGAGTGGATTTCTGTGAGCGATCGATGTATGGGAGAATTCCTTTTGGTTGCTCTAAATAGAATTTGGGGTTAACAAAGTTGCTTACAGGGTGCTATTGCTTGGGAAGACGTAATATGCCCGTACCACAGATATTTACGTTTCTCTCCAAATGAGCAATGAGAAGTGATAGGGTGGCTGCCCCTGTTTTTCCATGTCAGTCAAGCTGTCGCCACATAACAGTCCAATCTCATGCTGTGGTGCTGTGCCGATTCAAGATTTCAAATCCCGCTTGTTTGTTTAAGGTAGAAGCCGGGACCGGGCTCAGCTGCTCGTTCCCTGCGGGCCGTAGTCCCCGGTTCCGGCATCGCCAACACGATCCCCTCTCAAGGTATTTGGGGCAATTTCTCTGCAATCTCTCCCTTTCTGTGCCGCTTTGCAATTTTCTTTAGTTACTTCAGCCTGAACCTTACAGACGTACAATTCAAACCAAAAAGGTGTATAATGGCCACGCCCGCAGACGCGCCGGAAATCCTCACAGCGGAGGGGAATCCGCGGTCTCATGATACGCCATGGTATAACAAAGAGGAGCCGGAGGTCTCTGCTGCCGCGAGGAAATTGTTGAGGGAGTGGAGTGAGGTTAAGGATGACAATATCGTGGGGAGGGTCATGGCTTTGGTTAGTAACGTGCTACGATATTATTTGCTGTGTAACGCTTCCAATTTTTGCAGACCCAGCTGACACGAGACAATCTTTCGAGCGACATAGAGGGATAAAGCTTGGAATGTCGTAAGTATCACTACTCTTTAATGTTCCTACCAGGTCTTGATTGTTGTTGAGTGTTTCATACCTCTCAATGTTTCCATTCTCCTTGATCAAACCCCCCGTCTCTTCTCCTTTCTCCCGCGTCCCAAACCAACTTCTTTTCCTTCACAGTTCCCTTTCCCCTGCATAGGCCAATACCGCTTCCTCGACCTCGTCCTCCCTACCCTCCCCATCTATACCGACCTCCTTACCCTCCTGAAAAATCCATCCACCAATTTCCTCGACCTCGGCTGCTGCCTCGGCCAAGAACTGCGCCAACTCGCCCTCGACGGCGTGTCGCCGTCGCAACTCTACGGCTCCGATCTCTCGGCGCAGTACCTCGAGCTGGGCTACGAGCTCTTCGGCGACCACGAGAAATTCTCCAAGGCGACGTTCATTGCTGCTGATGTGTTTAATGAGGAGGAAAAGGAGGGAGAGGGGTTAAGGGCGTTGGAAGGGAAGATGGATGCGATTTATACGGGTTCTTTTTTCCACCTTTTCGATTATAGTCTTCAAGCCCTCGTCGCAAAACGCGCTGTTAAGCTCCTGAAACCCACTCCAGGCGTCCTAGTTCTCGGAAGGCAGATCGGGAACGCGAAACCGGGGGAATATCCCAGGAGGATATCGGGAGGGACGCGTTTCAGACATGACGCGGCGACCTGGAAGAAGTTGTGGGAGGAGGTAGGGGCTGAGACGGGGACGAAGTGGGATGCGCAGGTGCAGACGGAGGAGTGGAGTGGGGAGTTCAGAAAGGACAATCAGTGGGTACGGAGCCAGCCCGAGCAGACTATCAGGTTGAGGTTTGTAATTCGAAGGATTGAGTAGGAGGTAGAGTATTTTACATCTATTGGAGGAAACTTTAGTGGCAGTCCAGCGATTTATCATAGACAACTACAACATCTGAGGATGTGTGATTGCTCCCAAGACTACCGTGACATAAGAAACCTAACCAGCTGACAGAGAGAATGGCGAGAAGAAAAGAGCCATTCATACATCAAGCCATCCCTGGAAAACCACAAGATCTAAAGCTATAGGATTGTTTTTGGGACTACAGTCAGAGAGAAGATCTAGTGAACTGGCAGAGTGCATTAGTACGTACTATCCAACCATCACAAAAGAACTTCGGCTAGCTGCTAGAGTGTGCTGTGAACCACCCGTGGAAAACCATAATATCTAAAGCGACAGAATTGCTCAAGAGGCAACTGGTACAGATAACCTTTACACTAGTAGCTGACAGAGTGTGCTATAAATTATCCGTGGAAGATTACCGTATCTCAGGCCCTGAGATTGTTTCCGAGGCAGCTGCTACAATTGGTATTTAGCTTGTGGCTGGCAGAGTGCGCAGTAAACCTGTAAGTCATCCGTGGAAAAGCCCAATATCTAAAGATATGGGATTGCTCTTGGGGCAACCGCCGCAGATCGGTTTTAGCTGGCAGCTGGCAGAGAAAGCAAGTAAGGAGAAAGGGCCATTCTGTAGAATACCATAGATTATTTAAGCGATGGGATTGCTCCCGGGGATACCGTCACAAATGAACTTTGACTAGCAGGCTGTAGCTAGCAGGAAAAGTAGTGAGGGTAACACTCCAGTATTCAAACCCCCTGAAAAGGGGGTCCGAAGTAACCCCCTTCCTTCCAACGAATCTGTTAAATCTGATAGGTGGGCCATTGCAGCTGAACACTCCACTGAATCCCTGCTCAGCTGAGTCTTGTACCTTGTGCAGCTGAGTCCTGCACAGCTGAGCTCTAAACAGCTGAACCACCCTTTCCACCTTGTCTTCTTTCTCTGCTTCATTTCTCGTGTACATAGAGCTCTGCTATAGCGATGGCGGCTTGGCTTTGTGTACATAACCTCAGAGGAACTCTTCGAGAACCTCTTCTCTTCATCTTCGCAATAAATGATTTTTTCAAAGGCACACTGAAGTCTCTCAGTGATACCCTTTCAGATAGAATATTGAGCAAAAAGGGGCTTGGTAGATAGGCTATCCGTAGAAAATCATAATATTCAAAGCTATAGGATTGCCCCCGAGGCAGCCGTCGCATATGCTCTTTAGCTGGCAGTTGGTAGAAAGTTTTTGAGGGGACAAGCAATTTGCATCCATTTGACAGAATATTGAGCAAAAAAGGCCTTGGCCGATGAGGCCATCCGTAGATGTCAAGGTCCTGACGCCTGTGGCGTAGTCCCAGATAGACGAGGCTGTGATGGGCTGATAGCCTGATAGGCAGAACTGCAGCACTCTAGGCTCCAGCCAGGAATGTTCGTTTCATTCGTCTTGCTAAGTATTAGGCTACAGCACTCGTAGAGGGGTAACAGGTTATATGGGCAGTCCTTGGGATCGTTAGTTGATCCCTCATCTTCGCAATAATCAATTTCAAGGCTACACTGCAGACCTTCAGTGCAAACCCTTTCAGTAGAACATCACAACATTCAAATCTATGGGATTGCCCCCGGAGCAACCGCCAGATACAGGCTTTAGCTGGCAGCCGACGGAAAAGCTGCTGAGAAAAGTCATTTGGCATTAATTGGGAATTTGGATAGAATACTGAATGAAACGGGGCTTGGCAGATGGGCTATCCGCAGAAAATCACAACATCCAAACCTATGGGATTGCTCCAGGAGCAACCGCCACATGTAGGCTTTAGCTGGCAGCCGTCAGAAAAGCTCTAAGGAGAAAAGCTATTCAGCATCAATATGATAAAATATTGAGTAGGCCATCCGCAGAAAATCACAATATTTTAAGCTATAGGATTGCTCCCGGAGCTACCGTTACAGATAGGATCTAGCTAGCAGCCGGCAGAAACGTTATGAGGGAACAAGCCGTTAAGCATCAATATTGAGTAGGCCATCCGCAGAAAACCACAGTATTCAAAGCTATGGAATTGCCCCCGGAGACACCGTCATAGATAAGATCTAGCTGGCAGCCGGTAGAGGAGAAAAGCCATTCAGCATCAAATTGATTGAATATTCAGCAAAAAGGGGCTAAGTCCATCAAGAAACAAAGTTGAGATTTCCCCCACCACACCACCACCATCAATTTGGTATTTCCCACCCAGAATTTTTTTGAAAAAGGGGGATATTTATGAAGAAACCAGCCCAGAATCAGCAAAACCCATCAGAAATCATTAAAAACCAGCAAAATCCTCCCATTTCCCCCTGAAAACCGAAAAGTCGCTGGTCGCATTCGCCAGTTCCTCGCAAACATCGCCCACGAGCCTCCCTATATCTTATTAGGCTCTAAACGGGCGAAAAGCGTCGGACGAAAAGGGACTTACGTACCTAGTAGCCGCTCGAAATCAGGTCGTAGAGTTGGCACTCCCTCGCTGTCGGATGCGTATAGTCTAGCGGGGCCTGGTTTACGAGCCTCCTTAGCTCAAATTCGAGGTACGCTCCTCCGAGATCGTTCGTTTTCAGGAGCTGTGTAGCGACGGTATATAGTCCGTCGTATCGTATTCCGCATTCCGGCTTAGGGTGAACACCGAAGTGTTTCCCACCGCTTCTAAGGACCCTTACTTCGCGGCCTGTGATCCGGGATTTCTGTAGCGCCTTTGTACCCATTGTATCCTTCACCGTGTTCTCTGTATTTGTATCCGAACCGGAGCCGCAGTAGAAGAGGGTGTTTCCGGTATCCCTGTCGTCGTACGTGGTATTTGCCGCAGCAACAATGGAGTAAGCTCCACTTGGGCCAGCCGTGATCCCGCCAACATAGTGGCCGTGAGCTCCCATGAATATAGCCCTGTGGCGGTATGGGAACCAATCGCCTACGTTCATGCCATTATGGCCGTAGACCTTGGAATTTCGGTGGAGACTGCGGAGCTGGGGATCGAACGTCGGACCATGATGGTACAGGGTACCGTACATGATCCCATTGGTACCAAAGATAGGATGGTTTGGATGCGGCCTTCGTGCCATAGAAAGTCGGGTGGGTCCTGAATTATAGCTGGTATTACGAGGAGCGGTACGTTCCTCGGTAGATGCCTCCACCTCTTCTTCTTCCTCCTCTTCCGCCCCCCAGTTCTCTGCTTTCCACTGCTCGTGGATACTATCAACCTTTGCCGCCATATCTTCATCGTCGAGCCTCAAGTAGACATCATAGGCAAACTCCAACATCTTGTTGACATTGGTCGCCTTGTTCAACGCCGGCGTCATACGAACGTCGAAGATCCCGTTCATGCCCATGCGGAACCGTAAGATAAGCTCGGGATGTATCTGGCTTCGACCGCGGCCTGGTTTGGTTTTGAGGTATAGTAGCGCAACGACTCGCTTGGTAAAGTCCCGCATAGCTTCCTCAAGTAGAGCCGGGCTGGTAGGCCATACTAGAGCTCCTTCTTCGACGGACGTCACACCCTCAAGATCTATAGGATCGTCGGCCATTTTCCAGGCGATGAGGTGAAAAAGAAGGGAACTAAGGGGTAGAAGGTTAGTGAGGAAAGTAAATGTTGAAGAAATGCCGGGGAGCAATCCCATAGCCTAGATAGTAGAGAACTTTTTGTGGATGACGGAAGTAGAAGGTGCCCAAAGTTGCCTGCTAGCTAGCGGAAACGCTATTGCGTTGAGATGCCGGGGAGCAATCCTGTAGCCCAGGTCGCAGAGAGTTTTCTGTGGATGGCGGAAGTGGAAGGTATTTAAAGGTGTATGCCAGCTAGCCAAAACGCTACTGCGTTGAGATACTGGGGAGCAATGCCATAGCCCAAACCGCAGAGAGTCTTCTGTGAATGGCAGAAATGGGGTGTTTTGAGATGAGGTACTTTGTGTTTGACACGGGGAAAGTGAGAAGAAGACTTGCCTCAAAATTGCTCGAAATGTGTGGTGTTCGTGAGATGGAGGTACTAGAGAAAATATGAGCATTATATAGGAAGCCACAGCCTGAATTGGTGGTATGGATGTCAGGTCGAGAAGACTTACGTTTGAGGTCGCTCAAGGTGGGTGTGGGGTGGATTGGAGACGGAGGAACTAGAGAAAAGATAAGCTTTATATAGGTGCGAGGCTGCTAAGCCGTAGAGTAGACTAGCACCTCTATATACTTCAGAAGGATGGAAACCTAGAAGGGAAAAAGACTTCCCTCATGACCCGAGCTGCTCCAGGTGTGTGGTGGTTTAAAGAGGGAGGAACTAGAGGAAAGATGAGCTTTATATAGGCACGAGGTTGCCAAGCCGTAGAGTGAACTAGTGCCTCGCCTTTTTGTGCTTGAGAGTGATGAAAGTAAAAGAAGACTTACCTTAGAACTCGAGCAGCTCCAGGTGTGCGGTGGTTTGGAGATGGAGGAACTGGAGAAAAGGTGAGCTTTACATAGGCACGAAGTGCCAAGCTATAGAGTGGACTAGTGCCTCGCCTTTGTGTGCTTGAGAAAGATGGAAAGAGAAGAAGACTTGCCTTTAGATTGAGATCACTCGAGAAGAGTGTGTGTGTGGTAGATGGGAGATGGAGGAACTGGTGGAAAGATGAGCTTTGTGTAGGTGTGAGGTGGTTGCCAAGCCGTAGAGTGCACTAGCGCCTCTGTGTGTTTTAAAATGATGGAAGAGAAGAAGACTTACCTTAGGACTCGAGTAGCTCTAGGTGTGTGGTGGTTTGGGGATGGAGGGACTGGAGAAAAGATGAGCATCATATAGGCAGGTATAAGGCTGCCAAGCCGTAGAGTAGACTAGTGCCTCGCCTTCTTAAAGAGGATTAAAAGAGAGGGAGGCTTACCTCAGGATTTGAGCTGCTTCAGGTGTGTGGTGACTTGGAGATGGAGGTACTAAAGAGAACGTAAGTCCTAGAGAGGTGCGAGCTTGCCAAGCCGCGAAGCAGACTAGTATGTACGGCATACTTATTCCTTAAGAAGGGTAAAAGAAGAAACCTTACCTTTGAGCCCGCGCTGTTCCAGACGTATGGTGGCTTAGAGATGGAGGTGCTAGCGAAAAGGTGAGCCTCATCATATATAAATACCTGCTAAGCTGTAAAGTGAACCAACGGTGTAAGTAAGTGAAGCAACCAGAGAGAAGAACATAGGTCTGAAAGTAGGACATGATCCAGGTACGAAACTTGGCTCTGAAGACTTGGATGCCGTAGACTCTTGAAATGTGAAGGTCTGCACCTAGGCTGCTTCGGTTAGATAGTCGGTCATCGCCGAATTCAAGAATCTGCCTAAAATGATTTTCAGGTGTCACGGAATCACTAGATGCAGTGTGTGAGATACAAGATGATTGTATTCAGCGGTGCTATCTATCTAATTGCGTGATGAGGTTCAATTCAAATAACATGTCACGGAATCACTAGATGCAGTGTGTGAGATACAAGATGATTGTATTCAGCGGTGCTATCTATCTAATTGCGTGATGAGGTTCAATCCAAATAACAAGACGTTGCGTGAAGAGAGAAAGCAGAAGCAGGAGCAGGAGCAGGTCTGGTGTTACGTGTGGCCTCGATTAGAGCCGATTATACATGCCAAGCTAATCGGTGGCCGGACGCTTTCGCGTTGCCGCACCAAAACCGCGCATCCCCAGCCGGCTTTTCACCTGCTTTGTCTGGGCCGATTAGTTGGTGGCTTGTAGGCGCTTTGCTCAGCTCTCATAGGCTCGTTGACCTTGAAAGTGATGACCAATGTTCATGTTCGCGTTTTTCACCTTTCGTCCACCACCCCTCACCCCTCCTCCCTCACCCCTCCTTTGAGGCCTCCGGGTCGCCCCATTGCAGTATGATGTTTTCAAAGCTGTTCTCGGCTTCAAAGGCTCCTGTCGAAGGCGAAGAGACCGCCCAGCTGGATATAGAGACTATCAATGAACAATATATGCTGGATGCGGTGTCAACCGCGCTCGAAAACGCGTTGACGAGTAAGTCGCAAGCGACGAAGAATACCTATGGGCCGAAGCAGAAGGAGTATCAGGTTCTCTCACCCATTTCACGAGCTGTTTGCTGTGCTGGCTTGCTTCGCTGACAGGTGTTCTTGCTCCAGGCTTGGTGCGCGCTCCGCCAATTCAAAGACGGAAGCCTTGTCACTGAGAAGAAATTCATCACCTTCCTACAAACACAGGTCGCTGGCCGCTCCCTCCGCCGCCTGACGAAGAAGCATAAGGCTACTGGATCTCTTACGACACCCGTCCTCAAAGTGAAGACGGTAGGGCTATACGCAGCCGCAATCGTCTCGTTATGGGCCGCCCAGCATGCGCGCGGCGAGACGACTGGCACCCATCCCAAGACGATGGTGTTTCGCGGGCTCATGCAGACGCTCCACCAGAAAGCCCATGCTAAGAAAATACGCAACTTCGAAGACCGTGGGATCAATACTTTGTTAGACGGGTACAACGAGCAGCAGATGATGGCGTTGGCGGCTCTATTTTGGGAGAACGGCCTTACCACCAAGGTCGGCATCAGTATGCGGACATACGCTGACTTTCTCCTGCGCCATTACGGCCTCCTTCGAGGCTCGGAGACACGCCAAGCCTTCCTCTCCGAGATGATGGCTATGAAGCTGGAGAGAGAGGGCTCGACGGAGTGTTGGGCCATGATATTGGGGTTCTCGGCCAGTAAGGTGAATCAAACCGGCCGTGTGGAATATGGCGCATCTATACGCAACAAGAATGTGCTAATATGTCCCCTCTCGGCTATGGCTTTCTTCTTCCTCTGGAGATGGTGAGTTATTATCTGAAAATATGCCTGTTTCTGTACGAAACGGTATACACAGTGGCGGCGTAAGTACAGGTAGGCTAATCTCTAGCTAGGCACTTCAGCAATGAGCCGTTCCCCAACTTTACCTCACATGTGACATGGTATGAACGCCGTCTCTTCCCTCCGTCTGATGTCCTTCCGGACAAAGGTTACTCTAAATCTGTCCAGCACGAATGGATTGACAAGGCTTTCGACCGTCTTGGAATCCAATCTTCAAAGAAAACCCATTCGGGGAGAGTGAGCGGAGCGCAGCTATGTGAGGCGCAGGGCGTCGAAATCGAGAATATACGCCGTCAAGGTCGCTGGAACGAGGACAACATGTCCCGCTGCTACCTCAATAGCCTGCCCCTACAGCCCATGCGTGCGATGGCGGGATTTCCCGGCCAGGGAGGGTCATTCTACCTCCCCCGTGGCCGGGTATTGCCCCCTGAGCACCTACAGACCCAAATCTGGCCCCAACTGAATGAGTGGCCGAATGACCGGTTTGGAACAGGCAAAGACCATCTCACTGGCCGTGAGAGGACGTCCGATCTCTCCGCACAGGGCTTATGCCGTCTCCTTCGCTACCTGCGGATAGTGATCCTTCAAGACTCAGTCATATTGATGGAGAAGTTTCCCCGTAACACGCTCTGGCAGCTGCCCCTATTTCGGACGGCTGAGTATAAACAGTTTGCAGCAGAGCTTCGCCCAATGCTTGACGAGCAGGTAGAGGACCCACGCGATGTGCAGATCCGCCAGGTCGTTCCCGAAATCGCCCTGCGGCTTGATCGCTTTGACGCTGTCAACTCGCAGCAGCACTTGGACACGCGATATCTTGTTGAGCGCCACCTAGACCAGTTTCGAGAAAAGCTCATTAGTGCTGTAGCAGCTGAAGTCTCTCGCACGTGGCAGATGGGCTGCCTGGTATGGCAGCCGCTTTCAAAGATGTCCTCGCAGCAGCCACAGCCGCCACCGCCGTCGACGTCCTCGCAGCAGCATACGTCACCATCTTTTCCGGCCGCACGAGAAGTTCAAAATTTCGCTCTCCCGAATAGTGCTCCGCCATCACTTACGGTCGAGTCTTTCCGCGCCCCACCAGCGTCACTGATGGCGCAGCGGCCATTGCCTGAGTTCCAGTCTCTGTTCGCCAGCCCATCTGAGTCATCTGCAACATCTCCTCCCTCTCCTCATCTTCGTCCTCACCTTCCTCGTCAAAATCGTCATCCTCGTCATCCTACTTCTACCGGTTTACCTCCGGCCTACTCGATGAGTCGCAGCCATACGACCGTTCGACAGCTTTGTGAAGAATGGTATAGCGGCATAGATGGGCAGCCGTCGATACGGCATCTCGAAGAGCATTGGGGAAGGGCCTGGCGGAGAGCTTCCACAGAGGATGTATTTTTCGGACGTCGTCGTGTTATCATCGATGAACTCGAGCGGCTTGTCGCTGGCGGTTGCAGCTCCCGAGAAGCTGCTATCATCGACCTCGACGGTTGGAGAGGAACAGCAAGTCTTGACAAGCTGGTAATGAAGATCAAGAATCGCAAGAAGGATGGCCTAAATGGACGAGTTGGGGGAGTAGGCTAAGGGGTCGTTGAGAAAAGATAGAGACTCATTCTTGATGCAATTTATTGCCATTGAGCGGACCTCCCACATAAGCCCTGGCAACAATTGACTCCTTGCCTAGCCAGGTCCTGCCATATTCCGCTTCAACTTGCACCGTTTGCCGCCTCCTGTGACACATACTGTTCATTTCAACCATCGATTCAGTCCAAAGCGCTTCGTGAAGTTCGTCACGCAAAACTGCTCACTCGGGGCTCTCATTCTCGATCAATGCAAGGTCACAAAAACTCATTCTGGCGGCAGACGGTTTGTAAGCAGCAGATTGATCCAGAACTGAAATGTTGGCCATACAGCTGCCTCGTGGTGGCGGCTTTGCGGCAGTGATTTTGATGTGTTCACGTCCCTCAACCATACGAAAACGCCAAGAATTCTCTCAAGATGCCCCTTAACGGTACGGCGCGCAACGCGTCGCGACGCCGTGCACGCTCGCGAAACCAGCAATAAGGATCGCATTTGGATGCACTTTTTTTTGTTGGATTGCGCTCAATCCTAGCTATTCTTTGCACCTAAAATGACATTTATTGACCGGGCGGCCGCTGCGCGGGGCTGACGGGAGTGCAGGCAGGAAGTAATTTCGACTCTATCCTGGCCGATTAGATGCACGTCCCCCCTGTCCGCATATTTAGGTCTAATCCACTTAATAAGTCCTATGCGCGGCCCCGGACAGAACTCCTCGTTCTCAGGGGGTGGTCGGGGGTGGTCGGGGGTCTCGGCGCAGCTCGGCCCGGATATTGGGATTCAGCCCGATATCAGAAATCCAGCTGCGTGTCAGGTGATTAGCTTGCCAATGATATGGTAAGCCCAAGCGTGTCAGTCCCGTGACAGTCAGCACCTTTCACCAGGTTTGATACGCTTCAGCTGAGCAGGGATTAGACGTGCTGCTCAGCTCCTCCAACACACCAATCAGGTTTGACAGGTTCCTTTGGTTAGATACTCGACAATCACCGAAGTTGAGAATCTACCTGGTTCTTGAATACTTTTTAGAAATCTATGCTGCGGGAAGAACATGTCGGAGATTGGTCACGTGCGTGCTTAGTCAGACATCATGTGATCTGGAGCATATATTCCATCTCCGGCATTTGGCACTCCTAGACAGATACATCACACAATTCAACACACACATCACAATCTTCACGTCTTTGGTCTCTCAAAGACCTCACCTTTTTCACTGCGTTATTGCACTCCCAACGTGATCACGCAGTATCCTCGGAGCTTGGCAACTATCACCCCAAAAGGAGCCTACAGCTCGCCCCACCCTCAGCTGAACTCTCGCCTGAGAGTCGCCAAGCCGGTGATACTTTCCGCCGCGACGCACAACCCACCTACTCTCAGCCCACCAACCTCACTCTCAGACGAACTTGTCTTGTCACATAAGCTTCAAAAGAGCACACCAATATGTCTTTGAAGAGAGATGCAAGTTATTACGAATACAATTCAAAAATGTTTCTAACTAATTTTAGCCAAACTACCTGTCCTATTGCGCGCTGTCGTCACGGCCGTTGGGAATGACGCCATGGCAAAAAGATGTACGTTTTTGATAATGCATTTCGAATGCGTTCTAAATATATTAGCAATCACCTGCTTCGAAGCTCGTATGCTTAAGGTCGACAATTTCCTGTGCTAGATACTGACACGCCTTAACGCCTGTACATATCGCTGACATACGGTAGCATCGTGCGTTGTCTACTATCTTCACAGTTGAGGTATGCTTCGACCATTTAAGAGCAGACGAGTATTGCACCTAAGATAGATTAATAATTTATTTCAAATACGTTCCAAATGCATTACCAAATCCTTTTGCCTGCTTCGTTCTTCTTCTGGAATGCCTTGGAGATTAATAACGTATGCAATTCCTTTTTCTGATGTTTCAGGATAATCAGGCATGAAAGGAGCATATATGACATTCTCAGCTTCAGTATTGCCATGCGATGATTCGGAAATGATCCATGGTTCGTCTGTTGGTGGTGGTTCATTCAGCTAATCTATTAGCAATGTATTTTAAATGGTTTATGAAAGTGTTTCTATACTTCTTCCTGTTCCACGTTCCCTTCTACAACTGGATAAATCTCTGACTCGTCCTCTTCGAAAGGAGTGGACCATGATTCGGAAAAATCAATAGTGGGAAATTGAGCCATAGCAAAAGTGTTCTTGATGAATTAGGAATGTATTCCAGGAGGACGACGTTTGTGATGATGGATGATTATATGTGAGAGTTCGTCTGAGAGTGAGATAGGTGGGCTGAGAGTAGGTGGGTTGTGCATCGCGGCGGAAAGTATCACCGGCTTGGCGACTCTCAGGCAAGAGTTCAGCTGAGGGTGGGGCGAGCTGCAGCCTCCCCCAAAAGACTCCGACACTAATCACGCGTGTACTTAGTCAGGCATCATGTGATCTGGAGTATACATTCCATCTTCGGCGTTTGACACTCTTAGACATATACATCACACAATTCACTTCACCATCTTCACATCTTTGATCTCTCAAAGGCCTTCCTTTCTATTGCGTTATTGCACTCTCAACGTGACCATGCAGTATCCTCGGAGCTTGGCAACTATCACCCCAAATTCTCCGACAGGCGCGATGGGAAGGTAGAGGCATGCGGGTAGCGGGGTTGAGACGACGGCTGATACACGTGATTTTCCTTCATGTCGTTGCTTTCAACTCCCTTGAACTTTATTTCTAAACGTCGGTAACTATTCAACTACCAGTCACGTGTATTACAATACATGGTGATCTTAATGATGGCACCTAGCTATGCCACGTCACTCTCCATTCTCTTTGTAGATACATATCCATAGCCCCTCCTTTGAATGAATACAACAAGACATCCAACACAAATCCAAAGACATACAGAGGCTCCACTGTCACCATCGACAGCGGTGAGCTATGTGTCAAGTGATTCGTGAGTATCTATCCGTTATATCTACTTCTATGCATAGAGGGGTTTCCCGACACTAAATGTTTGAGGAAATATGCTAGATAAAACCAACTTAGTATTTGAAACAATTTGAGGAATGCGCTGCAACATGATTCCGTTTGATCGAGGGCTGCCATGGACGCTTCCGAAGGGCGTTTCGGTGAAGCTCTTGGACCCGTCTCCACAGGTACCTACATGTTCTAGCCCGGCAGTTAAAGGCTGGTACTCTTTTTTGCCTTGACTTTTGAGTTTACTCCACTTTCTCTCGTTTCTTCATGTCGTTGTGAAGCGGTTTTCAGTACGTCCTGTCGGGTTCGAGGCAGCAATTGTTCTCTCTTTCATACCGATACAGTGTCTATATTCCAAGGATTGGTCTTCATTGTGCATACCTTATCATGTTCACTCCAGCCTTGTTACTCACAGCGTTGTCTGTTCTCTGCAGTGCTCAAAATGCATATTTACCAGTTGTTGATCTAGTATATGAGCTGCACCAAGCACTCGTCTACGACGTAAGTAGCACACTGCTCTATAATCGAGAAAATCCGTCGCTAAATACGACCAGTCCACTGGAGACTTCTACAACTTCTCCAACATCCGCTACGCAGCCCCTCCAGTGGGAGACTTGCGGTTTCGGGAACCACAGCCACCAACCGAAAACAGGGGTGAAGTACAGACAGGCGCCCAGGGTCGTATCTGCCCGCAGGCTAGCCCAATTTGGGAGGGTGTTCAATACCAATTGGTCGTTGAACCTGTCATAAACAATGGAACTTGGGACCAGTCTGAATATAGTCTGGCAAAAGCCGGTAATGCACTATCGGTTCTGGAAGTATCGTCACCGGATTTCCCTCAAGATCCGCGTGCAACAGAGGACTGTCTGTTCCTCGACGTCGTTGTTCCGAGAAAGGCATTCGAGAGCGCAGGCCAGAGTAACGGCAGTGGAGCACCGGTTCTTGTTTGGATATACGGTGGTGGATATGTCAATGGCGAGAAAGGAAGCAAGTCAACCCTTGCCTTTCGATTTAAAAACATCTATCATTCTTGAGATCACAATTAACCGTATTTAGGGTTCAATTCGGGCGATCCTGCTGGTCTCCTTAGCAGAAGTGCATCGACCCAAAACCAGGACATGATCTACGTCTCCCTGAACTACCGACTCGGAGCTTTTGGATGGCTATCTGGATCCTTGATTGCGGAGAATGGTGTCGCCAATGCTGGTTTGTACGATCAGAGATTTGCCCTTGAATGGGTCCAGAAGGTCAATATTCAAGTAAAACTTCCTGAAACTCGATGCTTACTCCAAACAGAAGATCCATCTTTTTGGCGGGGATCCTCAACATGTAACTGTCATAGGCGAATCCGCCGGCGGAGGCTCTATCATGCACCAAACCACCGTGAGTCATCCGTGCATTCGAACCCCCTCCTTGCTCGACCCTATTAACCACCCACTTCCAAGGCCTACGGAGGCACACGTGGTCCCGCCCCCTTTCAACGAGCCATCCCCCAATCCCCTGGTTTCTTTCCCGCAGCCTCCAAGTCCCTCCAAGACAGGATCACCGCATCCTTTCTCGACTACTGCAATGTGTCGACCATCGATGAAGCCCGGAACCTCCCTTCCTCAGACCTAATCTTGGCCAACTCACGCCAAATAATGCACTCATCATACAGCACTTACACTTACGGGCCCACCGTCGACGGAGTCTTCGTCCCCGACACGCCCAGCCGCCTCCTCGCTGCCGGGAAATTCGACCGAAACGTCGAGGTTATGGTCGGTCATAACGGCGACGAAGGCCTTTACTTCGCTGATCCGTTCATCCGCACCGAATCCAACCTAACCGACTTTTTAACTTTAAACTTCCCAACCGCGCCGATGGACGTGCTCGACTTCATCACCACGTCCCTATACCCACCCGACTACTCGGGCCGCTACGGATATTTGGACATCTTCTCGCGCGTCAACCTTCTGATCAGCGAATTGCTCTTCACCTGCAACAACGTCTACCTTGCCACCTCCAAGCCTGGCAACGAAACCTACAGCTACCTCTTCAACGTCAGCACCGCACTGCACGGCCAAGATATCGCATACACCTTCTTCACGCCTGCTACCTCCAACCTGAGTGACGACGACTACGGCTCCCCGATCATCCCCAAGATCGTCGACGTGCTGCAGGACTACATCGTCTCGTTCACCGTATCTGGCGAGCCGGCGTCCAAGGTCGAGGGAATCCCGGACTTGCTCCTCTATGGGAACAATGCCACCACCCAAGTCATTCAAGGGAATGGAAGTACGGGCATCTGGAGCGTATTCAGGCAGAGCGAGCTGGAAATGACGGGGAGGTGTGCTTGGTGGGCGCTTGGGCTGGAGGTACCGCTCGAGTCTGGGTATGGAGGTGGGAATGGGGGTGACGATGGTAATGGGAGTGGAAGCGGTGATGGTAGTGGAGGAAGTGGCGGCAATGGAACCAGCACACCAACCCCAAACCCACCGCAGTATACAGGTGCCACGGTGGCGCTGACGGGGAGTGAGATCGGCCGGGTGTGGATCGGTTTCGTCACAGTGCTGGTGGGGTTGGCGGTTGTGGGTTTATAGCTATATGTAATATCGCGCTGAGGGTGCTGGAGGTGCTGGGACAGGCAGGTTGTGGAGGTAATTAAGTGTTTAAGAGCAAAGTGGAGTATACCTAAAAGCGGAGGTTGGCTTTGCCGTGCAGGATAGAGAAGTCTGAACCTTACTTTTTGCATCCTAATGTTCAATTCACCATCACCTATTTATCAGTTCTGCTTCTAGTCATTGACACTGAGATGAACGGTCATTTCGCTCCCGCCGGAAAGCAGGGGAAAGTACAGCTACGTTATCTAGATACTTCAGTTAGCTACCTAATCCACCGGCATCGATTTCTCTTTTCGCAATAAGCCAGATGTCATGACTTTTGGAGACAGGCACCGAAAAGGAGAAAACCATTGAAAAAGGGAAGGAGAGCAAACACTTGAATGTCCATTTAGTCTCCTCTCGAGACTATGAACCTTTTGCGATGAGCATTCGCCGCCAGATGAGCAAGTAGATAGATTAATTTTGCTAGATTTAAGGATCGAGGACTGAATATCTAAAGCTTATATATCTCAAATTCTTGCAATCTGAAAATCCAGGACTAATGTTTTTAAGCTTGTCACGGAGTTACTAGACGCAGCGACAGAAAGCTTTGATTACTAAGCTACTGGTGTGTGCTATCTATTCAACAACGTGGAGACTCAAGAGGTTGGATGAGGAAGAGAAAGGAGACGGGGCTGAGAAGCAAAAGAATGGCAGCAGTGCCAAGAGGCGCTAAGCAGAGCACCTGATATGTAAAGCATATCTTAGGGCCGTGTTGGGCCGGACATGTCCCGAGACACTATGAGGACACCGCCAAGTTACAATGTTACGCTGGGTTATCTTACCCGCGGAGCGAGTTTTTTTGATTTGTCAGCCCACTGAATTCACCACGTGCACACCCATGTGCCGCACTTCACACCTTGGAGTACGCGACTTCTCAGCTAATGACTTCTTCATCGCCAATCTCATTCGAAGTCCTTCACCACTGCGACACCACTCAAGTTTCCGTCCCTTCCATAGCAATCTCCCATCTCAAATGGCCAGCCTTCCCCCAGAGGAGGGAGGCTCTGCCCCCGGCCGCTCCATTCAAGAGCGCTACCTCGAGCTGAATGCGCGACTTCACACAGCAAGAACAGAGACGTATGCGGAGATATACCGGCCTGAGAATACCAGCAAGTCGTATAATCCGAAGCAGAAGGAATATATTGTAATGGCTCTTCCTAGCTTTCCTCACGTCCACTCTCCCCTCTTCGTACGAAAAGCTAACAAGCTCTCTTCCCTCCCAGGAATGGTGTCGATCCAACGGCTTCCCAGATGGCGAGCAGTTAAGCGAAGCCAAATTCATTCTATTCTTCCAAGACAGAGTTCTCAACCGCTCCGTTCGGCCCAAACGACGAAGGAAGGAAACAGAGAGGTCTCGTCCGAACGGAGCAGTGGAAGAAGCGGTCGCGCAAACCCTTTCGGCGAACACTATCGAGAGCTATGCCTCAGCCCTTATGGCACTCTGGAGGCTCCAGGTTGCCACCCAAGGGCCTGGGAAAGCTATGGAGCCTGCCGTACGGACGCCAGGGATCACATCGATGCTCAAAAATCGCAAGATGAAGGAAGCTCAGCGGAAACGAAACGAGTTTGTAGACCGTGGAGTAGGGACCCTTCTCGATGGCTATACGGAAGAGGAGTTACTCCGTTGCGTAAGAGCCTGTTGGAAAGGGCAAGAAGCTTTCGAGACGACTGGCGAGAAGAGGAAGAGGCACACAGCTCCGCAGTGGGCTTCTTATCACCGGACGGTTCTTGATCTTTTGTGGGGCCAGGCTCTTGTACTACGTGGAGAATCCTTTCGTAAAGCGGAGCTTTGTGACCTCTTTACGCTTCCTATCAAGAACCAAGGGGCTACCGCATGTCCTGCTTTGGTGCTTATTATGGATAACGGCAAGACTAATCCATTCGGGAAGCTTCAGTACAACGCCGCCATACGACACAAGAACCATCTGCTCTGCTCCTTGGGCAACTTCGCTTTTTACCTCTTCTTTCGTTGGAATGTCGTACGAGAGGCGCGCCCTTCCTTTCGACGCCGTAAAGACTGGTATCGGATCAAGGTCGCAAAAGGAGGAGATCCAGAGAAAGAACTTTCGTATGTGACCTCGTGGGATTGGATCAAGAAGGTCTTTCGGGTGGTCGGGATTCAGTCCACAAGTGTAACACACGCTGGCCGCAAATCTGCGCCACAGAAGGCGGACAGCCTCGGTGTAGCAGCCTCACATATCCAGCGTGCCGGGCATTGGAATAGCGATGCCATGTCCAGTGTTTATCTTCACGGCATCTCGTACGAGTTTATACGAGCACTGGCTGGATTTGCGCCACATGGAAGAGGTGATTACTGGATTCCACGTGCTAACGTCCATGTTCCAGAGG